>KN832558.1:1158819-1315959 GCA_000827205.1 Plicaturopsis crispa FD-325 SS-3 | reverse complement strand
CAGGGAACAGCAGCATCGTATTACAGAGATAGGCATCCATGTACATATCACATATTGGTTATTATGCTCCAGATACTTCACGGACACCTCAGTTAGGACAGTAGGGTCTCAGAACAGGTCGAATTTTGCTCATCCGTTGATTGCTCGTCGAGCCAAAAATCCAAAGTTACTGGCAGAGAAAGCTGTGGCTGAACCACCTGCCATTTTGGGTCGAATACAATCCTCGCTCGTTTCTCAAAATTCTGCTTGGGCGCACCTCGGCATGCAATGGGGCATCTCAGATCAGTTTGAATTACGGAGAAAGGTGTGGTATTCGTAGAGATAAAAATCAAAAGTTGTTTGAGCGTACCGCGCGCAAAAGTTATTGAAATCAGCGCGACCGCCAACATATTCGCAAACAGCAATAAGCACTCCGGCCGCACGGACCGCTGAAGGAAGCAAAAGTGGTCGATAGGTTCACAGGCGTTTCTTATTTCACAACTTACCCTTTGCTTGCCCTTGATCTATATCTGCTGCCAACGTCTCAACCTGCAATCAGGTCTTTTTCCATGTTCAAGCGTGAATACATCGTGGCTGAATAGCGCTGAATAACTGTGTCCATCGGTGTGACGGACGAAGACCGTCCTCACTTGACTTTGTCGCTTTCTGGTGAGCAATTCAGATACTTATTAAATATACGCCTGCGCGATTTACTGCAAGGAAGCGTACTGACTACTTTTAACGCTAGCTGTACACAGTCCCTTAGAGGGTGGACCCCACGTCATCACAGTATCAGTGCAGCTGCTACCCAAGCATCAGGACCATCAGACACCGCGAGCCAGGACACGAGACATGGGTTGCGCAGGGTGTATCCAGTGTAATCGCGTTCCCGTCACAAATTGCCGCTGCTTATTGTCGCCTCGGGAGCCTACGGATGCTCATCCACCATCCTCTGGAATCCAGTTTCTCCCAGTCGAGATTCTCATCGACATATTTACGCTCTGTAGCCGAGATGCCATCCTTGCCCCGCTCGCTCTTGCCTCTGTCTGCCGCTTCTGGAACACGACAATCGCCACTTCGCCTCCCATCTGGAATCATATCTTTGTCTCTGATTGGATCCCTTCTGGGGATCAGACACAGTCAATTTCTTTCTCACGTGCTCTCTCCGAAATATGGCTCGTGCGCTCCTCACCGCTTCCCTTTGATGTCGAGGTCGACGTTGGAGACAGAGACATGCTCCTCCCACTTCTGGTGCCTTTCATCCCGCACGTACAACGGTGGCGAAGGCTTACCGTGAATGGACCCGGGTCGCACGATGAAACCCTGGACATTGCGGGATTCTCTCCCATCTCTGTACCTAGGCTGCAAATAACCCTTAGAGATACAAGCGAGCTTTCGACACGATACGAATCCACGTTCGTCGAACATGCACTGGGGCTGTCCCTGAATGTCCCCATGATGACGCTACCCCCAGCTGTCCGCCTCGCGCCGCAACATTACAGCTTCACGCGGCTGCATATTTCGGAGCGGACGTTCGACTACCACCCAACCCCACGAGACCTCCTTTCTTTCCTCGCTGTGTGCCCCAGTCTCGAGCACTTTGCGTTCGATGGAGGACTTCAGGACGTTGGCGAGCTGCCGGTGCGGCAAGGCTCCACATTGCCTGTCCCAGTCCTCACTCATCTCCACTCTCTGCGCATATATGCCACCTGCGCCGCCCGTACGCTCCTCTCCCACATATATGCGCCTACGCTCTCGCATCTCGTGCTCGAGTTCCTCAACGTCGAGGTCGACCCGCCGGACGCTCTCCACGGGGACGATTTGCTGTACGAGGACGGAGACAGTGATGACGAGGCACACGATTTCTCACAGTCTCCTTATACCGACCACGCCACGGGCATGGGCCTGCGCAACTTTATCAAGCGCTCCCGCCCGCCCCTCCAGGTCCTCGAGATGGACTACAGCGATATGCGCACCAAGGACTTTCGGTGGTGCTTTGACCGGCTCGTCCAGCTGACCAAATTTCGCATTATCGCGTCGGATATGTCGGACTCGGTCATTCAGCTGTTGAAGCCAGAGACCGTAAGTGCAGTCCCCGGGAATGGACACGCTGCGGGGAGTGGCATTTCAGCGAGCGATGCTGCCGTGGGTGAGGATGTCACGCGGGTGCGTTTACCCCGGCTACGCGACTTGTATCTGTACAACTGTCAGCAGCTGTCGGGTGACGCGATTGTCGACGCGATCGGGGCGCGAACGCGGTATGCAAAAGTTCTCGCCGACAGTCCGACCGGGAAACTGCCGTACCCTGGTGCCCAGGCAAACCAACAACCCACCCTCGAGCAACTCGAAGACGTCATCATCAGCGGGTGCGATGGTTTCACCGAACGGCATGCCCATCTCCTTTCCAGAGACCTTCGTGGACGCTTGCAAATGCCATAACACATCAACTTCATACGTTCCGCATCCCCTGGTCACCGTTATCTCTGATCTGTAGCCCTGGAGTTGATATGGCAAGTTTTGCACACTCGCCACCATCGGCTCAGGAACGGTGCGCAGGGGGTCGGGGACAGGCTGATGGGCCTCAATCTTCAATCTCCATTGTAGGAAACAGCATATTGGCACGGCGTACACATCCCGACGGTGCGGGACGTTATACTACCTCGTAAGTCAACAATGCACTGGCATTGTGCGCTTGGATTAAGATACGGATGTACAGCATTGAATGCCAATGTAATCCCCTAGGTCTCACGCGGAGACCTGAAAGACGCAAACCATATAGTCTTCACGAGACTCGAGTTGTCGCGCTTGTTTTGTTCAAGAAGTCTGTGGTCAAGATCTTGCACCTCCGGCCCTTGACAGTGAGCCTGGGGCGCTGCAGCTGAACGCGTACGACATCAGTTGAGTACGAGCTAAGTATAAGCTGACGAGTTTTTGCTTATCAAAAATGTGGATCAAGGTTCAAGCTTCAAGACGTCGGCGCAGGCGCTATAATTAAACATCGATATCGCGGTAGCAAATGTACCCCAGACCTCCGAGATATGGCACGACAATCTCTGCATGATATGGCACGACAATCTTTGCATAACCAGTCATCACCGGCACCAGTCAATATCATCGGTACCAGTCGATATCATCGGTACCAGTCATCACCTCGAAGATTATCGATAAATAGTACTCAGAGAACGAAATATTAGCAAGGAACTATGGCGCAGCCTTCTCTCCCCCCACCCGGGACCGACCAAGCATATTGCACCCTATCCGTCCTCGAGGGTGGCCACATTTCATGCCCACTCGCTTTTTTTGTCGCGGGCACTGCGCCAGACGTTACCATCAGCGTTCCATCGCTCGCATTTCTGCTGAAGCACTCTCGCACCGGGAAAACACTCCTGTTTGACCTGGGTATGCGCAAGGACTTGGACAGCTACCCGCCAGCCGTCGTCCAGCTCATCAGCATGGCGATGAAATCCCGTGTGCCGCAGGATGTGCCCGAGTCCCTGCGCAAGGGCGGGCTTGAGCCATCCGACATCGACACCGTCGCGCTGTCGCACCTTCATTGGGACCACGTCGGTGACTCCGCGCAGTATACGAATGCGAACTTCGTTGTAGGCGCCGAGAGCGCCGCGCTGTTGTCGCCGGGGTACCCTGCCGATCCCGCGTCATTCTTCGCCTCCGACCTGCTTCCCCCTTCTCGCACCCAGTTCGTGTCCGATTGGGCGCCACTAGGCCCGTTCCCGAGGGCGTATGACCTCTATGGCGATGGTAGCGTCTACATCGTCGACGCGCCCGGCCATCTCCCCGGGCACATAAATCTCCTCGCGCGTACGACGGCTGACGGTGGGTGGGTATACCTGGCGGGTGATGCGGCTCATCACTGGTGCATTCTTGAGGGGCACGGGCACATAGCGGAACTCCCGGATGGGAGGTCGGTACATCAGGATAAGGCGAAGGCGGAGGAGACGATCGGGAGGATTAAGGCGCTCCGCGAGATAGAACGCGTGAGGGTGCTGCTCGCACACGACGAGGCATGGTATGAGGCAAACAAAGGCAGTGACTCTTTCTTTCCGGCGAGCCTCCCTTCGAAGTAGAGGTGCGAATAGAGGTGGTTTCAATCTGGGGAATTCGAGGAAATGTGTATTATCGGTGTAACAGGCCAAGGAAGTTATGTAGGAATTGACGTCCAGCTGAACAATGCGTGTCGCAGTATAATGTATGTCTAGGAAGAAAAGTCCTCAAAGTCCTCAAAGTCCTCAAGAAACCACTCAAGCCTAAGCGAAAACGCATGAGACACTGACTTCGTTTGTAAAAGAATGCGTACCCACATTTACCACTCCCAATCTATTCCCTGTCTCTCTGCACTCTCCACCAGCAGTGAACGCACATCATTGATATTGTCCGGGTTCGCCGCCCACTTACCGTCGTCTCCCTTATCTCCCCAGTGGAACGTATGGAACGTGTCCACCTCGAGCCCTTCCTCCCATTTCTCCCTCACGAACGTCGCATTTAAAGGCGGTGTCCATATCCACCACTACGCAACACACCCCGGTCAGCTCCGGAAATACTGTCCAAAGCTCCGGAGAGCGTACTTACATGATCTACAAATAGAATGTCCTCGGCCCTCGGAGCAACCAGGTGCAATGCCGTAGGAGTCGCGATCTCCAGGAAACAGTCCGTGGCAAGGAATGTTCCCAGCACATCCAGGAAGTCATCGCGGTGCTTCCCGGGGATGTACATCGTATCGGCGGACCCTCCGATCAAGCGCGTAGTGCCGTTCGTCATCGCCGCGAGGCGAGTGCGCATGTGCAGCGGAGTGCGGTTAAAGGCGGGCATGCATACCGAGAGGCCGACGTGCGGGTCTCTGTCAGAAAGATTGTTGAGTTGTCAATATCCGCGAAACGAGGGCACGCGCTGGTATGGGATATACTCACCCCCACCTTTACACAGTGCGATAGCGGTATTTAGCGGTCGAAAAATCTGGGAAACTGGTGTACGCACCACCAATCCTGTCCCCAGCCCTTCCAAGTTTCCGTAACATTACCGTACGGATCTGGAGAGACCGCCGCGGGAGGCGCGTGCCCCGTCATATTCCTACCCCCCGCGGTTGCGTTCCACCCATTCCGCCGCCCCGACTGTCCGTTGACGAAGAAGTCTCGGTTATACTCGAAATTCTTGCTGGGTGCGGCTCCGCGCTCGACTGCCTGGGGATCAAGCCGTTCAGACGCACGCTCCGTCATGAGATCCGACCTGTTGGTGGCGGGATTGAGGACAAATTGGCCCCAGGGTGAATGGTACCAGAACTTGTCCTGGTCGAATAGCTGGAGTCGTGGAACGTTGAGCAGGGTGTCGAAGGGTGCCCAGAGGTAGCCTTTGTAACACGGGTGCGCTTGCATCGCCGTGTACAACATGTGATGTGCCATCTGTATACGGTGTAATCACAAT
Source organism: Plicaturopsis crispa FD-325 SS-3 (assembly GCA_000827205.1). Lineage (NCBI taxonomy): Eukaryota > Fungi > Basidiomycota > Agaricomycetes > Amylocorticiales > Amylocorticiaceae > Plicatura > Plicatura crispa. Next base: position 1,310,544 of record KN832558.1, on the reverse strand, counting down.
CAGCGGTCAACGAGTTCACAGCTGGGACGATTTAGGTGACGTACCCGGCCGGCCATCTTGTAGAACGTGGGGTCCGACAGGTCCTCGTCGGCTTGGTAGGAATCTACGAGAACATCGTAAGAGTGCTCAAAACCCAAGTCTTCCCGATTTCCAGGCCCAATGAACAGCATCTACGAGAATAAGCGGCAATGCACTACGTCAGACACGAAGTACATCTCACCAAGGCTGAGAAGAACGCACATTAGGGAAAAACGGGGCATACACCTCTTGGTAATAATCAAGATTAACATCATACCGCGCATGGCTGAAGAACACGATGAGCAGCACATCGTCGAATTCGTGGTACGTGTCGCTGGCATTCGAGCCGTCGCGCTGATGCGGCCAGGGTTGAGCGCCCGGAAGCGGATTGCGCGGACAAGCGGTGTGCTTGAGGATCTCCGCAATCGACGGAGGGTGGACATTCGCCGGTGGGGTTGCGTCATTGAGAATGGTAGGTAGGTATGCGTGCTGAGGACCGTGTATGAATAGGGCGTAGAGGGCGAGCGCAACGACAGTTAGAGTCGCTGTAGTTCCCCGCCGACGATTCCACTACAAGGATTCATTAGCGAGAAGAGCTTTGATAATGTACAGAGCGTGTTGCTCGCCTTGGGATGTACATCTTCTCCGGAGAATGGCGTATGCGATGATATGAAGGTCACTGTGGCAAGGACAACCAGGAAGTAACCTCCATACTGCTCCGCGGAGAAAAAGTGTGCGGACATTGCTGCTCTAAAGAGCAGAATTGCCGCCCCACACGTGCGGAGTACACCCTCGAGCGCGGCATTCATGTCTGAATTTATACAGATACTTTAGACGTGGCTGGGATAAGCAGGAATGACATGCGACGAACTGTAGATCACGGAAAGCGATGCGATATCTCGCAGCGCCTCCAAAAGAGGTAGCATCAAATCCTGTGACGACCAAGCGTCCTCCCGGAGGTAGCCTGATGGGTGGGTGTCTTGCTGGGTGAAGTGTATGAAGAGCTGCATAAATAGTCCAGATGAGAAGAGAATGATGTTGAATGCGCTGAATGAGATGTTTTCGTGAATCTTGTACACCTTTAAAAAAACAGATCGGAGTAAGCGGCAAAGGAGACGAAGCTTGCAAGATTGTCTCGTACATGATCGTTGAGAACGAAAGTCAGGGAGGTGAAGAATGCGAGAAATGCGAGGAGGACCAGCGATGATTGCAGTATTGATTCCGTGAGGAGGGTGGACTGGAAGTAGGGTTTTATCTTAGCTTCTTCTTGCAATGAGAAACAAAAGGCCGCACTCTGACGATGATCAATCCACAAATCTGATGATGTCCGCGGGATGAGCTACATATAGAACTCAGCGTGATTGAAGTCCTACCTGAAGCAATACGGCATGCCACTGCAGGGAAGTAGAGGTTCGAGAGAAGAACAGACGGAGAAAGACTAGAGAGAGAAGAGCTGTAATAGATTCCATTATATGGAGGGTGTATAGATCGGCGAGGCCGTCAGCTGTTGCCACCTGGACGCACGCCTCTGAGCGAGTCGCCGGGAAACACAACGATGACCAGAGCCTGCACGCACCAGAAAGCTACGACATGTATAGAGAAGGGCAAGAGCAAACGCGGGGATGGCTGGGCTTCTAAAGAGCAGCAGCGTTTGGCGAGGAGGTGGCCAGCTTCGTGGACTGAGTGCGCGTGGACTGAGTGGGGAAGGCGACCTGGAGGGCCTCATTGGCAGAAATTGCTCGAGGTCGTCGTCCTGCGCGAGTCCATTGTACGCGGATGAGCGCTCCTTCGCATATTTCCATCCGTAGACGCAGAGCGAGAGCGCAAGCTTGATGGCCTCTACCACGGCCAGGTGAACAGGTGTGTCGGACGGCAGCCAAGAGTCATCGGTCTGGTCAAGCCTATGTCTTTCGGCTACAATCCACAAAGCGACATAGATACCCTGACATTCAAATACATTCATCTCAAGGCGGCTGTCGGCTGCAAATGAGGACTCACGATGATGGACGTGTTTGCGAGCGAGCGAGACGACGGCGCATAGTTCTGGGACGGTAAGAAAGAGTGACAATCGCAGGATCGCATAGACCGCCGGAAAGAAACGTCGAAGTGTTGTGGCGACGTTCGACGTGCCTCTATGAAAGAGCGTGCGTTTATTACAAGACGTAGTGACTGTGGTGGTCAGAGGCGAGGAGTCGGAGCGATTCCAAATGAAGCCACGCGCCGAAGGGGCGCCGACTATCACGAGACGGTCATTCAAGTTCGTACAGAACTTGTACTGAGCCCGGCGGCTCGCAGGTTTTATGCGTTGACAGAATATTATCATACAACGAAAAATCTCCAAGTTACAAGGAGTCTAGGTCTTATGTAGCAGACACAAATACAACAATTTATCCCAGTGTTCACCGTGTCCGCGCACACTCATCCCCACAGCATGCTCTGCTCAGGACCCCCAGCGTACCGGTCGCCCTTGACCTCGAAACTGTTCACGATCTTGTCGATCTCAGCCCTCTCCTCCGGGGTCAAGTCGAGGGCCCCACCCGTCAAATTCTCCAGGTTCCGAGCAGCTTTGCTACAGCGGGGCGGGATCGTCAGGAAACAAACAGTGATTGGCATGTAATTGTGGGACATACGATGATCCTGGAATTGGGATGACGCGCGCGCCCAATGAAGAGACCCAAGCAAGGGCAAGCTGAGAAGACGTGACTTTCTTCTTCTCTGCGACGGCGGTTAGCGCCTCCACGAGACCGAGGTTGTGCTTGAGGATCTGGATGGTGTCAGGTTTAGGATATAGTCTCGTTAAGGCATAGGGTGAGCATATACATACCGCTTCATCCCTGAATCTCGTGAAGTGGGAGCGATAATCACCCTCTGTGTCGCGAGTCAGCACCAGGCATAGGCAGAAAACCGTTTGGAATATTTACCGCCGATATCTTTGGTGGATTTGATTGTTCCCGCCAGAAGCCCTCTTCCAAGCGGTCTAGATTTTGGCACAGACCATTTAGCAAAGTACGCCAGCGATGGGAAGCTTGTAGACATACGAATATGCTACAACAGCGACCCCGAGTTCCTCGGCAGTGGCCAAGACTAGACGGAGTATATCAGATGTCAAAAGCAATAATGCGACGGTGGCATCGGCTGGACGCACCCTTCTTCGTCTCTTCCTCGTAGGACGATGGACTGACTTCGATTTCGACAGCCGTGATGGGGTGCACGGCGTGGGCGCGCTTGACCGTCTCTGCTTTGCACTCGGACAAACCGATATGGTCGAATTTGCCCTCTTTTATAAGTGCGGAAAGTGTCTTGACGGCCTCCTCTATCGGGACCTTGGGGTCGACGCGTGCACTTTCGAACAGATCGAGGCGCTTCGTTCCCCGTAGCGCCGCGTTGATAGCGTCGACGCTGCGACGCAGGTTCTCCGGACTGCGGCAGGTAAAGATGGGCACATGCTGTAGACACAGATAATGTGCTCACGATGCATCGGCTTGTAGCTCCTTGTGTTTCATGCCGCCCTTGACCGAGAGGAAAGTGCGCTCTGCGTATCCGGGATATTTGTCAAAGAACCTGGCTAGCAACTCGAGGTTCGCCGTGCCCAAATCAAAGGCGTAGAACTCGCCTAAGCCGACCAATCGCGTAAGTTAAGGGCGCCGCGCGCAGTGGACGAGTGAGGACACGAACCGCTGTTCAGGAGCAGCTTCGCGCCAGCGGGCGTCGCGTCAACTGCTGCTTTGATGGCGGCGAATGCTTGTTCATCGGGGACGGGGTTGGGAGTCCACCTAAGGTATCGGTTAAATTTCTTTTCCGTACGGAACGCTCGGGAGTACGCACGTCAAGCTCATAACACCGAGCTGCGCGGCGTGAGGTCAATATCTAACGGCACGCGAAACGATGCGAAACGACGTACCCCTGTTTTCGCGACCACTACATCTTTCGCGGTGCCGCCGAGTGTTGTCGTTTGGACCATTGTCGATTGAGTCTTGAAATGTTTGCTGGTGAAGAGAAAATAGCGTTTCTAGTTGCTTGACTGGGATCGCGTTCCAGCAGCGGTTTTATAGGAAGGGGAACGCGGATCGCGCAACCGCCGAGCAGCAACGCGTCCATGGCAGGGAGAGCAGGGGCTCAACGTGACCAGAGTGAACTTAAAGCTGGTCGGCGAGCGGAAAACGGCAGCGACCCACACGGGATTCCTTGCTGCCCCACACCGGCCCCGCAGGCTGCAGGCAGCGACCCACTCATGAACTGTGGACGACAGGTAGACCCACTCGGTGTTCCGCACTCAGGCTGGCAGCTCGCGCAGTACTGTCCATGCTTGTTTTACGGTGCCGGAACGCGCGGTGTATTACAGTGTATTACTGTATATATTTTCGAGTCTGGCATACAGGCTTTCCTTGCCCTTCGTATACCTCGGAGTGCACCCTGGTATGATGCGCGATTAGTACTAATAAAATTGGCACAGGCCCCGTAACTCACATACTTGTCGATTCCTAGGATTGGATGTGAGTTGGACTGACTCTGGCCATGATCGATTGATCGCCGGCGGGAAGACGATTTCATCGGCGTCATCTTTCAACGTTTGACCACGATGTTCAAGCCAAATCGCTCCTTGTTGAATCCAAAATTCGAGGGCTATAAACTAGATCCTATACATCAAGAGGATGTTACTTCTCGTTATGATCTCCAGAACAAGCCCACGCAGGCAACAGTCTCTGGAAAGTCTCCGCTCACTTTCGAGGAAGTGCAGAGTCGCATTACGCATAACCACCTCGCGGTCTCGGAGAATGGCCGTGCTCTCTACATAGATGCAGAGTTGAACGTGGTTGTCATTGACATCGACCTTGTAAGTCACCGCCCATCCCTGCCATACCTCTTTTACTCAATTCTGGCCGGCTTCAAGTAGGAGACACTGCTGCCTTCTTTTCGAGTCGTGTATGAGCTACCCAAACCATTCCAAAGTCCTTCAGTCGACACTCCTCATCGCGAATATCCTTCAGCGGTCTTTCATACCACGCAGTTTGCGTTTGTAGGGGATGGATACGGCACTTTGTATCTCCTCCATATCCCAGACGCAGGACGAGGCGAAATTGTCGGAACCCAGGAGCTATCTAGTAGTGGAGATGTACCACTATCAACGCCATTTCGCGTTCATATAGCGGTGGAATCTTCCCCGGGAATCGCTACTGTCATCCTCTCATCCCGGCACTACTCCGAGGAGCCCAAGCCTTCAACAAGCAGAAAGCCCACGTCGATCGAATTCGATGTCTATGCGGTCGCTGTACCGCTGTCTCCCGTCGATGAGCCGAAATCATTACATGTTCTCTGGCACCGCCGCGGCGAAAACGTTCCAGTATCGTGCACTTACGACTCCTCCCGCAAAGCATTTCTTTTTCTAGGCGCGTCTATCTACCGAAACATCGGAGATGCGCCGCGTCTAGGCTACGAGCCATCTGCCGACGAGATAGCTCCCATTCCCCGGAAGGACGAAAACCTAGACACGCAACCAACAGCGCCTCCGCCCTATTCGTGGACGCAATCGTCTGACTCCGTCACCGTTGCGTTCCTCTTACCAGCAACGACGCTAAAATCGAACATCAAAGTACACCTCACATCGAGCGCTTTGACACTGCACGTGGACGGCGATATACCTCCAGGTATACCGCGGCCGCACTACTCGCTCAAGAAATTCTGGGACGGGATATCCACGCCGACGAGTTTCTGGACGTGGGACCGCGAGGCAGAGCACGCATACGGCATCCTCACCCTGCATCTCGACAAGCAGCACGAAGATACGAAGTGGATGCACGTGTTCGCCTCTGTCGGCACGCCCGAGGCTAGCTCCGAGGATGTCGAGGTTCCGGAGACGCTCGATCCGTCTGAGCTCTGGAAGGTCCGCGAGGCGCTGGAGAAATTCACGAGCGGGGAGGATGCGAGCGGCCTTGGGCTCGGCAGGGGCGCACCCAGCCTCGCTGAGGGCGAGCTTGACGACGAGGTGGACGCGTCGGTTGGTCGATCGGTATCAGTGACATGGATTGCCGACGACGGATCCTCTCCGCCGTGGGCATCGTCCGGCATAGACGATGCACCGTTCGAGCTGCTGTCTACCCCTTTACCAGGCGTCGTCGAGCCTCAGCCCTCGCTTATCGTCAAGACCAGCCTTGACGGCACTGTGTTTTCGCTGACTCCGGCTTCCGGCCCAGAACAACACCCCTCCTGGGTGCACGACTCGACGTTCTCCGCGCTCGCATTTGTGCTCGCCTCCAAGCAGGATACGCGCTTCACGCACCATGTCTCGTCTCGGGCGGTGCTCGCGTTTGAGAACGGCCTGCGGTACCGCGGAGGGAACGTGTACATTTATCGGGCAGCGGACAAGGGGGCGATGTGGGCGAAGCAGGCAATCCTGAAAGTAGGAGACGGTCCCGCTGGGTCGCTCCTGGGTGTTGGTGGACTGAAGACGCCGCAAGGGCAGGTAGTTTTGCTCTGCCTGACTGAGGGCGAGCTGATCATTATCCGCGATGCGCTGTAACTTTAGAGATGGTCTGCGTTTTTTGTATCGGTAGCTGCCAATCAATCTGTAGGAGAGAAATTTTATCGCATTGCCCAAGAGAGACGTAACGGAACTGGTAAGGTATACAGTAAAGGTGAAAACCTGCGAGCGAGCATACATGATACGGCAAGGTGCATGGCGGAAGTTCGTGAACAAAGTTAACGAGACAAGACGAGGAAGAGGATAACATGGACCGTCAATGGATGTTGCTGTATGTGTGTACTGAGCAGGCCGGCTATTGTGCTACACGCGATGAGTGTACAGACCCTAATAAATAATAAGCTGAACCTGACACGTACATGTAAACCGCGCGATCAAGGAGGTAGGGGACGGGGGGATTTACTTATTCACATCGGGGGAACGTGGGGGGATGAACGGCGCGTCTACGCCTTCGTCGGGTCTTCGCTCTTGTCGAGGAGACCTTCCGCCTGCACAGCCGGACTAGGAGCATCCCCCGCGGGTTGTGACTTCAGCTGCTCTACTGGCGCGGAGGCGCCATTGAGCGTCGGTGGCGGAGGTTTGAGGTCGTCAAGTACCGGCGCAGTTTGGAGGTCAACCTCTTCGATTGCCTCCATCTGCGACTCTTCGTCCTCATCGTTATTGATGTCCTTCTCGAACTCATCCAGTTTCGCTTTGAGGGACTTTGTCGGATCGGGCGATTCAGGACGGCCCAAACCAAGAGTTTCGCTGAAGAACGAACGCGCGGTACTCGAGCCTCGGCCGTCGTCGTCATCGACGTCGAGGTCCTCTTCGCCACTGTCATCGTCGCTGTCGTCGTTACCGAACATCAGGGCGCCGGTGTCGCTCATGATGCCAGACCCGGGTTGGAAAGAGATGCCCCCTGTGCTCCCCAGTACCCGCGCAAACCCTCCAAAACCACTCGAACCGCCTAATAGTCCACCACCACCATTGTCGTCGTCACGGCTTTCTCGTTGCCTTTGCTGCACCTCCCGCCGTGCCCTGAATGCCATCAACCTGCTCTGGAGATAGATCTGGGGAGGCTCTGCGGGTGTCGGGTAGCCGTATTGCTGTTTTACGCGATCGGCGATCCAGCTATACCACTCCTCTTTTGTCCGGCCGTTAAGAAGCGCAACGATCATGACGGTCATGTTGTCGCAGCCGATGCCGGCACCAGAGGACGTGTCGGGGGCAAGACAATGTTCACACATCATCTCGCCGATTTCTGTGAGCTCTTTCCCTTGCGCGACTTGGCGGCGGACGAAGTCGACAACTTGCTGCGAAGTCAAACAGTCCCAGATACCTGTGAGAAATACTTGTGAGAATTTAATAGACGTGAGGTTTCCGGAATAACTTACCGTCGCAAGCAATGACAAGAAATTCGTCTTCGTCCGTCAATTGATGGACAGTGACGTCAGGATCGGCAGTGATAACCTGCTGTTCCGGAATCATGGCATAGTTCTTCTTGAACTCGAAATCGCCGAGGGCCCGAGAAAGAGCGAGGTTCCCTATGCCATCGTCAGTATGGCCGTGAATACGCGCGTGCTTGCGCGAAAGCTTACCGTTGACGCGACCGTATTCGATATATCCACCGGCGTTTGTAATTCGAGTTTTCTCCGCTGTGCACGAGACATCAGTAAAAAGGCGGGGGATGATAAGGACGGTGACTGCGGTTTTACTCACTCTCATTTGACGGCTTGTGGTCAAAACTAAGAGGCTTGACCTTGCCTTGCACACTTAGTACAGATCTTGAGTCACCCGCATTTGCCTGTGGAGGATTTAGGACGGCGTGATTGTCGTAGATGCAAGGCACGTACAACATATACTTTGCCGTCCTGTGTAATGAGAGCGGCTACAGCTGTACAGCCCGAGGGATCTCGTGCACATGCGGGATCTAGTCGAATAGACCTGATTAGATGGGATTACGAGCATACGATATAAAAACTCACCTGCGAGTAGATCTTCATCGGTTCCCAGAAACGCCCGCTTCATAGCTTGCTCATACTGCTGTTCCCTATATGCCTCTTCGGATACTAACCGCTTGTGGACGTTTTGGCCTGCAAATTTTGCGACCGTTCCGCCTTCACAGAGCATGAGATGGTGACTGATGCGGTGATGTTTCAGCATGACACATACCACCATGGCCATCGTATACCGCAAAAAATGTGTTGGAGTCATCCGGGCTGCCGTCGAGGTCTAAAACTGTTGCGTGCGCATCCTCCATGGCTGAAAAAATAATATAACGGTAAGACCAAGACCGAGCGGTGCTTTGACCCGCCAAGGAAATACAAGCGGTGAGGCTATTCACCTTTCCTCTCAAGCGGGCCAGAGTAGTCAAAAGGCAGCACTCACTGATACGCCATCCTTGCATCTCCGATACTGCATAGAGAAACCGCTTATTACCCCCAGACGTGGAGTGCTTGTCCGTGGCTGCATACACAGGATTGGTCAAAATTTAACTCTTGCCGCGAAAAAAAGCGAAGCATGGCTGCATCGATTTGGATACTGACCAGGAGACGAGAGTGTTTGACCCTAGATGAGGTACGAGCGTTAAAATCTGTACACAGATAAAAGTATGCCAGGCGGACCATTGCGTCGATAAAAATGCGCTGAAAAAGCCTTGGACGGAGTGTACGCGGCCTGTAAAACTGTGTGTTGATGCGAGACCTGGGAAACCGGCGAAGCAGGTATATAAACGACGTCTTGTATCGTCTACAGATGGACGGATGGACTTGCGAGTATTGTGGAAGGTAGAGAGGAGCAGGTCGTTCGTGCTACAGACTCCTCGCGCTAATTTCCCGAGTCAGCGTAATTCCAGTTTACGCTTGTTTGTATGATTGGCTAAGAGACTCAGGGGCTTAGAGCGCGTGGATTGGGCGCAGCACTGATAAGATATTGGTCTCCAAGTCTCCCCATGAATCTGGCTTGTCTCCCAGGGAATTTATCTTGAAACACCTTCGCTTTTGCAGTTCAGGGTGGTCACTACAAGTCTCGCAAAATAGGTCTTTTTATTGCACGGACTGTAAGCTACACGATGCTATTAGTATCGGAACTATCAAGGTAAATATCTGGGACGGCCGTGTGGTTCAAGTTGGGGGAACTTGAAGAGACTTGAAACGAGTGGGGTGATGCGTATATCTAGCTCTTTGTGATGTTGAGCCCCACGAACTAAAGCATTGTATGCATCGGAGCCCGGCCCTGCGGGATGTGATTGTACTAGCCGCCGTTGTCTTGTTGCGAGTAGGAAGTAGAACAGCGCACTAGACCTAGTTTTCTACCTTTCATGGCGGTGGTTAGCCGTTCTCGAAAGTTACGGGATTCGTCATGGCGTCTATGACTCTACGCGTGGCATGATTGATTAACGCTTGCAGCGGCGTTCGTATCTATGTGTATCCGCTATGGCCTTGAACTGTGGCGCGATGAGCCTATCGTGTCCATCAGCTAGTGGAACCTATACGGCAAGGCAGTAGCTCATACCGTAGTCAAAGGAATGGTGGACCTTTGGGTGCTAATAGATTCCCATCTAAAGAAGTATAGCCTATGTGATTCCTTTTTATCTAGGCTACACGAGTAGATATAAGTAGTGCGGTATAAAGTCGGAATTAGATATCCCACGGGTACGATGGTACGCACCGAAGATACTGCCTCTGCGGCCAATCCGTGGCCGTGTTACGGATCACACGAGCAAATCATATCGTACGTTGGCCGTTATATCACACAGGCGTCAACGTCGGCAGGTATGGTAGACAAACGAGAGAATGCTCCGTTTTTTTCCTTGGAGCAGCGATGGCACAAGCAGAAGCGATGACATATGGGCTGCATTTTTTGCCTATGGGTAGAGAGTACAGCGGCGATCAACAATGTTATGTACGATGGACATACTGTGGACATATTGTTGAGGTTTGTACCCCGGCGGCCCCGGTGCATATAGACACCGTTGCAGCTCGGTCGTGTTCAGTGGACCATACACAGACGAGCGTGTGATGCGAGCCTGCGAGCGCCCTATCCCAGTGCGCAAGTGCAGCGAAAGCCCAACGAAGTCGTAGACCAAGATAACGATGAACATCGCCGTGCGCAACTCGGACTTCGTCTCGGAGACCGCCACGGAGTAGAATTGAAGCTCCGCCCGCCGCGTAGATCTGGAATTAATTGCTCGCTTGCCAAGGCTGCTACTTATGTCTCGGGCCCCAGCTTTCTCTTCTGCTTTTTTCATCTCCTTCACCTGTTCTTCAACGGTCCCCTCTGTCTCTCTCGGGTCTTTGTGGCATCCTTTTCCGCTATACTAGAGTACCCACGAAATCCTCCGGTCTACCGTAATACTGCTCCAAGCGCTTCCATACACGGTCAGCCAGTCTCCTGTTATGATGCCCTTCTCGACGCGTCTAGTTTCTGACATGTAGACACGCCTTCGTAGTCCTTGAATCTCAGAACGAAGGACGGAGCTGGTGAACCCCATTTGCTTCGACATATCTATCATCCGCCTAGAGGAATTGCGCTATAAGAATGCGGCCTGCACCCACACACATTTGATTCAGATATACAACCGCGCCCCGCACTGCCATGCCTACAGAGGAGCTAGTCGACTTTACCTTTCCTAATAGCGTTGACGAATGCAAGGTATGGACCCTTGTCATAACCCCGTCGCCTGAATCTGACATATTCAACGCTCGTCAGATCTCACCGTTTCCCCTGCCGCTGCCCATACGCCAACACCCTCGTAGACGCGCTCTGTCGCACATATCCATTTCCTCCACAACGCCTGCCAAGCTCACCCTTGATGTTCCCAAAGCACCTCCTGCATCTAGTGCGCTTGCCCAGAGGGCAAATCATTACGCCTCAGGATCATTTACGCCCACGGGGTCTGCCAGCGAATGCCTAGCGTCGTTGGTGCCCTCTGCTCTCTCCCAGCGGCACGAAAGACGTAGGGCGCGGCTGCACTGGTCAACGAGCTCTGACTCGCAATCGCCGTCGTCTGAACAAGACCAGGACATCCCCGTCACCCCTGTTTCGCCGTTATCCATATGCTCCACCTTACCCTCAGTACCATCTATTAGCCGTACATCATCGTCATTCACGGCGTCGGACATCTTTACTCCAGACTCCGCTACCGACAGTGGGGACACTTCAGTGCCGCCCTCCCTCCGTTCGTTTAGACGTCCTCGCCGTCAAACTCTCCAACATCCACACCACCGGCCGAAAGCCGCGAGTACGGGGATGCACCCTATCCTGTCTGCCGTAGAGAGGAAGTCAAGGCTCTGCGCGGCGTCTACATGTGCTACATGCAAGAAGTCGGGCTTTGATTTTCCTAGATGCGGCCAATGCGGCGACATGTGGTGTTCACGAGAATGCAGACTTCACGGGGGCGTGAAGCGGCACGTATGTGTGCGGCAGGTTGTTTGATTCGGACTCGCTGACTTTTCATCATTGGATCCCCATTTGCTCTGCTATATCCACAGGAAATGCTTCATATCGTGTTGTATAGAAAACACCCGTCGTTTCAGCTTGATCTAATATCGCACCATGTACTCGCTCTGCTATTTTGTTTATACTGCAACACTGGACGCACTCATACGCAACAAGAATCTTCGTCAGACGTCGGATTATTATTCACACAGACTACAAGGGCTGACAGCAAGTCGGCGTCCCTCCGACGCGCTGTGACTCTGCGGACCGATCGGAAGGGGAAGCAATTGTGTCGTGGATCAGAACTTAATCTTGGTCCCCTGCGCAGGAAGAATCCCGGCGCTCTGCTTCTCTTTGAGCTTTCGCTTCGCCTCCCACGAAGGGTGTAGACCCGTCTCTATCCTGGCCCGGGGAGGCACGGACGCAGCAGGTCGAGGCGCGGTGAAATTCGAGGGGTTTGGATCGTGGTTTTTCCTTTGGCCCCAGCCCGCATCGGCTTGCTGGTGGTGCTGCTGAACTGCGGCCACAGGTTTATGAGGCGGATGCGTAGGTCGGGCCTCGGGCGTGGGGCGTGTCGATGGCATAGCACCAGGGCGCCGCCCACGCCCACGCCCTGAAGCCTCCATGGTCTCCCGCTGTTTCTTCATATGGTTAGCGTTTTTTCCAAATTTCTTCTCCCAAATGCTGGACGGGATAAATGTACGTTAGCCAATGAGTGACGTCCGTGTATTTTTGGGAGGTAACGTACGCTCTTCTGGCCCTCTGACCTCGCCGATTTTTCTTTTCGGCGCCGTCCGCAATTTTAGCTTCACTGTCGCTCCATTCCGAGTCGTCTGAATCCCCTCGAGTGAAACCAACGGATAGCGACGGCAGAAAGGTCGATTGCGCAGTGCGGGTAGTGGATTTGGGGTTGTCTTTGGCCTTCGGTTTAGGAGCGGTGGTTTTCGGCTTCTTGGATGGTGGGGCCGCCGCTGGGTCGTCGTCCGTGCTGCTATCTTCTCCGCCCGAGGAGCCAGACCCTTCGACCTCAGAATCTGCCTCGACCGAGCCAGATTCCCACCCCTCAGTGCCACCCACTGACCCCGACTCCCATGCGGAAGCATTTTCCTCCACACTTACCACATCTCCGTCTTCATGGTCTTCGCCGTCTTCGAGATCGTTATCGAGGACCTCGCCGTGTAGATCAGGCTTGCGAGTCTTCTGTGGTGCCTGTATTCCCTCATCTGTAGTATCTTGGCCGCGCTTCTTCGGCCGTGGCTCACTATCTGCAGTCGCCGCGTCGTCCCCGGTGGCTTGCTGTTTTCGCTCCGGCTGGAGAACTAGCTTTAAGTCGTCTACGACGGCTGCGACCTCCATAGCGAGTAGTTTTGAGCTCAGTAGACGGCTCTGCACTTTAGCTGTTGGTGTGCCGGGGCCCGCAGGAGACAGGAGATTTGCGGAGAGTTCTGAGGATATGGCGGCTATGACGTGCTCATTCCTGGAGAGGAGATGGTCTTTCTTAAGCTTTGTACGGGTCGCTGTGTTGGCGACATGCTCATGGTCGATGGTCTGCACAATCTAAATGAGTGCCTGCATGAGTGATGATGAAATAGGGCACGCACTTTCAAGACTTCGAATTCAGCTTCCAAGTCTGCGATTTGTGGAGCAGGATCGTCCTTGCGCCTGAAGTCGCGTTAGACTGCTATGCGTGGACCGGGGTTGATATAATCACCACACACCGGAGGTCTTTCAGTTTCTTCACTATTTTCTGGGATTCAAATACTTTTGCTTTCTTGGCAGCTTTCCTGACCTCCTTCAAGTCATGGTGCTGCAGAGAGCCATTGAATGAGGTATCATGACCACATTCAAGTGAGGCGTACCAGCTTTCCAGCAATCTTAGCGGCAAGCCCATCCTGTGCGCTGAGGTTAGTTTGCGAGGGCAGTGTGCTAGGCAAAAGTGCACATACCTCAGTCAGCTCTGGTCTCTTCCGCTTCATCCCGCGTGCCGCGCTAGTAGATGCTTCTGCCATGTTCGATATCAAGAGCGCGTATGAGTGTGTAGAGACAGTAGCAAATGCGATCTTAGCGCGTACATGAACTCTGAAAATAAAGATGGATCGTCTCTAGTCTTTCAGGGGTTATAATTCCATGTTGAGGTTGTTGTAGCCCCTATGTGTAGCTCGTACCGCGATCGCGTTTATCGCGCTCTCGTCTCTCTCGTCGTCTACCATCACCCTGACGCGTATTCGTGCATTCCGTTTCACCTGGGCTCTCTTCAATAAGCAGAGAACGTAACTGGAACACACTGTCACCGTAAGGCGTCGCGAAGAGTCTCCAGAACATGGAGGACGAGCTGACCGAGGGCAAGCTATTTGCGACTTTCGAAAAATACGACGAGTATGTCGCACTGCAGGCATCATTTCTATCCTTGGATCTGGCTGTCAAGACAAGTGCAGAGGAAGAGCGGCGTGAAATCTTACTTCTCCAGAATTTGACTGATATTGTAAGGAAGTCCAACCTTCCTGCAACAGTCTACTTACACCCTACTCTAGCTCGACGAATACCAGGAACAGTCATATCTCCTGGATCCTTTCCTAGAACGTCTCGTCCCTCCAGTCGTAGAGGTCCTAAAGTCTCATGCAAAGGACGCAGTTTCCCAGTCTGGTAGCGGCATGGAATCGTCCAGGATAGGGCGAGTTGCGTTGCTGCTATATCACTTCACAAAATGCCGTGGATACAAGACCATCAGTCAGTTGTCATATATCTTCCACAAGTAGCGGCTCCCTGACCTTCGTTTAGCTAGATTCTTCCCTCATGAAATAGCCGATCTCTCAATAGCATTGGATTACATTGCCATGTCCGATGGGCCAATACGGGAACTTTCCCGGTGGCCTCTGCGATACGTCGTTCTTCTATGGCTTTCTCTCATCATCATGATCCCCTTCGATCTCGCGCAATTTGATGACGGAGACCATGTTGGACGGACTGCTTCTACCGTCGAATCTGTCGGGAAGGAATACCTAGGGAAAGCCGGTCTTGAGAGGGAAGGTGCTGCTATACTATTATCTCGAATATACATGAGGTACGTCGCACAAGACTTGGAGTGCTTGCATCCTCCTAATTTATATAGGAAGGACACTTTGTCAAGTTTCTATGCATTCGTGGACTTTTCAAACAATATCCTGAAAGGTCCTGTTGACGTCTTCACGGTGCGTATGCATCTCTTTTTGAGAAGAGGAAGTCATCGTGACAGTCAAGTCTAGTCGATTGGCTTACTCCAAGTACTGTGCGAGGTTGTGAAGTCCGGCCCGGTTGAACAAATCCAGTCGAAGCTCCCCCAGATTTTATCCATTGGCTATAATATCGACCAAAGCGAATCTCTAAAGAGGAACACTGTCGTCCGCAAGTTCAAGACTAAGCTTTTCTCCCGAGTAGCTCTTCGACTCCTACCAACGAAAGCAAAGATCGTTCGCGCCAAAGGTACTCTTCGCGCTACATTGTTTTCATCTCATCTAATATTCATGCCGTCTAGGTCGAGAACTAGGGGGAGCGAATGCATCCAGCAGGAACAATGTTACCGACGACGATGACGACATAGACGTTCCTGAGGACGTAGAGACCGTCCTTGAGGAGCTCTTTCAAGCATTACAGGATAAGGTACGTAGCATCTGTCCAAGCATCAACCCTATCTAAAGTACTAAAATGGTTTTCTCTAGGATACAATCGTCAGGTGGTCTGCTGCGAAGGCGGTTGCGCGCATATCAGAACGGCTACCAACGGAATACGCCGACCAAGTTCTCGACACTATCACGGGACTATATAGCATCCATTCTATCGCAGCAGCATCCCTGTACGATCTTCCCGCTCTTGCTGAGAGTACATGGCATGGCGCATCCTTGGCTTGCGCCGAAATGGCACGCCGAAATCTCATCCCGCGCCAAAAACTACCAGAATTGGTTGAATGGCTGTCCAAAGTCCGTCTATATCCTCGGCCACTCTTCATCCACTGATTCTGTTCCCCAAGGCGCTTTATTTTGACATCCGGAAAGGCGCACATTCCATCGGATCGAACGTACGGGATGCTGCAGCATACGTACTATGGGCTCTTGCTAGAGCTCAAGACGCATCAGCGTTAGCACCGCATGCCAATACACTAGCCTGGCGGCTGGTTACTGTTGCATTGTATGACCGTGAGATTCATATTCGTCGTGCGGCAAGTGCTGCGTTCCAGGAGCATGTGGGGAGAATGGTATGATGTGTCGCACCTTATCACTCCTTTTTCATACTGAGAAGCAACGTTTCAATTAGGGTCTGTTCCCGCATGGCATAGACGTCCTACGCAAGACCGATTTCTACGCAGTTAGTGTCCGACGGAGTGCTTTCCTCGCTGCCGCGCCCCAGGTAGCAGAGTACGTTCGCATTTTGTCCTGTTCTATTGCAACAGCACTAAATGGTAGTAGGCACATCGAGTATCAGCCGTTTTTGATTCAACATATCCTAAATGTTACTTTGCGACATTGGGATCAGGCGATGAGACGGCTCGGTGCCCAGTCGCTGAAAATCATCTGTGAGCCGGCTCTGGAGGTGCTGGGTCCTGATGCATCCCATAAAGCAGTGCGTCAACGACGGCTGAGGCACACGCCGCTCCGAATGTCTAACACTGATTGCAGGCCTCATTATTTGACTCCGTCGATATCACCGACATACATGGCGGACTTCTCGCGCTGGTAGAGCTCTCTGCGGCCTACCAAGCATCACAAGACTCCACGAGTCTGGAGCCACATAGACGTCAGGCATTTCGATATCTGGCTCGTATATCACAGGAGGTTGCTCAGACACCCCGCAACGAGCTTGTAACTGAAGCGGCATGCTACCTCATCGCCAACAGTATCTCCCTTGCGGAAATTCAACTGGAAAAGGGCTCGTCCGTACCTCATTGGAGGGCAATCGTGGAATATGGGCTGCGGCACAGAAGTAGTGCCGTTCAAGAAGCAGCCGCTTCCGCCATGGCGGCTGTCAGCAAGCTAGTGGACTGCTCTCTTGTTATCAAAAGATACGTTCCTATTCTACATTCAGCAAAGTAATATACTTACTCTATGATGGACCCATACATTGACCCGAGAGTTTGTGACAGGGTCGCCTACCGTGCAGCAGAGTCTTGGTCGACTGCTTGGTGTCCTTGATTACAGCTCCCATTCTCATGATCTTCCGGCAGCCGTTCAATGCTTGCTTAGCTGCGTCAATTCCTCGGTGCGTGGTGTTATAGTCGCATCGTTTCGCAGTTTCTTATATATATTTAAAGTCGACAACATATATTCGGAATGTGGAAGCGCGCCGCAACTGCTTTACGGCCATGCCTGAGATTCTATCCAATCTCGTGCCGCGGCTCTCTGAAAGTGCGTATCTTCTTGTGGGCTCTCTGCGTAGTGTTGACTTCCTGCCGAAGAGTTGTCTCCGGCGGTTGTCCGAGATATGTACGACGCCCTTCAAAGCGGACTGGAAGACTACACGATCGACCAACGCGGTGACATCGGCTCATGGATTCGGATAGCATGCATCCGAGGGCTGGCCACGTTCTCTGAGATCTTGTTCTCGAATGCTAGCAACATTCCCAATTTCGAAGAGTACCTCCCTGCAGCCAAGTATCACGACGCAGTCGGCGGAATTCTGAAGCAAGGTGTGGAGAGACTAGATAATGTCCGGTCAGAAGCTGGCGACCATTTTCTTCGCCTCCTGTTGCTTCCCTTGCCTAAAGTTTCATCCCCCGATCCGTGGCGAATACACAGGGATCCTTTAATGAAGGAGTTGTTCTTGAGGTACGTTTGTGGATATCTACCTCCTTGTCTCGCTCTTCATATCCTTTCCCAGCGAGGTCGAAACCGTCGGCTGGAATGATGGTGCTTGGTTATTTCCGCGCGCCGTCCGGCTCTTGGGAGTCCAACAGTACCGCAAATCGGTTATGACGGGGCTTATTCTCAGCGTGGGGAGTATGACAGATAGCACGGTAGGCTCTTTACAATGATCACTTCAAGATTACGCTAATGCTGTCAATGGGTTTTTAGCATCGCCCGGTGTCAGCCAGCCTTGTAGCCTATGCCAACGCCATCCCAGTCTCTGCTGGATTCGAGAAAAATACGTACGACCTGGTCACCTTTGTCGGGGATCTTTTAGATCATGCCAGATCAAACGCCGCGTCCAACTCCGTTGTCGTCCCAGTTTTCCAAGCGTTCAACATCCTTATGCAGGCGGATGCACTAGAACGCTTGCAGGATAATCCTGAAGGCTTGGTGGGGTGGGTGGCTCATCGAACACCTAAAGCTGCATTCCACGATGACTGATACATGCCAACAGATTAAAGGATCTCGTGTCTTTTGCAACCAGAAATGTTCCCCGCATTAAAAGTATCCATCGAATACTCGAGTCAATGAAAATGTTGGGGCTCTTTATTCCTCGCGATTTCAAATGTGGCTAAGCCTAAACGCACAGATTGGTGAATGCTTTGGCAGTCCCATCACTGTTCACGACGTTCCTCCCGGGCCTTTCTGAGTTCCTTGCACACCAATTTCCAAAGGTACCGTGTTTCCCTTCAGCGAGAGATGTCACGACTCAACGAGATATCCGCTAGATCAGGACAGATTGCGCAGAATATCTATATCTGGCCTTACAAAGTAAAGATTTTGGCAAGGACACCGACGAAGCTGAAGAAGTGCTCCTCGAGACTGAATGGTACGCACAGTTCTTTGTAAAGAGATTCCCGTTGTCAGAGGTTAATCCTCTTCCAGGTCCTCATCCGATCCTACGATATTCAAGGAGGGTGCAGAGCGATGTATTCAACTTTTAGCACGAGATAATTAATGTACTGTCACTCGTAGTCTTGTACAGTAGCTAGTCCCACCGAATCCACCTCCAGTACACCTTCCGGGGGACTAGACGACCGTGAATCGTGGGAAAGTTTCGAGTCTGGCTCTATTACATTCTGGAGGAACAGACTAAACTTGTCCTAGCGCTGGAGGCGTTTCTGTGTCTGTCTCCCGAATACTCTACTGTGCCTCTGCTCGGCCAACGGAAACTACAGTAAACCTTCACTGCGATGTCGGACCCTCGGATTAGCGACAGGGAGTTGCACAATATCAATGCAGCGGCGGTGACTCGTGAATATCGTGTCCAGCCACATCTCGGTGAGCATACTATGATCGCAGTATAGAACGCGTTCGTGCTCACTGCCAGGATACAGATTATCGTACCGTTTCAGCTATCAACGGGTGAGTTCAGCGTCCAATGCACCTTTAAAGTAAACACGGTCTGAGGGCTGCTGTCTCTTAGGCCCTTGGTTGTTCTCGACAATGTCAAGGTGCGCGTGCTCGACTCACCTTGTTGCCCCCAGCGCATGCTAACAGTGCGTCCGATCCACGCAGTTCCCATCCTACAACGAGATTGTCCAACTGACGCTGCCGGATGGCACGAAACGAGGCGGCCAAGTCCTTGAAGTGCAAGGAAAGAAGGCCATTGTACAAGTTTTCGAAGGAACGTCAGGCGTAGACGTGAAGGCAACGCATGTGGAGTTCACCGGTAGCAGCATGAAACTTCCAGTCGCAGAAGACATGTTAGGGCGCATTTTCAACGGCTCGGGAAACCCAATCGACAATGGCCCCAAGGTGTTCGCAGAGGACTACCTGGACATCAATGGTGAGTACACGCACTGCATTCGTCTTATCGCTCGCGTGTGCTCATATCGTGTCACTTTAGGCTCCCCAATCAACCCATACTCTCGTATATATCCGGAAGAAATGATCCAAACTGGAATTTCTACCATCGACACCATGAACTCCATTGCGCGTGGGCAGAAGATTCCTATATTCTCGGCTGCCGGTCTACCCCACAATGAAGTCCGTCACACCGTAGCCTATAAACTGAATACCATTAACAGTCACTGGCATAGATCGCTGCTCAAATCGTCAGGCAAGCTGGTCTAGTCCGACCAACAAAAGGTGTGCACGACGGCCACGAGGACAATTTCTCGGTTGTCTTCGCTGCAATGGGTGTAAACATGGAGACTGCACGCTTCTTCAAGGAGGACTTCGAGTCCAATGGCAGTCTTGACCGTGTCACTCTTTTCTTGAACTTGGCGAACGATCCCACCATCGAGCGTATCATCACACCTCGTTTGGCGCTTACGACTGCGGAATACTACGCCTACCAGCTCGAGAAACACGTTTTGGTCATCTTGACCGATATGTCTTCTTACGCTGACGCGCTACGTGAGGTACGAACACACTTTTCATCTCGGTGGCAGCAATTCATCTCCGACCACAACTTTTCCTCCAATTCTAGGTGTCTGCTGCCCGCGAGGAGGTGCCTGGACGACGTGGCTACCCTGGTTACATGTACACGGATCTGTCTACGATATACGAACGTGCAGGACGAGTCGAGGGCCGCAATGGATCCATCACCCAAATTCCCATCCTCACTATGCCCAACGACGGTACGCACGGTCATGTTTGTGGGCGGCAAACTGCTAACATCGTGCTCGTCTAGATATCACACATCCAATTCCCGATCTTACGGGTTACATCACGGAAGGCCAAATCTTCATTGACCGACAACTGCACAACAGACAGATTTACCCTCCTATCAATGTCCTACCCTCCTTGTCTCGTCTCATGAAGAGCGCTATTGGCGATGAGCTCACCCGGAAGGATCACGGTGATGTATCTAACCAACTCGTAAGTTGCATTGTCCTTGTCTGCGAAGGATAAGCCTGATAGTGACACCTTGCAGTATGCCAAGTACGCTATTGGTCGTGATGCCGCCGCTATGAAAGCTGTCGTTGGTGAGGAGGCCCTGTCCCCTGAAGACAAGCTCGCTCTCGAATTTTTGGATAAATTTGAGCGGCAATTCGTCGGACAAGGTTCGTTCATAAGATAACTCTCGTTGACATCGGATTGTTCGCTCGTATTGATCACTATCTATAGGTGCCTACGAGTCGCGGACCATCTTTGAGTCTCTCGACCTCGCATGGTCGCTGTTGCGTATCTTCCCCAAAGAGCAACTCAACCGTATCAATCCCAAGATCATCTCCGAGTTCTACGGCCGCAAACCAACGAAGAAAGCTACGTCTGGTGAGACGGAGGAGCGAGTTGACCCCAAGGAGGAGAAGTTGGTTGATGCTTGATCTAGCTTTCTTGCGCATTGCGATGAACATTGTCTTCGTTAACGAGTGTATACGACGGTTCGGATTAATCCACCATTTCAATTCAGGAATTGTTCTGCGCATATAGCGAACTCACTACTTATAAGTACACCTGTAAGGAGGTTCAAAAGGAGCTCTCAAAATGACGGGCGGTTCACGCTTAAGCTTGATGATGCCCCTCTGACATGTGAGCTACAATTTCTAGCGATGATGTGTGCGAGAAGGTTGGTGAGTGGGAACCCAATATTCACTCTATGTCTCATGGCTCATTGATAATGCATGCGTTTATTTGTAAGTACATGACATAGTGGTTTTCAGAGGAGCTTACGAAAGGTGCCGTGCCCAGCGTACCGCACGCAACTGATGCGAACTTCCCACTTGTGTGTCTCCACGCCTGAGTATGGCAGGAAGGAGCACGGGCGAAGGGCACGGAATGTATGCCAGGCGGGTTCTAGAACTGAGGATGGAGAGCATGAGCATTTCGGGCCTTAGTGTCGTGTATGGTGGGTAAACACCTATTGTTGTCGTATCTAGGAGAAACCCGAGAGTCTCGATGCATTGGCAGATCAACGTATACAGAATCTACGCAAGATCCGCTTTAGAAGCCCTTGCGCGCAAAAAAGTGAGAAAAGCACACGGCTTTACTCGTAGATTGGCGACAGCGTGGCGCCCGGGTGAAATGGCGCTGAGCGAAGTGCAGGCGTCCACTACCGGGGCGGTTGAACAGCCTGAGCGACGAGGACCATCCGATCGTGGATACGCTGCCTTGGGGCTGGAGCCTGAACCCGGTATTCTTGTTGTTGTGTGTCGCTCTACGGCAGCTTCCGTTTGTCTTGTCCGATGTTGACGAGAAACATGCGGCTTTCGCGTGCAGTGCGTGTGGTCCAGTCCCGGTGAACAATCGATTGTAGAAGCTACAGTGTATACGGTGATTACTACGCTTGCTATCTTGGAACCGGAACCGGGCCGCGTACTTCAGTTGCAGTCGTACGAAACGCGAGGACCAGCATCTCACCTGCATATTTGCGGCAGTCTTTCCCTCTTTCGAGGAGGCAAGAAACGGACTGCACGATGGCCGGATAAAGTCAGTTTCAAGAATTCATTAAGGATTGAGTTTGACCACACCAAGCAATAGGATCTTTTGAGTTGGCTGAGCGGCTATCGAGCTACTATCAATTATAGTCGCTCGGAGTAGCCTTCAGTATCTTGAGTCTAGTTTCGTAGTGCTCATGGAGCTCTTCTTGAAATGTTCAGTGCAGAAGAAGAATAGTCTCGCCCCTTGGCCCTTTGCGCAAGGCAAACTCTCTAAGGCGTAGCAGTCGAATAACACACCCACCTAAACGGAACCGCACCCAGCACCCTGGCTTCCTTCGACGTCGCCCATGTTAGGATCCTCGGTACCTGATTGCGATAGACATGACCTGGACGGGTAACTGACGGGTCTCCGAGTCCGGTCTTGCGCAATGTAGGGCGTTTGCTCCTCTGTGTCTTATGCCGATCCTTGGCCACGAGGCAAAGGTGTCCAGTGGGGTGCCGCCTTCAAGTTGCAAGATATTCAAGTAGCCGTGATTGCTTGAGTCATTGAGAGTAAGCAGGCCGTTTCCACACCAGCCCATGCGAGGATCCGATATCCAACACGCGTATACGCGCGTGTAAAAAATCTGATGGATATATGGATTTCTCCTCTATATTAGTAGTACTGCCGTCTGCCTGTCTGCTGGCGCACCCGACGTATTGAGCGAATCCGTCTGCATCAAGATGAAAACGGACTGTATTGCTGCTCGAAATGTGGTCTTGTAGTTACTGTAGCGACTGAGCGCCTTGTCCTGTCTCGTACACAAGAGCTGGTGGTCATTCCCTTTCAGCCTTGAGGCGTTGCCGATGACAGGAGACACACCGAGATCGACGAATAAGGAAGACGACTCTGAAGAGCGCGCACGGCGAGAGCTGGCGAAAGGTAGGCGGACATGTGAACATCGCGTGGCAGACGAAGGACAAAGTCAAAGTGCTGCAAGGTGTGGCAACTTTTTTTTTGTTACGACGTCTGTCTACAACATGCGGTTCCCGTCCCTACCTACCTATAAAAATGGCATGCCCAAGCGTTCATTGTCCCCCGATTTTGCTTCCGTTATACCTTTCTCAGCCTCTCTAGTCTTGGATGGACGACATCGCCCATGAGACCGCAATTCGTCGCAAACGCAAGGCCGACAACGAAGACGAACGCAAAGATGGTTCGCAGCCTCCATTGCCTTCGTCAGACTGCCCGCTAGACCATGCGCTGAGCCAGGTGGCAGTGGCAGAGGGTCCGACTGAGTCCCATCAGCCCAATGCTCCCTGGTTCGACAGCGAGATGTGGCCTGTCTCTCCGGCAGACGTTCGCAATCCCTCGCTGTTGCAATATCATGGCACTCGCACTGAAAGCCTTGCAGACGGCGGAGATGCCTCTGCTAGCGGACAGGGATCTGTGGCACCGGTGTTGGGCGAAGGGCGCAAGTGGGCAGAAGGCGTAACACCAACGGCGCAAGCACCGCCGTCTCCGGGTCCTGATCACCCGAGACCACAGAAGCGTCTGCGCTTGGACATCGCGCAGACTATCTCGACCATTGCGGTGTCACATACAGCACGCACTCCTTCTAGTAGGATACCTATCCGGAGACGACGAGCATTTCGCACTGTTGCTCAACATGTATGCTGTCCACCCGCCGATTGCGCACCACCCATTTCCCCCATCATCAACCTCCAGGATCCTCGCATAGTGCCGTCGCACATCCCTCCCACCAACCGACTTGTACTGCGAGACTTGGATCTACAACAAATACTCAGAAATCCGCACATACGTTCGTGCCATTTCACACATCTCGATCTAACATGCTAACGTTGATGTAGGACACGGTCTTCTCTTTGAGGCTCGATTGAAGTTTAAACGGCTTGCCAGTCCTCGCGAACAGGACGTGAATAACAAGTATTGGTCGGCTGTGATTCGTGAGGTAGAGACCGGCTGTACGTGCGCCACCTTCACGATGACAGGCAAGCCATGTAGGCCTGTTTGCGCGTGCCATCACATTCCGCTATCATCCAGCAGGCCAACCATGGCATATTCCCTTCCATTGGGTGTCGTCACTCTTCGATTGCCGTCCCGGATCCCCAATCTCCTCGCCGAATTACGAGAGGTTCTCTGCGGCATCCTGCCACCCCTCGTGCTCCGCGACGCTCTTAGCCTTAAACCGCAGCGGGGAAATGTCGCGCACCACGCCTTCCAGGCAGCTCATCTTAGAGCTGTATTGGACCCAGAATTCATCCAGCAACAGTTTCGTCATGGCGTATTTGACGCATCGAGCCTCTTCCATTATATTGGGACGGCCATGAAGCTTTATTGCGCGCCTTGTCGAGATAGCAGTGTTGATGCGATGGTGGCGGTGGCGCAATCGTGCGGTCCTGATGGACGGAAAAGCAATGCTCAGGTCATTCGGGCAGTCGAAATGTGCATGGACCTCGCGGAGGTCATGAAGATTGTATGTGTATTCGATACTGATTCAATGAGCCGAGCTTAACTCTTGCTTCCTGTAGGACATTGCGAATCACCAACTTAAAAGCATGCGTCCTTTTCTTATGCGGACCTCTGGTCCATTCGAGAGGAAGGCTTTCCTGCGGCGCAAAGATGGTCGAAGCTCGCTTGTAGTCACCCGCAAATGGCTATCCCATGCACACCACAACTTCTCCACGAAATGTGCGCCCGTGTCGAACAATATTCAGATCCCTTCGAGTTCCCATCGCTTAGAATCTACTACCCGTTCCCAATCCATCATCGCCAATTATCCGACTTCTCCACGAAACCAGCAAATTTATCTATCGGTTCTGTCCGGACTGGTTGATCTCGTCTTCGTGCCTCCATCGCCTTTCACTCCAGCAAAAGACTCGATTGCCTGGAATCGTGTGGATGATCTGCCAGGTTTTCCGGAGACTGTGTACCTGGACAGTGACCGTCTCTTTTACCTGGCCGGGGAAGCATCGGCGCTGATATCTCTTTATATGTTCCTGATGCTTTATCGTCAACTCCTCATCGCAAGTAGTTCGGTGTCGTGCCAGAAGATTCACAAAGACGCCGCTTTCGAGCTCCTCAAGCATGATATCTGTGCTATCGGTGGCCCGCACCTCGCACGCTGTTTCTTGAACGATCGTCTGGATTCGCAAGGTGGGGAACCGAGCTGGCGTCATGTGCGACAAGATATTGTCGTACAAGTCACAGCTCGTGCCCAGGAGGTGCGCAACGGGACCGCAACGTCCTATTCAGATCGAATCCCCCTGCATGCACCGGACGAGGATATGCTGAGACTTGCACAACGCTGGGCCGATGCAAATATGCAGCCGGCGTCGCCGCTGGGCAGCCTACTTCGTCGTCGCCTTCGCGATGTCCTCTTTCACGCAGTCGTCGCTACAGCGTACCCTCTACCCCAATTTGCCGTGGCCGACAACCTGTCCCTTGTGGATCCCACCCGCCTACATTTACCCGCGTCGACGTGCACTACGATCATAGGAACCGGGAGCGGTATGGAACCTCTCGTGCACGAAATATGTTTGCTCGCGGAGGGGATTTCTCGGCTTGCAGTCGTCCATCTCAACACTTACCTTCCTCTCTACTACACGGATAATATCCTAGATGCATGATATTCATATTAGACTGAAGCCAGACACTGCACTCTGTATCTTTTGAATCGCAACGTGTTCCCTTCAAGCACTTGCCTGATCAGAAAGACATACATACAATCCCCTAAGTACATGACAGAGCAACATTATCTACGTTCTTCGTCAAAGTCGTCAGTGCCTCAGGCTCGTATTCCTACAGAGAACTTTGTGACTACATTGCTTCAATTAATCATTGAGCTCCCAGAACAACAGGCATAGTAAATGCATTCCAAGAGTTTGGCATTCGTAGCATACCCAGTTGTCTTTGCCCCGGACGAAAGAAGGGATTCGGGGCAATGGGGTATGATCGTGTCCTCGTTAACGCCTTATAAGTCGGCGAACCAGGCTGTCCCTCTGGCCCAGTCAATTGGGCCGCTTGATAGGCAAGCATAGACGGAAGATGTTTAGCGCAAGTATCCATCGACTGCTCCGCATATTCCGTGATAGCGAAGGGAATGTCCAGTCTATGATACAGTGCCAATGAGGATTCGGCGTATACATTGGTAGTAGTGAGAAGGGTTACGCTTACATTGCGCTGATAGCCATGGGCTCCATCCAGGTACTGTACGCAAGCAGGCCCGCATTGAGACCGAGAAGAGCATCTGGGTGTGAACCATCCGCCAGGACCTGTCTACTCCACAGATCGCTCTCAGAATGAAGCTTGATCTGGATAGAGCCGGCACCAGTTTTCTTCGGAGCCGTGTAAGTCCAAACCACGTCTTGTGTGGCAAGCGAGCCACGGTAGTCTTTGCGGGCGGTCTGGATGAGGTCGTAAGGTGCTTTCCCGAACATTACTAGTGTGACGTCCGTGTTCGGAAGGAGAAGGGCGATTTCGGAAAATCTGGGTTGAAAATCAGTCAGATCGATGTGCATGCAGCCTGTGCGGCTCACAGAGGTAGGAAATTCAGTTCAACTTCTGCCCCGATGTAATGGACCTCCAGGGCCTGTCGGCTCCGAGGGGTACTTTTTCTGTCGACGACGTTGAGAACGTTCACGAGCAGATGATACACCGAGAGTGGATAGTCCATCAATAGAGCCGCCGGAGAGTCGAGGGGTATTCCACGCCACTCATACCACGCCCGCCAATCGGTAATGTCGCCTGGATTCACTTTGGGCGGCGGCGGTGAAGTGTCGGTGAAGAAGAGGCGCGGAACATGGGTCTCGTCCTTGAGCTTCCATGCCTCAATATCCGTGGGCCACTCATCG
The DNA here is from genome assembly GCA_000827205.1 of Plicaturopsis crispa FD-325 SS-3. NCBI lineage: Eukaryota > Fungi > Basidiomycota > Agaricomycetes > Amylocorticiales > Amylocorticiaceae > Plicatura > Plicatura crispa. Next base: position 1,283,569 of record KN832558.1, on the reverse strand, counting down.
CCTAACAAGACTTGGCCGTGTACATAGCCTTTCGCACGTCCCATCGCCCCTTTGAGATTGGGCATAGGAGGACCACGGATGGTGTCGGAGTTGTCGTGTGGCTGCAGACCGCCTGGAACAGACCAGTACCCGAACGATGGACCCGAACCGAGTACACCCAACTGTGCTTTTATTAAGTTATGGCTAGAGGTACCGTCCGGTCCTATGCGCATCCACGGGAACTGTTTGCTTTGCGATTGAAAGTGGCCCACGCGTTTCATGTGTTCCTGGGCATAAAGAAGGTCAGTCGAAGCAGCAGACTTTCATGCTGTCCACTCGCTTTGTTGCTTGCACAGAGTTCCTTGTGGGACGGCTGATTTGGCATAATGCTCTTCTTCCAATCAGCGACTTGGCACTTGGATTTATATCAGTGATGGCAAATTCATCCGATGGAACGATATCGGCTTACCGAACGACTGCAATACACGACACCCTTGCATCCACCTAGTAGTATCCGGACTCAGGATGCCGCTTGCCAACAATGTTCCAAGAGAATCGGCACGCACTGCAAATCATAGGCTGCCAAAGCGTGAGCGCTATATCCAGCTAACACCTAGAGTATCATGATATTACTTTAGACTCCATAGTCGTCGTGTCTATGCACGGCTTCTGGCATCGGATACACTGAAGACACGCCACGGTCGTCAGTCATTGTGATCTCGTTATCCACGCAAAGACGACCTACATGAGCCATCGTGCCAGGCTTGGAATCTAGCTCTTTAATCTTACGATGGTCTCCGCGCCGTCTGGCGGCTTCCAACTCGCGAGCATCTACATAGTAGTGTTCGAAGGGATCCATACCAGCGGTAGCAGCTGTGAATCTAGCCATGAGCTCATCGACAGAGGGTGGCATTTTTCTGTGTATGGAGTCGACTGTGATTTGGTGGTGAGTCCCAGTCGTTGATAGAATGGAAGACTGCCAGTCCCAAACGGAACTTTCTTGCAAGAAATGGCTAAGATCTAAGACCTCGTCGTATCCGATATGCAAAGTTGCCAAGGACCTAACTTTGTTTGCCTGTGGCACGATGTCCAAACAACTTCACTGATCGCTTCGGCCAAGCTCTTGCCTGCTCTTGCTCATGGAGCTGGAAGTAGCGCGGTTTGCACTTTTCGCAGGTTATAGCCCGTGCGGCAAGAATACAAGAAACCTCGTGCAAAAGGCACGGTTAATCAATTCAACATTCTACATAACACGATACATTGGGCGATACACGAAAAGACAAAGAATCCTGAAACGAAAGCGTCAATCACATTGACTGACATGGAGGACAACGATGAAGAGCTTACCGAGACACCTAACGACGGTACTGGTTGACGCACGCAGGGTACAAAGGGTGGTAGACCTGACGGATGGGGGCGTCTTGCTCTTTCAATGCCCGTTGATCGACCAGGCTAGGTGCGACCTTCGTACGCAAGAAAGGTGCCTGAGAACGCGCGTAGTCCAGCGGGTGCTGCTTTGGTACCAGTGGAGCCCATCCCTTCTCCTGCCCCTGCATAAACGTCTGGGGATTCGCGGCTGGGCGCGGAGGTCGCACTGCCTCCCGGACAGGCGACTTGCGCACGGCTCCCATGCGATGCGGCAGACTGTGACTCGCGACATCCACGGGGCTAGTCTGGACTGGCGTCGCCGCAGCCAGCGCCTCCTTCGCCTTCTTCCTAGCCGCCCTGCGGTCTAAGTTTCTCAACTCTTTGGCACGCTCCTCCTCGATCCGAGCGCGCAGCTCTGCTTCCGCGGCGAGCTCCGCCTCCATCTCTGCTTTCTCGCGTGCTTTCTTCTCCCACACCCGCCTCTCACGATTCCTCCTCTCCTTGCGCTCGACATCCTCCACCGTCGCGTAGTAGGCCTCGGCCTCGCCTGCCTCGAAGTAGTCGACGTCGTAGGTCCCCTTGCACCCGCCGGGGGCGGCACACTCGTACCTTCCGACGGAAGTGGGAATCTTGTTGGGAAAGGCGCAACGATATCGGGAGCATTTCTTGAAAGCCCATGCGGGGAGCGGCCAGTCCTTCGGGTGTTTCTCCTTAGGCGGCGGGCGGGCCTCACGTATGTAGTAGGTGCCGTTGCAGGATGGGTTGAGGCAGTTGTACGTGCCGCCGACGGTCTGACGCGGGTTCGGGTATTTGCACTTGGAGTTATTGCAGCGGTTGTGCTCGGCCTGCGAGCCACATCGTAGAAGTGGGACTGCATTGCTCGTCAGTGATCGCTCGGGGAGTAGATTGATGATAGAGAGAGACGTACAGGGCATTTGTAAGTTCTGACTTGATTGAGAAAGTTAATGATTGTTGATAAAGGATCGTGACTGGCGAGCAGCGATGAGGCAGGTCAAGGAAAGTGGGTGAATTTAGTTCTTGCTGGTCGATGTGTGCGGATCGACACTTTATAGCGGTCGACTGATCGCCAGGAAACCGGCTTTTGGTGGCGCGCCGCTTTGAATGTGGACAAAGAGCCAAAGGCGAAGAACAAACAATGGCGAAATTTTAGGGGGCAAGTCATTTCGGCAGCGCAAAGAAAGCCGCGACTAGTAACTGCAAAAAGCTATTGTTCAAAATGAAATGGGCGCAGGTTCACGGACGCACCTTTGCGGTTCAATACTGGACGCGCATGCGCAACCGGTAGAAATGATCCTCGAAGGCTATTGGCGCTCTAGTAAGGTCGCCTGGAGTCTGTCCCGAACCGGAAAGCATGGGGAATTCCTATGGCCCATTAGGGTGACAAGTCAATAGACAGAGGACGAGCAAGAGACAGGGCCGTGAAGAACCGCCGCACCGCATCGGGCCATCAAACCTCACAAAGGAGATCTGTTTGGGGGACACATTTTTTATCGTCAAAGCGAGGTACATACAGATTATCCACGTGCATTTATATGCTCTATATTCATTGTGTCCAGCGGGCGGAGGGTATAAAGTGACATTGTCTTGGTCTAGCACGGCGAAATCTCTACTCCTCCTCCGATGCAGGCTCGGGAACGAGGAAACCGACGAGACATTCATCGAGCATGTAGTCAACATTGACCCAAGCATGCGTCGCAGCTATAAGTACGCTCAATACGGCCCTTCACATCTACAGAGACAAGACACAGACCAAATAAATCGGAGCCATCCCGTCCCGCGACGCGCATGAGCTCACGCTCGCCGCCCGGGTGGAATGGCAGGTACGGCGTGATATTGTACACCTTTCCATTGAAAGCGGACCAGGCGTCCGCCCGCTTATTGTGCCGTTTAAGGAGAGAGGGCGGAACACGGATAAGACTAGTAACACCCTGTATGCTGACTTTTAGGGCACAGCCAATATTGTTAACATCGCGCACTTACACGCAGATCCTCGCCCGACGATTTCAGGTTTGCCCAATCAAGTGCACCATGTCCCGGTGCGAGTGCAACCTTGGCGCGTTTGCTGGAAGACTTTGCAGGGCGCACTGTGGTGGAAGGCGGAGCGAGGGAAGAAGATGGGGGCGGCGCAAGAGAGGATGTGCCAGGGCGTCTCACAGCGAGGCTCGGAACCGGTGGTGGAGGCATCAGTTGTGCATCGCCAGTGAGTATGCTCGGCGTCGCCTTTGCGCGCTGAGCACTGGATAGCGCGGGGAAAGCTGGCGGTGTGTCGTCTGTATCCTCGACTTCTGTCGACTCGCCCTCGTCTTCCTGGTCGGATGGCGGTGGCGATATCTCTAAAATTGTTGGTGCTCCGACGGTAATATTTGGGGCATCTGGTGCAGATGTGCCTGTTGTAAGCCAGGAGCGTAGATACGAGGTCATGACAGAGCTCCAAGACGAAAGTTTTCTATTTCCTGGTACTCCTCGTGGGCAGAGTTCAGTAATCTGCAGGCGCTCGGCGCCGCCGCCTCGGAGGATTAGCACGTCGACCGGAAGTCGGATGCGCCTCGTGCTTCCGTACCGCCATGTCTGGAGCCTCCGTTGAGCGCCTAACACTATGAGACCCAGACAGAGCGATTTTAGCTGGGGCAGTCACTCTGGCATCGGGCCACAGTAGCTTTCTTACAGAGCTGACGTGACTCAGTTTCGAAAAGTTCACTAGGCAAACAAGTGATTTCTCACTATGTGGGACAGAGCGGGTTTAGCTCCTTGAATGTCCGTTTTCACTCACTGTTTCCATACGCTCCGCGCCGTATTGTTAGCTATACTAGCGGGTGGTTTCGAATTCACTCTGTTTCTTGGTTGCTTGTGCCATGGCACTTAGCGACTACTACTGCTTGCATGCATTTATATGGGGCAAAATTCAGATTAATTGATAATTAATGATACATGATACGACGACGCGGGCCCGGACACTGCCAAGGCAAATCGATAATGCGAGCGCCCATGCACGATGCGCCGGTCGGCCAGATATCCCGGTAGGTGCACCTGCTCTGTCGCCTCATCCATCGCGGACCATAGCCCCGCACGTTGGAGCTGCAGAAAACGGGGTTTGCGTTGAAAGATCGTGAGCGAGGAGTTTATGCACCCGATATGCACACACTCTCACCCTGTTCCTTGTAGCCATCCTTGAGGCAATGTGCAGAGACGACCAGACGCGCGAATTTTCGGGGATGCGCTGATGTAAGTTGACGGCCTATTGGACGTGTGGATGCCTCGGGATTCTTGGTACTTCACAGGTGACCTGTACTGTATGTCGCAATCCAATTGACCCGCGCGGATGGAGAATCGCCTAGCGTGTTTGGGACAAGAGGGAATAAGTATGCCGACGGGGTACAGGGAAGGCATTAGACGCACCGTGGGAGGTAGGACATTGGTTGTGCGTACAACTGCGAGACTCGAGTAAGACAGCGAGGTCAGTTCAAATAAACGAGTCAGTCTGACTAAGAGGCAGTCATCATCAGATACTCACCCAGCAATATATCCAAAAACACAACGATGCTGGCTCAACCTCTTCGCGTCGCGTGAGCAACACAAGCACGGCAGGTCACATACCTGCACTGTAACTCCACAACGTCTCCGGGCCTCCGGCTGCTGATCTAAACTCCCGCCAAAGTGACCAGATGCAGACGAAGGGCGCGAATCGCTCGATAATAGGAGAGCTTGCTGCTCCACGGTGTAGACCAGTCAGTCGTCGTCAACACCTCGCTACTGAGAGCCGTTGGTCCAAAGCGCACTAGTACTTCACGCGGCCATCGTTGTGGAGCCGGAAGGATGTCGACAAGGGTTATAGCTCTTTGATTTGTGTTCTGAGTCGAGGCGGTCATGGATGTTGAGGGCAAGAATGGGGGTCGTCAGGGCGGTAGCGTCGGTCGCGAGGTTGTGGTTGATATTTGTTTGTGATGTGGCGCACAAGGAAACGCGCCTCGAATGGACTTGGCATTTCTCGCGGAAATGCTGCCATAGCTACAGTGGCCCGATGCCAGAGTGAAAAAATTCACCCGGTTTGTCTTGGTCGAACCAGCTCTGTTTCGATTCACTAGGTGTAGCTTGATTTCCTAGTGATTTACGAACATAGCTTTGTCACATAGCTACTCTGACCCAGTCTGGGTTCCATAGTGTAACAGATCAAGACTCGCATAGCCTCGCTTCCGCAGGTACCCATATGCAACAGCACAGCGTTCAACATTTGGTGTGTTGTCTCGTCTAACATAGGACTCGTTTCGGAAAATTTACCAAGTGAGTACGCTCTGCAATGTCCTCTATTTTATCAAGTCTGACACCGACTGTGGATGTCACTTTAGCCTGTATCACTGTCTATCCAGAAATAATGCATTGGAAATATCTTGATTATGTTAGGCTAGCCGACAATCAACGGCCCAAGCACTGCAGCACACTTGCCGTGAATCTCAAGCCGATGTACTTGATCATCGGCCGCAACTATGCACTATTGAATGTCGATCAATTGCACCTGATGCTATCGTCCCACCGTCGCTGAGCAGCTCACACGACAGGCTCGGGCTAATGCTGCGGTAGCCCATTCTAGATTTTTCCGCACCATTATAAAAGCAAGCCTCACGTTGATGATGAACGGTACGCGTCGTCACCTCTCTCCCTACCTTCTCATTCTTGACGTCCGAGGCCTGGTGCCGTTTTCTGTCTTTCATTCTACTCACCCATCCATCTCTTTCAACTTCGTACCGCATATTCATTCTATCATGCTCGCACGCGTTTCCCTCCTTGCCGTGGTCGCATCCGTCGCATCGCTAGTCAGCGCTGCCAATGTTGGAGCGGGTAAATTAATCTATGCATGTCGTGTGCATAGGCGTCTGAATTAACATACCCTCGCACAGGCACGTTTTTCGCGCCCGGAACGGGAGCCTGTGGTATCTTCAACACCGAGGCCGATTCGATTGTAGCCGTCTCGAACCAGTTCTTCTCCACGTTCCCGTACGTCGCTCTCCGGTTATAATCCAAATGACTCCTTGTTAATTTTACAATATACAGTGGTGCCACAGCGAACCCTAACGCGTACGATACACGCTTCTGGCCATAAACGCACGTCCAAGAAGCTAACTATCTTTTACAGTAACCCCGTCTGCGGCAAGCAAATACAAATTACTTGTACGTTCCCCCCTCGCTTCACGCTTTCATGCCACTGATAGCTTATACTACGCTTAGTCGGGGGGAAGACAGTGCCAGCCACCATAACCGACCGATGCGCAGGATGTGCAGGGGAATTTGACCTCGACATGTCGCCTGCTGTCTTCAACCAGCTCGCCGACCCTGCCGTCGGGCGCATCCAGGGGGTTTCTTGGGTCCTCGTCTAAGATTGCAATATGGCGTTTACGAGCTGATATGTAATGGTTTTGTAATTTATTCTGCTTTGCTGAACGGCCACCTTTACGCTCTGAACCATGGCAAGGACAACGATGGATTGTATGGTCGTCCCAAAAGGCGTCAGGACCTTCACATCGGTCTTCTCGAGCATCAACAGTATTCCAAAAGGGCTCATAGATAAGTTTGACCATGATATAAGTAACTCCGAGGGTACATTACAGCTTCGATTTGACAATCGACACCCTCAAGCCGTCAATAATGGCCTCTGCCTCCCTCTCAATCCTGCTTAATAGCTCTTCGCAGGTCGGAATGTCTTTGATCAGTCCCAAGCATACCCCCGCACTCCAGATCCCATAGTCAGGGTCCCCGTTCTCGTACACGAGTCTCCCCCGTGCGCCCGCGACCAGCTCCCGCACGTCCTCGAACTTGGCGCCGCCTGGCCGTCGCTCGAGGCGGACGACCTCCGTCGAAACCTTGTTACGGAACACACGCGCGGTGTTGTTCAGTGTGCGAAGAATGTGGATTGTGTCTTGCTCGGTGGACGCCACAATCTTCTCCTTAATATTTTGGTGGATTGGCCTAGGGAGCGTGTCAGTGCGCGACGTTCATGGAGGGGGAGAAAAGTGACAGTACGCTTCTACTGTGCACATGAATCGTGTGCCCATGTTGACACCCTAGACAGAAAGTCGCGTCAGCAAGATCCCGCACAGTGAGAGTAAGTATGGCATTGATGTACCGCTGCGCCCAATGCCAGCGCCGAGGCGAGGCCCCTGCCGTCTGCAAATCCTCCCGATGCAATATATGGGATACTGAGCTCTTGAGCTGCGCGGGCAAGCTGTTTACAAGGACATCGTGTCAGCAATATCTGAGCAGTACAATCAACTTGTGATACAGACAAGGACGATGCCGCCAATATCCTCTTCTCCAGGATGACCAGCACCTGGGGGTGCATCAGTCGTGAATTATCGGTCGTAAATTTGGCGGCGCATACGTACATTCAAATCCGTCGATGCTAATGACATCGACACCCATACGTTGTGCGGACTACGGAGGCTTTATCAGCTAGTTTGCTATCTAGTGTGTAGCTGCTCTAGCGTACCTTCGCGTGCCGAACTGTCGTGCATTTGTGTAGAACAACACACCCATTCGCCTTGAAGTATTTGATGAGTGGTCCCGCTACACAGGTCGTACTCAGTACGCGTCAGGCTAGAGATAACAGAGGTGCTGACGATTATTGCCCGCGGTCTCGAATATCCGCACACCCTCCTCAACGGCGACGCGCGCGTACCCTTCGTAGTCTGGCGGGTTGATGCTGGGCAGTATGGTAATGTTGACGCCGAAAGGTTTGGATGTCTTCGTGCGCGTTAACCGAATGGCGTCGCGCAGAGCGGCAGGGTTGGGCTGTGTGAGGGCCGTGATTATCCCTGGACACGGTCGTGACAGTTAGGAGACGCTGGACGCAGGAGGCACGCGCACGCACCGAGACCTCCACCGTTCGAAACGGCCGCTACGAGCTCAGGTTTTCCGACCCTGACAACTCGTCAGCCGTGATTCACAACCTATAGCTTCGACCGCCCATACCATTGCATTCCACCCTGGACAACGGGTCTGTGATACTTCGTCAACGGTGCATTGCTCGACGATGTTGAAATGCACTTACACCCGGATACCCAGCAACTTTGTCAATGGTGTCACAATCATGTTTCTGTTCGTGAAGGCAGGCCTACCAGTGGATGCTATGTGTTGGCTATGTGTTAAAAAGGTGAGACGCGGTGAGGGCGGTAATAATGCACAGCTACATGAACGCGGGGTAAAGACTTAAGGGGAGAGACCATTCATGTGATTCTCAGCTTCACCCGCGGTCGACAGTCTTCGGGCCGCTAACCACTGAGAAAGTATGAAACGCTATAGCGGCCAGCATAATGCTCGTCATTCGAACCAGTACAACCTATTACATGAATATTGCATGAATACGATGAAAACGTGCATAAATAATGTTATGGATAAAATAGGCCACTACGGTTGCATTCTCGTGCGCAGCCATTTTGCGGAGGTGAGGAGGCGTGCCATATTTGCGGTGAGGGTCGTGAGGAACGATGCGCGACTTTATGTCGTCGCAGCGCTGGGTACGGCGTAGCGTAGAAATACATTGCGGGGTTGTGGGGGGTATACCCTGTTACGTGACCGTCGTGAGGGCGTGGGAGGGGAAGAATTGGGAGGAGGGCGAAAGGTGGGGAGGACGGATTAAACCATGCTCAATTCGCGATCTCCATCGACACCACCGGGGAGCTTGTTGTCCTGCAGGGGGCGTGCAGTCTGGTGCAAGCGGCGGTGGGTAGCATTACTGGAAGAGGAAATCAATGTCCTGCGCTTTGGAAAGGGGACAAACGTTACTCACGGTCGGTTGAGAAGGCTCTCGCTTCCCGTGTACAAGAAGGCATCGTAGATGAGGGTGCCGACTTGCGCGCCCAGGATAGGCGAGAGGATGGCGCACCAGAGCCAGTACTGGTTCCGGTAAGTGAAGACTTCTTTGCCGTAGCCAACCATCGCCGTAAGGATTCGTGGTCCAAGATCACGCGCGGGGTTGATGGCGTAGGCTGTTTGCATGCCGAGGCAAGCGCCGATGCCGAGGATAGTGATGAATAGTACGAGGGGGACTAAGCCACTAGGGGGCGGCGAGTTTTTGCGGTCGGTGACGGCGAGGACAACGAGAAGCAAAACAGCAGTGCCGAGGAACTAGGCAACAGCGGATGGTTAGATATGTAAGCTACTGGGCTATGTAGAATGCATACCTCGTCAAAGAATGCGGAAACATTCGTCATGTAGTCAGCGGAATATGTAGAGAATAGCGCTGCCGTTCCGGGGACTGTGCGCACGCCGCGACCTCCTTCGAAGATATCGATCGCGTGGAAGTAATTTGCATACACGCATGCGGCACCACACAGGGCGCCCATGAGCTGTGCTGCAATGTAGCCGGGCACTTTCCGCCATGGGAAGTCGCGCCAGACAGCGAGCGCAAGCGTTACGGCCGGGTTGATGTGTCCACCAGAGATACCTGCGGACAACCAGACACCGAGAGCCGTGCCACATGCCCATCCGAAGGAGATGGAGAGATAGTCCTGGAAAAGCAGAGAAGTATCAGCATGGAACGGAACAGAGACATGAAAGTACGCACGCCTTTAGCGGAAGCAGCGACAGCAGTGTTTGTAGACAGCACGACTTGGCAGTCGACGGCCGTTCCGAATATTACAAGGACCATGGTCCCAAGGAATTCTGCAGCATATTCACGTAGGGGTGCTCTGTTGTCCAAAAACAGGGGCATTAGCGACTTCAAGGGCAATATCAGGCTAGCGCACATACCGTATCCGTGCCCATCGGTTGGGGTATTCAGTATACGGGTTGTAGAAGGTGGTATGACTGTCATCGACATGCTCGGTGTGCAGCGCGCGGTCTTTCGCTTCGATATGAGAGCTGTCAGTCATCGAGGAAGTGGATGCGGGGAAGAAAGTGGGAGATGAGTATGGGGATTCCGGGGTAGCTTAGAAAGCGGAGGGGGCCGCCTTTTAAGATGCGCGACAGGAAAGCGATCACCAGCTTTGTGGGCCGGGTAATGGGTTCTGCGAAGAGCGCTCGACCCCGCATGATTTGTCCGCAACACGATCGAGATAGCCTAGCCTCGGCCGCGTCGCAATTGGCTGTGGTGGTTTTCCCCTGAGGTTCCGGCCGCGTGTTACGTTCCTTACACCGGCGAGGATTCCGACGGCATAATTGAATCACTCGACATGCTAGCAATAGGCACGCCATCACGTATGAGAGCGTCAGAAAGACGAGTAATACGGATGGCGGGGGAAGCCAACGCACGTATTCTCGATACCAACGTGTGATATGGGACCTTTGGATTTGACCTTAGCATCCGCGTGTAGGCCTGAACATAGATCCGAATTTCGAAACGCCTGGTAAGACCCCTGTATTGCAGCGGCAGCGCTGCAGCGGTCGCAACGGCCACAGGCACGGTGTAAAGTATTTTGCAGTGCGCAAGGCTCCTAAGAGCACATCAGGGACGCCGTTGGGCGCCGTCGAGGTAGAACAATCCAGGATGATCTTTTTACCGGGATGTGCGATTGCCGGTGCCAGCTGGTGATTGGAATGACGCTCCTTGTCCACTCCTTGCAGTGGAAGACTGACCCCCGAATGTATTTTCAATGCCTTTGACTGCACCGTGAGCTACGTTCATGTTAATGTTAGATGTGACTGCGGACTCGTCGAGGTAAAGAACTCACAGACATGAGACGCCCCAAAAAAGACTTTTTGGCTTGCGCTCCAGAAGCCGCACAACGCGGCGCGGATGACCGATGTAGAAATCAAAATCCAGACACTGGGGTTCGGCCCAGCGGCTCCGCAATGACATAGGCGGGGAAGGGTCGACGAGCAGTCCTGGGGTCGTCTCTGGCTGTAGGAGTTACAAGCAGTGTCGACGGCCGTGTGCCCAAGGAAAGCGCAGTAGAAATATCAGCAAATCATGCTAGCGACCATCTGGTACCACGTAAATTGGTATGTGAGATGATTCCAACTTGAGCATGAAAAAATCACGTACTATGAAAATGCGAGCGATGATTTCGCAGACTTCCGGTCTCGCCCTCAGCTTCCGCGAAGTTCGAACCACTCATTCCAAATAAGTGTGTTCGAGAAAAGTTTCGTAAGGTCGTGCGTGCCTGGCGCTGCGAAAGCATCCTCGGAGTGGTCGAGAAAAACGAGACGCGCAAGCATTTTGGACGCTGAAGCCTGTGGGGCTTGTAGAGGGCATTGGGCACACTTCAGGTCAGTAAAGGTGGTAACGGGAGTCGCCACCCAATATTTAAACGATTTCTTTTGACAGGACATGGAGCGGCCCGGGATTGTTGCGGACGGACCGTCTGCTATCTGAGTTTAAGGTATACAGCAACAGGTGACCGCACTTTATCACAGCCACCGTCTTGGCCGCCTTGCGACAATGCCAAGCTCTGCTTTTCCAACGTCTACATGGGTCTACATCGTCCTAATAGTGCTGTGCGCTTGACCCCTTCGAATGGTCTTCTGCGCTTGCTGATTGCGTCGCCTTCATTCTCTGACAGCTAGTCGCTCAGTAGAGTCCGTGTGACTACACTCAAGCGGACGAACACGGTAAAAAAACGCGAAGCTAACGAGTGGGGACGAGGATCGACATGATATGACAGGTCCAAAAAAAGACAAGGTGTACAGAGGAGTCAGCGCACGGACACCGTTGATTCAACGGAAAGTTCCACTGCCAAGCACACGCACTCACGTATGTCCGACTCATTTGTGTTTCGCGCGCCTCAGACTGCTTATCATTTCTGCCCTAGTGCTAGTATGAGCTGCGCAAACAGGCTGAACCTGAGTAGCATCCACCACGATGCCTTATTTTGACGAGTTCTGAGAGCGTCCGCTTGTTGCTTGAAGTCGTTCTGTATCTGCATAGGATCACACTATTCCTTGATATCCCACCATTGAAGCCCCGACTGCATCGCGGTACGTCAAATCGCCTGCTGATATTAACTCTACATGCATAGCAGCGTACTAAATTAGGAGCCCAAGCGGAATGCAGATATCGCATAGGCACGGACAACTCCACGGACGAAATCTTCGCGTGTGCACTTACGGACACCGTATCTTTGCTCTCCGTGCCAAGATGCGTGGGTGCCTACTTTTCACTGGCACGATATGCTTCCGCATCCTGACAGAGAGGGCGCCAAGAACTATACGCTGGGAATGACTCCGCGGTCTTCATCGCCCATTCTCATGCCTCACGTCGCTGTGCCGCCTCGCGCTCGCGGAGCGGCGACAAGTATTATCGATGCATCCTATGTGCTGCCAGGTTCGGAACCGTGTCCAATCTCTATTTCTGCACGCGTGCTGCGCCGGGTTCAAGCGTCGTGCGACATGAGAGATCTCTCGCGGTAAATTCCCCGTACGTGCCCAGATACGTTCACTACTTTCAGCTATGCGTACGCTGATACTGCTATGCACTCATGCATGGAAGTCGGAGATGTGTATCATGTCGGCGCTCGGTTGGAGTCCGTGTCGCGACTACCCCCTATAGTACTTCAGTGTTTTTTGTTTATCTACAAATACAATAGAATAGAGTGTGGACTGAAGATACACAGCTGGATACCGGAGACCGAATGAGCCTGCACATCGCTGTGTCTTGAAAGTTGAAACTTCAATGAGGATTCCAGATCAGGGGCATACTGTATAGATTCGACCTCAAGTTTGTCACGCGTCACGCAGGGTCCCGAACTGAACCTATTTCGCGTGACTGTCCCACTGAAACTTGGCCCACGAACTGAAATTGTGACAAAATGTATTAAATTTTCATTTAAAATGAAATAAATTGCTAATTTTGGCGAAATTGTGGCTGAAATGAACCTGGGTCACAGCCAAAAGTGCCCAACAAACCTCCGAACTTAGCGTGACCGAGGTCACAAAAATAATCGACGAACCTAAGGTCGAATCTATACAGTACGCGCTAATCGGAAGCGGGTATCGGATGCAAAAAACCCGGGTTTTTCTGAAACTCGTCGCTTTTGCAAATGATCATGGCAAGATGGGATCATGTCAAGATCATCTCGTCAATTTTTTGAGGGTCTGTCCGAGCCTCGCGGTCTGTCTGCTACTTAAGATACTGTCAGTACAGACCATAAAAGTTTTACTGTGTCTCATTTCCAAGGTTCCGTAGCTCAGCGGTTACCTCCTCTCATCCTATCTTTGATAGTATAATGGTCAGTACGCCCGCTTGTCACGCGGGAGACCTGGGTTCAATTCCCAGTCAGAGAGAGTTTTTTGAGGTTTTTAGCCTTTTTCTTCGCCTCTCTAGAACGCTAGCAAGTTTAATAGGCATAAACCAGTGATTTAATTTTTGACGAGACAAAAACTGGTTTTTCGGGATCCTTGCTGGTGAGTGGTATCCTCAGATGTACAATGCGCATATTATTTGTATTTGGTGCAGGACAGGCAGCATTGCAGGCTCGAGGGGAAATGTCGATATGAAGTGAGGGGAAGTTTCAAAAGGAGGCAAAGTAGAATACAATCACGGGGCGGTGTGGATTCTCTGAGAGCTAGCAAATGCGATGATTCTGCAGAGTGGATCTTCTTAAACATGTTTGCTTTTGAGCCTGGAAGGACTGCGCAAAGTGAAGCTACAGCAATAAAGCGCATCGGCGATGCGGCAGGTGGCGCGGGAGGGCGAGATCCGCCACATCTCCCAATCGGGTAATAGCAAACAACGTGATGACTTCCGCGTCGTCGCGACGACATTGAAACAAAGAAATGCAAGTCGAGCTTGCACCAGCTGTGTAGTCCTTGCTATCTAAAAGAAGTCTAGCTACCCATAGCCATGTGAAGAAGAGAAGTCGTCCAGGACAGCTCAAAATCGCTCTCCTTGTATTATTCAATCTCTCAAGTCCGAGCAAAGTATCGCGGGGAATGGTATCTGAGCGACATATGTGGTACCAAGCATCGTGTATTTCCGTACGATCTCCGAGTCCTCGTCACATAGCGCTCAGGAATGTGCAGGATCGGGCTATATATGTCCAGGAAAGGCGTAGACGAGCATGCGCAGGTCTAGTGCTCGCGACACATTGCGCAAGGCCGTACATCCACAGAAAAAGGCCACGGTCGATGGGTGGTGGAATAAAGTCGTCAAGGACGGAATGATCCAACGAGACTCGACAGACCCCTCCAACCCGAGACAGTGACGCTAAACTCCTTCAATTCAACCCGAGGATGTCCACCTTCGAAGCAGTGTATTCAGTTTCGTACGAGATAAGGATGCAGGCTAGAGAAATACCAAACGATGTAGCCGCACTCCGGGCACCGTATCCCGGTAACGTCCAAAATTGGAAAGAAGTTGAACCATCGTCCCAACGTTCAATGAGCAGTGCTCCCAGGCTGAAAGAATGAAGACATGCTCGTTAACATATATACGACGCCCGAGAAGATGTTGATATTACAATAGAGTTAAAGTCATCGCCCAAACTTAGGGCACCTCGCCCAAATTTTGGAGGACTTTGACCAAGCGTTCTCTCCGCAATGGGATCCATAACACTTCACCTCCCACCCCAGCCGCCCCTACAACAAGTCCGTGATCCCTAAATTCTCCTAGTAGTGATCGCAACGCGGTGTCATTCGACGCAACAAAGTTATCTCGTGCAATGGTGAAGAGCATGTCGTAACCGATGGCATATGGCTCCTGGTCGTTCGCGTTGACATTTGCCGCTCCCGCATCCTCGTCCATGCGATCCATTTGCTTATTCCCCATCAGCATGAAAAGTTTCTTCGCCTTCTGAGTCACTGATGCCAGGATGTGCTGCGCCGCCGTCTCCGTCATTGCAACCGTTGCGGACAGAGCGGCCGTATCTTGAGTTGCACGCGCACCACTGCTGTGTGCACCCGAGATCGTCGAGCGATCCGCATGGGCGAGCTCAGCATCGTAGGGAACGAGTGTAGTCAGATCGTGCCACAGCCACGCGTACCCTCGACCCCCTTCCTTCCGGGCGGCTAGCTCTGACGATTTCCAGAGTAGAGGTGCGCCTATGTGATCAACGGATGCGATTAGGTGGACGTGTGGGGTACGGGCAAGGAGAGCGAGACAGGCTCTGGCTCTCGGGGCGCGGAGCGCAGGACCGTCGATATTATGGATAACAAGGTAGAGGTGTGTTTGGTCTGGTTCCGCAAAAAAATCCGCGATGCGTTTTATTTGTCCGTCTATTCCACCCGAGAGCACCGGCATAGAGGAGATCCCTGGAATATTTTCGATGGAGCCGACGAGATCTTTCAGTGTAAACGACGGACGAAATGCGTTCGCCACCACGACGGAGCCTGCTTTTGCGCAATATTCTGCCGCAAAACGATTGATGACGGACCGTTTGGATCCATAGCCGTAGAATACTAGGTTGAAACCCTCTTCAAGCTCCCGAAAACACCGCGCAAGGGTAGCAGTCAGTGCGTCTTCAGGCCAGATGTCGGGTATGGTCACGGCGTGCCTCGACCTGCTGATAGCGTCCACATATTCCTCTGAGTTCAAAGGAGGTAGAATGTTAGAAAAGACATTCGCCGAAGTTTTAGAGGATGAGGAGGCGTGCGTAAAATACGCGTCGAACGCAGTACGACTGATGAGCATTGGATGATCTTCGGGGCTCGCATGTTTCCTCCTCTTCCTCGGAGTGCGCACAGTCGGGTGTACATCGTCTCCTGAGTCAGGGCTATCGGAGATACCGTTGAGACGGTCGTCGTCGTCGTCGTTGTCGGTTTCTTCGTCAAATCGGCTCGAGCTCATCGTCGTAAAGGTCGCGGCGCGGTGGCGCGGCTCAAAATCCTCGACGCGTCGGCTTCAACTTTGAATTTGTGTTCTGCTTGTCTTCCTTCAACCAGTGTCTCTGCCTCAGCTTTTCCCTTGTCGCGTTATCATGGCCACAGCAAAACTACGCGCTGAACTTGTGAATTCTTTTGGCGAACAGTTTGGATCTGATGATGCTTTGTGCACAGAATGTACGGGTCCACTATCGCTCGTGTCCGGACGCGCTCGCTCTTACCATGCCCTTTAGGTATAAATATATGCCAGAACTTTAACATCTCACCTGAGGACCTTCTGTACAAATGGGAAGCATTCTCGTTCAGTGCGACGCGTACTGGTCCAGTTATCTTCAACCTAGACCAGGCGCTCGCCTTGAAGCGCCAGATTCAACGCGATATGGCAGCGGAAACCAAGAAGGCCCAGCAGGCCGCACAGGCGCGTCCACATTTAGCGAATTTCGGGAGGGGAAGGGGATCCCGTCCTAGTGGACTAGAGAGGATGGCGTTCGGAAAGGCGTCACCGACGCCAGCATCGACCCGGTCCTCTAATTTGGCAGGCGATGACCGACCGCGAACCAACTTTGCAGGTCCAAGCAAGGTGGCGTACAATGGACCCAAACAAGATGAAGCCTCGCGGAAAAAACGGAATTGTGAGCGCGTTCCTTTCGAGACTTACAATATGTTTACATTTGCCAGACAGATATATGTACGAGAAGGTGTCGGAGCGCAGTGAAGGTTTGTTCTCGTGTCGTTCTTTATCATATGCATATACCCTCTTACCTTGACCTCTAAAGCTCTTGACGATAGAATAGACGAGTTCTCGGAGCTGATCCGAGAACACTACAACATCCCAGAACTGGGCGACCCGAGTGCATCTACCGAGGTAATGATGATCCCCGGATATCCCCTGCGCACGCTAACCTCGTATTCATAATGCGTAGGAGGAGATAACTGTTGTTGGTCGTATCACCCTTGACAGTGACTCGTCGTCTGGTTCCGTGAAGCTCAACGAGGCCTCGCTCACACTCGAGGCATCTCGAATGATGGGCTCTGGCGCGCGCGTTCCCTTACGATTTGACTCTCAAGTGCGAGTGCGCGGCGCACCGCGGGGTGCTGGGGGCGTCGGACTCTTCCCTGGCGCGATTGTAGCGCTCAAGGGCAAAAACGGGGGAGGAGGATCGTTTGCCGTTAGCGAAATTTTATCCGTGAGCACAATGTTATCGTTATTTCGAGAGTTCTGCACACTCAAGCGATCTGGAAAGTTACCCCCTCTGAAACCATCTACAGGAAGCGGGATGAAACCAGATCCTGGGGACACTTCTTTCTCACTTGTTATAGCAAGCGGACCGTTTACTCTGGATACGGATCTAAAATATAAACCGTGGCATACCCTACTCGACAACATCAAATCTACGAAGCCAGCTGCAATTCTGCTTGTGCGTATTGTCTTTTCCGCTTGTTTTGGATGGTTCTCAACTTTTAGCAGATTGGTCCTTTCACCGATGTGGCTCATCCGAGATTCAAAAACGGCGATATCGATAATACACCAACCGATATTTTTCGCTCGCAATTCCTCGACAGCCTACGGACCTTTCTTGACGGAGCACCCGGTAGTATTGTGCTGCTGGTCCCAAGTGTACGCGATATCATAAGTCAACACGCTGTGTTCCCACAGGCCGAATTTGGACCAGAGTTCGCCATGGATCCAGTCAGTCACTTGCATCTATCCATTGATCCTCACTCACTAAATCTTGGACAGCGCATTCGACTCTTACCGAATCCTTGCCGCTTTTCCTTGAACGACGTAACATTTGCTGTAAACAGTGCTGATGTCTTGTTCCACCTGCGAAAAGAGGAGTTCTTCAAGCGTGCAGAGGAAATAGACTCCGTACCGGCCCCTCCGTCGTCCGAAGACTCGGGTGGGGACGCTATGGCCAAATTGTGTCGGCATATCCTCCAACAACGCAGGTACGTCGAGGAGCTGCTTTAACACATCTATCCCATATTGATCGTGATTGATAGCTTCTACCCGATTTTTCCGGTTCCTGTTGACCTCGCGCATGACGTGAATCTCGACATAACACACGCGGCGGACAGGCTCAAGCTTGATGTCGATGCGCTCGATGACAGCGCGCCCGATGTCCTCATCGTCCCGAGCCGGCTCAAGCATTTCTCCAAGGTGAGTGCGTAGGATCTACAATTGTATAAATACTCACATCCGCTTTGTATAGGTCCTGGACAGCACAATTGCCATCAACCCGTCATTCTTGACCAAAGCGGCGTACGCCACATTGCAGTATGCAGGTTCGGGGGCGGGTACTGCCCATGAGCGGACAAAGGTCGAGATAAAGCGGTTAGAAATCTAGGAGAACGAGCGGCGACTTTGTTTGGGTCTTACTTCAGTGTACACTGTACTTGCACAATGTTACCATTACTGTAATTGTAAAGTTGCAAATTTTGGGTGTCCCATTGACCATGCACGGTCCGATATGTAAATTGAGCGTTGTGGTACGAGATGGCACTTGCTTCTAGGAGTATAGTACTAGCATTATGTATGAATTATGGACAGCCAAGTGTATGAGAGTCAGTTCACATGCCAACAGAGCCGCGGATAGCGTTGAGAAGAATATCCTTCGAGTCCCCGCCAGCTTCCCACATTGCGAAGCCTCCCAAATTCAGCAGCTTGATGAACTCTCCCTTCGTAGCAAACGATTTTGCGTCGTCAAACGAGACCATGACCTGTGAAGCCTGCTTATAGACAAACGCCTGCATTCATAACATAAGTATTATTCCGACTCGGAAGAACAGGGGCACTCACGGTTTTACTGCACGAATCAAACAGGTACGGGATGCCTGCCGCAGCAGACCCATTTGCGTTGAGGAATCCGCCCTCGATCAAGCCCCAGAAATCGAAGTTCCCGCCGACAGGCTGCATGACACCACACGCATCCACGCCGGCAGCATCGTCCCATCGATCGCCGTTGGGGTGTACCGCCTTATTGAAGTTCGCGTACGGGTTGAGCACGGTCTTCGAGCCTTTGACGAATGCCGCACTAGGCGCAACACTGAACGAATGACCGTACGACGCTACGCCCAGTACGATCTGCTGGGTCGGCATCCCAGCGGCGGACCACGCCTTCACGGCAGACACCGCCGATCCTTGTTGTGCTCCTGCAGGCGCACATGTGTCGTTCAGTGGCGCATTCGGACCGACAGTATTGGACCAGGAGCCCCAGATATCGTAGTTCATGATGGCGATGTAGTTAAGAACCTTGCTGAAGGCCGAGACGTTAGTGCTTGGCTGGCCGTTTGCGCCGATGAAGGGTTTGATGGATGTTGCGGCGGAGAGGATGAGGGCCTTCCCCACTGGATTCGCGCGAAGCTCTTGGAGGAAGAGGAGAAAGTTGGCGGTATCCGCAGGGTTCACTATGTTGCAACCGATTCCTTCACCGTTGGGATATTCCCAGCTGGTAAATTCAAAACGTGAGTCAGAGTCTCAATGATATGGGTAAACTAGAAAACGTACTCGAAGTCAATCCCGTCTAACTTGTATTTAGTCGCAAGGCTGGTAACGGTCTTGACAAATGCAGTGCGATTTGCAGCGGACCCGACGTTTGTTGAGTACCATCGCGAGCCGGTCCAACCGCCAATCGATACGGACGCCTTGACACCCTGAATATATATTTATGTTCGTCAGTAAGTGCAATAATGCAGTGAACGCCCTGCCACTCGTAACGGTCACTCACATGACTGTGTGCAGCCTGGACAAATTTCGGCAGGAGAGCCGCGTCGGAATCCGATAGTGACAGCACGTTCACGTCAGGGGTCGTCACCCTGCAGTAGAAAACTGCGTCAGTGAGATACTATAGGAGGTCAAGAAAGGACTTACGCGAATGAATAAGTCAATTGAGTGTATTTGCTCCAACTGATTTTGTCGATGCCAAATCCTTCCGTAGCATGCCAACCCGCGAACCACGCCGTAGCAATCTTGGAATTGCCCCGCGCGGTCACGGTGTCGGCCGCGACCATGCTAGGGGCGACTGAAAGCAAGGCTAAGGAGCAACCAAGGATAGACGGGAAGAACATGGTGGAGGGAGAGAGCGCAAAAGAGCGTTACGTGGCTGACAGGATGCTTGGACTCTTATACAGAACCAATGCACTTCCGCGGTCGTCTCGTTTTGAATAGAGCTGCGAAGACGGGGCGAAGCATGTGGCGTAAAATGCTGTGAGTTCGGTCAGTCCTCATTGAAATCTCCGGAGGATGAGTGTTTATAGGACGACAGGATAGCAGTTGAGACATACCCGTGGCATGGCGTCAATTTAGGGCAGCTCAATGGTACTAGAAGTGAGTGACACCGATGCTGCGTTTAGGCAGGTCATATCCCACACGACGCGGCGGACAGAAAGAGCCGGAAGCAGATGGTAGCCCTTGAACCGCCAGAGCTTTCATGAGGATCGCAACACGTGATAGGCTCCCAGCCATTTAGAGGACCATTTAACTAAAAAGACGCCTGATAAAGTGTCGAGATTAATCGTTATGCCTGATGAGCGGGTGAGACTTACTGTCATGAGAGTGACCTTGTGAAAAAACTTGTCGGCGACGGCGGAACACGGCGTCCCGAGCGTCGTGATGTGGAACAATATTGCAGATAGCAGTCGTTTACGCGTCCCCGGCGAATCAAAGGCGCATCCGTTCTACACGCGCAACGCTAGTATTGTGGTAAAATACTACATGCTGGATGCTCATTTGTGGGCGACTGTGGTGTATCGTGTCCTGTTCCATTCGCTGTTGTTAGAACTCGCCAAGTCAAAGCGATGTGATATGGAGCTGCGTACCTTGCGAGTCTACCTACTACCTGCTTAGGGCATAAATCACGTCCGGGGCGTACCATCCTCAGCCCCACTTTCCGTGGTTTGAGCTTTCAGCCGGCGCTGTGGAGCACCATCCACAGCCGTTTGGATCGATCTTAGCTCCCGCATTCGTGCGTTTCGACATATTGCCCTTTTCCGAATTGTTAACGGCCCAAACAAATATCGCATGCAGATATATGAGGTGTGCGCACCACGTGCCAACAGATACGACCATGAATGTGCCTAGTGCCCAGTGGCAGCCTGTAATAACAGCTATAAAGGCACGGGTAGGAGAGGTAACGTCACGTTAAGTAGGCTAACCATATCATGAAGAGACTGCAGCCACGCACTTGCACTTGCACCGCGTACTATGCCGAGACCTGCACCGCTTGCAATCCCACTTAGCAGACTATTGCGGGCACATTGGATTTCATTGAGGTGCTCGAGATCCCGGCGAGGTGATATTCGCTACGCAGCGGTGGCATCAAGACGTGTATGACGATTCTAAGGTAGAGGACCGACCTTGACCGCCTCGCGAAAGTCACCCCAGAATGTGCCTGTAGTTTCTGGTTTGAAGGGATTGTGTGGTGCTGGCGTAGGCGCCTTCTGTGATTCTGTAGACGACGGGTGGTCGAGAGACGAGGTAGACATGGTCGGTTCCAGAAATCGCGTTTGCTCGGCGTGAACTTGGTGAAAACTCGCGTGGCTATGACCAAAAGTATTTTCAGTCTCCGTGGCGCTTGACGTCTTCACTCTGGCGATACAACTCGGATATGAGACAGTACATCTCTGCGACTGTTGTGCAATGGCCGAACTCAAGATAGACATTGCAGGGGATTCGGAGTCTAATGAGACATATCGCGGTGACCCACCGACTTTTGGCCATCCCATGCACAAATTCTTCTTCTTCGACCCGACATACGTCAATCTCAACAACGGTGAGCATCTACCCACACCTCTTCCGTGGAGTGCATTTCAGTACGCCTACATTCAAAGTGGATTATCACGCACTCTAGAGAGTGTATAATATCGGGGGCTGCAGTCTGAATCATAGTTTCTTGATTAACCCGTGGCGAATAGGTTCCTACGGCTCCCTCTCCCGTCCGGTCAAGGCTGCGTGTGACAAGTTCGCCGCTCAGACTGAGTCCAATCCTGACATGTTTTACCGTTTCGAGTATGCGCCACTGCTCATAGCCGCCCGGGCGCGTGTAGCGCACCTTCTCCACGCCGAACCCGACGAATGCGTCCTGGTCCTCAATGCTTCGACGGCCTTGGATACCGTCCTACGAAATTTCCAATGGAACGCAGGTGATATCATCGTCCAGGGTGCGTAGACTAGTGCTGTGCAGACGGGCTCGCTTAACAGGCACACGCAGCGAGCACGACATACAGTGCGGTGCTAAACATGATACAGTACCAGGCCGATCGCCCACCCCATCCTACAGTGTCGACTTTCAGTCTGAAATTTCCCAACAACCATGCCTCCATCATCTCCGACTTCCGTGCCCACCTCCGAACGCTTCCCGAACGATCCGCTCCTTTGTCTACCGATGGGGGACGCAAGATTGTAGCCATCATCGACGGAATTATCGCCTCGCCAGCCGCGTATCTCCCTTGGAAAGATCTCGTGCAGGTTTGCCGGGAAGAGGGCGTCTGGAGCATCGTAGACGCCGCACACTGTATCGGCCAAGAGGTTGATATCAACCTCAGCGAGGCAAAACCGGATTTCTGGGTGTCGGTACGTTGCATTCACTTGAGTAATGTCGACCGTCGTATTCTCTCCCTTGCCATCATGTCCAGATTGCTGCCGTATCCGTGTCTTTGCTGATCATGGCATAATCGTAGAACTGCCACAAATGGCTCTATGCGAAGCGCCCTTGCGCGGTGCTTTACGTTCCGCTACGGTGAGTCGCGCCAGTTGGTATAAGTTTTTGCCCTGACGTCCACCCAAATCCTCGTGAAACCTCTGGGCCTCGCCTGCTGGGGGATGCGTAGGAATCAGCACATAATAAGAGCTTCCATACCCACTCCAGATGCGTACAAGTCACCCGATGCCGATGCCCACTACCCGGAGGATTTTGTAGCGCTATTTGAATGTGAGAAGACACGGAATCTCACTTGGGCAGAAAACAACTTAGGCCGTTATTTACAGGGAACGGGACGATGGATTTTGCGCCCTTTCTCAGCGTTTGCGCTGGTTAGTGACCTCCGCTCCCCCTGGCGCCATTCCTGAGTCCTCCCTTCCAGCGCTCGACTTCCGTGAATGGCTCGGCGGCGAGGCAAAGATAAACGCATACTGTCACGCGCTTGCGCTTGCCGGTGGCCAGCGTCTTGCGGAAATACTAGGCACATCAGTCATGGGTTCCGAGGAGCTCATCCTGAATATCGTGCGTTTCCGCATCCTACCCTGATTCAGACGCGGCCAGACGTTGTTTTGACAAGTATTGCGTTACTAGGTGAACGTCGAGCTGCCAATCCCTGGCTCCCTTATGTGGACCCCAGCTATCTCCGCTTTCCTCAGGCAGCGGCTCCTGCTTGAGTGGAAAATCTTCGCGCCCCCGATATACCATAATGGCCGTTGGTGGACAAGGTGCAGCGCACAGATATGGAATGAAGTGAGTTCGGTGTTGTAGGCCATATGATGAGTTTGAGATGCGCTAATGTGGGGTAACCTGGCAGATATCGGATTTTGAATATCTGGGGAAGGTGTGGAAGGTTCTGTGCAAAGAGGTCATACAGAAATATGGGACTTCGTAGATCTAATGCAACGGTTAAACATAGCAGTGCAGCAATACTTTCGTTGTTGTGAATTGTATGATAGACTGATTGTATGAACATATTGTGGGTTGGAGTCCGTTGGACCGTTCATTCCAGATCGCATTTACGAGAGCAAACACCTGTAAGGACAGCAGTTCCTTGCGATTTCAGTGTGAAGCACATCACAAATTTGTATTGACGTCTCCGAGTGCAAGCGATAGCAATGCTTGCTCCGGAGATCTCTACTCAGTAGTCTATGCGGAAGCTTCGTTATGCACATTTTTGGGCTGCTTGTCGTTCTGAGACCAGAAAAACTGTCAGGGAAAGAGCGCAACTACAGGAAGACGAAAGCTACTCACGACAGCCGCTGCTCTGGCATCACCCAGGTCTGTTGGGCCACTGTCACTGCTGCTCTGGAATGTACCCGTCTTCTTCTCCCCAGGGTGTTCCTTCTGTTCGACGGGGCCCTTTTCCGCTTCCTCGTCTTGTCCAGGAGCGCCGCTGTCGAATTTAGTGG
Organism: Plicaturopsis crispa FD-325 SS-3; assembly: GCA_000827205.1. NCBI lineage: Eukaryota > Fungi > Basidiomycota > Agaricomycetes > Amylocorticiales > Amylocorticiaceae > Plicatura > Plicatura crispa. Next base: position 1,259,349 of record KN832558.1, on the reverse strand, counting down.
TAGTGTCCTGTGAAACCCATTTCCAATAAGTATACCCATCCCGAGCACAACTCGGGAAATATTAGCACGTACGGAATCGGACTCAGCAGCGTCCGCGTTCTTCGGTGAGTCGTCGCTCTGCAACCAGTAGATATTAGTGTCGGCATAGGTCTTGTCTTCCCAGCCACAGAAAGGCAGCGTCGAAACGAGGACCTACAGCAGCGTCATCCACGGAAGCCTGGACTTCTGCGACCGGGGCTTCCGTGCCCTCGTCGTCCGCGACGGGTGTCGCCGCCTGTGTATGCGACTCCGCATGGGATTCCGCATGGGCGTGGCCACTATCATGTCCATGGCCACCATCGTGTCCGTGCGACCCACCGCCGCCCGCCTTCAGGTACCACACATACGCGCCCTACCGAACTCGCGCGTTAGCGGTGACGTATCCTACATAAGACGACACACTCACAATAGGTCCAAATACGACGGCCGAGCCAACCTGCACACACACTACCATTTAGCGACTGTCTCGACCACCGCTGTGACGATGCGAATAAAAGTGACATACAATCCAGGGCGTATCGCTGCCAACGCTTGGCGCAGGGTGAGGCGCCGCCGTGCTTAGGCTACGGCGGGAGGCGGTGCGCAGCGAGCGCAGTGCTGGTAGGACGCGACGCGAAAACGCTGAAGCCATTGTAAAGGAGATGCCTTCGTGTCGGAAAGCAAACGCACGGAGGGTAGAATGAAAAAGATAATGAACTGTCGGAGAAGGCGCGGGGTGCACCGGGGAACCGTGAGACACGTCCCGATGCCGAGGCCATCACGATTCGCCGGGCGCTCTTTCGCGTCATTTGACCCTCATGTTCCCAGTCTCGAACGTCGGTAGTACAGCAGCAGCAGTTATAAGGGTTACATGTACTCTAAGTATACAAGTTATTAACGGGGGAAGTGTAGGGGCAACTGGAAGCATTAATCGTACAGCAAGATACGGGGAGAGGGGATACAGACTTCAGAGGATCGGCATAATGTCCCAGTAAGTCCAATAGCAGTCCAACGTTCATTTCATACAATCTATCGCGCGAAGCAAATCCAGCAGAGTAGTCCAGATCCAGGTAGAACCGAATTCCAAAGCGCCCGCTCAGGAGCCAGAGCCCGAGTCCCATTCCAGACCAATGGTGCTCAGGTACACCAGGCTCATAGCCGCCTCGAAGGGATCCTCCATCAGTTTCGGGTCAACGAGGCGTTGGACGCCGCCTAGAGACAACTTGCGGCGCATATACGCGGGCATACCGCTGGGCGGGGACGGTATGCACGCTGGCTGTTCGGGACTTGGGGGTTCGACGGCAAAGCTAGGAGAGTGGTATTCGCGGCCAGTGAGATTCATGACCGCATGGTAGCCAGGAGGTAACGAAGAAGAATGAGTGGGCATGCCATCTCCACCCTCGGCGGGGTCCGATGGCGAAGGAAGCGAGCCAGAGTCAAGCATGTTTATTTCTGTCGAAGTGCGCGCGAGCAAGTTCCGTGCTTTCAGCTTCATAGTAGAGCTAAAACCGAGTCGTGGGGGCTCCGCGCTTGAAGAGGTCGCAGGCTCGGTCGGGATCCATTCATCGAAGACCGAAGTCGGTGGGCTGGAGGTCGGTATTTCCTCAGATTCGTCAAGCACGTTAGGTGCGGGTCGCCTCGTGATGATTCCTATGTTCCTGTATTCAGAAGTCGGGCTGGAAGGAGCAGACGAGGGAGGTAGCATGTCCGAATCATTCGGGTATGCAGGGGGTTCCTTTGAGGACGGAGGCAGCAGCCCGGAGCTTGAGGCATAGTCGCAAATAGTCAGAGCCGATGTAGTATTGAAAGGCGAAGCAGATGAAGCAGAAGACACGAGAGTAGAATCAGATGAGATGCTAGCTAGAATGCTTGAGAGAGAATTGGGTCCAGAACGAGAGACCATGTCGACATTCATGTTGTGTCCGCCAGAGAATGCATTGAGGTGCGCCGACAGACGTGGAAAAAGCTCCGCATCGCTCGACTGATTGCTAGGTTGCGGCCGTATGTTTCTAAGGGGAGGATATTGCAGATCCAGCATCGGGTAGGGTGGAATGTTTTCTTTTCCTCGTCCCTCGAGCATTAAAGGCGATATCTTGGGGTAGCATGGAGTCTTTGCAGATAGTGGTGATATCGACGAGGAAACGATAGGGTGGATAGACGAAAAACCGAGCTTGTTATTCTGTAGTCCTCGACTTGGAGTAAACGGTGTGCTGGTCCCGGCGCCAGACTGCAGCTGCCCGTCCGGGCTGAAGTGCACATGTTCTGCGTGAGCTGAAGACGGGGACTGAGCGTGTGAGGTTGAGTGAGGAATAGTGGCAAGGTCAATGATTCCGTGATCGACAGACGGCGCGGAAAAAGAGAGTGCTTGGTCTTGGTATTCGGTTTTGAACTGCACGACTTCGTCCTGGTTCATTGCATCCACCGCAGGCAAGGACCCAGAGCACGAGAAGGAGTCAAGCGCGTGGTCAATACTCGCCTGCGATATGGATGGTTGCACGCGGCCATGAAACGTATCCGGGCGGTAGTAGTCGCGCCGATCTAGCTGAAGCACATCCTTCGCGGTAGAAGACGCGTCTTTCGCGTCGTTTCCGAGTAGCTCCCTAGCGGTATCTTCTGTCGCAGTCTCGGACATCACGGCAGTAGAGACGTCCGTTTTCTTGACGCGCGGCTTTGGGGTGTAGCCAGGCTCTTTGGCGCGTTTACGCATAAACCAGCTCGCGATCCATTTGGTCGACCTGCATCGATGCAGTAAGCGTATGTAAAGAAGCAAAGCCCAAAAGAGCACATACAGTCCTGTTTCTTGGGATAGTAGTGATAGTTTGGCGCCTTGGATGTTGCGTCCTTGAGCATACGCGGCAATGAGGAGTGCGGTCTGCTCCTCAGTTGCTTTGACCAGTTTGTGAGTGCGTTTTTTTGGCTCATGTTTCGGTAGCGAGTCAATGTTTTCAGATTCCGAAGGAGCAGCTGCAGAAGGAGATGGAATGGATGCCATTGCCGGCGGACACAGTTCAGCGGGGAAGTGGGGAAAGGGAAGGGAAGTGCGCGATTGAACTCCGACTCCGAGTCGTCCGTCTCTAGACCGTGGGAACATGCAAACGTTCTCCCTTGCCGCATTTGTCTTGCAAAGTTTCGCTCCTCCTGAATCCTCTAGCCGGCAAAACCTACCTACCTCGTCGAGGGCGCGCGCGAATATTGTTGACGTCTGCACTGTGTACTCGAAACGGTGCTAAGGAAAATACCATCTAGCAATATGCCCTCTCAGAAATAGAGCGTAAGCGTAATACGCATCACGAGAGTCCGGAAGCTCAGCGGCTCCAGCCCAAAGTCCTGAGCCATGCTATCGAAGACACGCACTACTCGCCACAATACATACGGTGGACGAAGTAAGGCAGACAGCGTTTCGCTATGAAATTCGTCCCCGACGACCCTTGCCACCATCCCATATATGCACCATAAGCATGGAGAGGGCTGATCTAAGACGAAGACAGTAAAGCTCTTGTGCTCGCGATGCTTTTCAACAGTTCTCTAGACCTATAATCACAACTTTTATCGGGTAGGCACTTTTTTGCTGATAAACCCCCGCATCTACATTTCATCGTAGGGCCGATCAATCTCCGTAATTTTGGTTCAGATGCGATGAAGCACTCACCTTCCACATAAGTATAGGCTGTCACGAAAATGGATTCACATAGATATGGACAACCAGGGAATACAGCGAACAGATGTGAGGGTTCTGTAACCACAGGAGCTGTGATATCGATTCTTCGCGTTAATACAACTGGGGCAGGGTAGACGCCCCAAATTTATGACTTGAGAAAATGCACGATGAGTTATCAAGCTTCACACCAAGTAGGCGAGCGCATACCATGTTCACTCTAGGTTGCCAGGGATTCAAGAGTTCGCCTTTATCATCTCCTCGTTAAACGGGTCCCCAAATTCTGGCAAATCGCCTGGCACATCAGCAAAGGCTCAGACGACCAGAGAGATCAAGTTCACTCACGTTTCCTCAAGTAGTCCACTAATTGTCCATCGACTAATTCCTCCTTATCGCCTCTCCGTCCACCTTCTTTTCCCTCCCAGGCAGCACCCCCGCCACCCCTTCTAGAGCCACCCTCTTCGCGTCGGCGGGTTTTCGCGTCGCGCATAGTCGATGCAGCTGCGAACGATGCGCCCGCCGGAAGGCGCCGCTTAGGTGCAGTTGGCGCCTCCCTCGTCTGGGAGGAGCTGGGAGCAGTTGGGATATACTGCGGTTCGTCTGGAGGAGGTGTGCCAGAGGAGGGTGTGGATGGCGATGGCGATCCCGGTTCGGTGGGGGAGTTCATGGCGGCGATGAAGGCTGGATGTTATACGCCTTGTCGCGTGTAATGTGTGTGTGACGAATATCAATTGGGATAGAACAGGGATTGTGGTATAGCTGGTAATACTGATAGAGGCGCGAAGGCAGACCGGGGCCGGTGGCTGTTGCGCGCCGCTAATTCTCAGAGTCTCAGATCATCTTGCTCGCGACCATGACAAGCTCCCTTCCATGACTTAGCACCCTCAACCTTGCGGAATCTCAGTCCCTGTAAACATTCTAGGTAATTCAGTCATTGCCTGAACTACCCCCGGGCCCGCCTTTTTATTGCAGCGACGCAGGTACCATATACTATGCCTGGCCGGAGGAGTGCCGGAACGTATCCTGAACAGACCATCCTCAAAGTTAGAATGTTCTCGTTGGCCTTTTTTGATCGCGACAATGAGCTGACAATCGCAGAAAGCAAGGATACAATATACGAATGAGAGACCAGATGAGCAAGACCTCCGCTTATTTGATGCTCTGGCCACCTTGTTAAATACTCTTCCGTAAGTGCCTCTATCATTGGATCGCTTTACCATTCACTCAGCAATGAGACTTTTGACAGGATATCAGTAGAAATACTACCCGGCGACGGTAGCGAATGGCGCCCTGCAAACACAGGCGCTCCAACGTCGCCGTTTGTATTCATCGAAGGCAACCTCGGCGTCCCTCAGAAATGGTTACACAAATTTTATTTATTGGCCCTACCCATCTTCTTCCTTGCGAAGCGGAAACTTGCCGCGGAGAGAAAGTCTGCGACCATATCCGATACCACCGTCAAAAAACTCGCCATCTCGTCTGCTGTCATCCTGCTTGCCAATCCCGCTCATCAGACGGCGCTGAACGCCCGGAAACGTCTAGTAACGCACGAGCGGATGGATATCGAAAAAGAGCTGGCATTCACTGCCGCTATTATGTCGACCAAGGATGGCGCAAAGCAATCCATTTTGTGGCACCACCGGTCGTGGTTACTCCAAAAACTTCCTGCTGCCAGTGTCGCCCCGTCCTCATCAAAGCGCCCACCTGTCGTCAGAGGCTCCAAACAGGCAAATCTTCAGACGACGCTCTCGTGGAGTAAAGTATCGCTTTCCGTCAAAAACCCGCTCCCTCGGGACGGTCTTTATGGAGCGAAATTGTCCCCAGAGCGGCTGAAGCGCGAGCTTGAGCTCATAGCGCAGGCAACTGAAGCGTACCCGCGGAACTATCATGCATGGGCGTACAGGCGCCAATGCCTCGCCAACGCCCTTGCCTCTCGCGATCCCAAGGCGCCGGATTGTCCGTTCACTGTACTAGTCGTCGCCGAATTATCTTTCATCCGTCGATGGATCGAACTACACATTTCGGATCACTCGGCGGTTCACTACCTGGGTGCTCTCCACGCCGCATTTGGAGCACGTCCGAATGCCAATTCCGGTGACCTATCCGCTGTCAAACAAGGGTATGGGCACGATGAGCCGCAGCCAATATCGTGGCCCGAGAATACCTCCCCTTCCTTGACGCATGCTGGGTCTCTTCTCGGTGTGTACCCGGACCATCCTTCATTGTGGATGTATCTCCGCATGACAGCGGATGGCCCGGACCAAGTGTCGATGGTCCCATTCATCTGGAAGGTAGTCCGTGGATGGGCCATGGATAAGCGGCTACCGGGGTCGTTCGATGCGGACACACAGCGCCAGATCCGATTGGAGGCCTTCAAATTTCTTGTTTGGGGAGGCTTACAGGTGACGCATGTTCTCTCAATGTATGCTTGAGACAAAGTCTGACTGGGTGTGCACAGCACGAATGCTTTTGGTTTGATGAAGAAGAGGATTTGACCTACGGCTCGTCTTATCGAGCCTTGGACTTGTTTTCTGGCCAAGTGAAATGCCTGACTGACACTCTGTCTCATTATTGGCGCTATGATACTATAGGGAGCCGCTCATCGAGCTAGAGGGCGAGTCGTAGAACGACAACTCCACCTGTCCTCATCTTGTATCACTAATTTTATTAGCATTATTTCTGTGGTCTCAAGCCGTCGATTGCCTGTGATGAGCGCTCCGTAGAAATAATTCTAGACAGCGTCCAGACGAGTCGTCTCCAGTCGAAATGCTGGTCAGCCACCAGGGCAAACATGTGCAAATTGTCTCGGCTGTTACCGGGGTGTTGCTTGGGTGACACATATGTAAATCGCTGAGCCGTGCAACCGCTGAGGATTTTGACTTGCTTTCTACAACGACCAGCTGCTGCCACTCGACACTGTCAAGCACATTGACGAGCGCTTATATCGACTTTCAAGCTGGCCTTTGAGCCCCATAAAACCAAAAATCAAATATCCTAGATTCGCCATGGTTCAACCTTACGCACCTGGCTCTGTGCGAACGACGTCGCCGTCACCGGTCAAAGAGACGTCTTTTACGGATTTGATTGGTGAAAAGCAATTCAAGGTGGAGGATGTGCAGGAGGCATATATAGAGCAGAAAGACAGGTGTGTATCCTATCTGCGCCCAGCTTACCCGGGAGAGCACTCATACTATACGTCCCAGGCTGGTCAATGCGATAGATTCGACGAAAACCATCCTGGGCAGCCTCCGCGAGTTCAACAAGGACGAATGGGTTGTCAGATACCCCACCTTGCGCGAGCACTCCCCACAATCCCCCTCGGACACAACAGCTCCCAAACGGCGTGGACTGCGCCGCTCGCTCACATTCGCGGACGACCCATCCTCTGAGACCGAGGTCGTGATTGCCCCTGTTAGGCAGGGACTTCATCGTGCTCTTACACTCGCCTCGGTCGTCGATGCCGAGGAGACGGACGAGGCTGACGAGCAAACGAGTGGGGAGAAGGAGGCGGCAGAGGGGGATCGGTTGATACCTTCCTCTGACGCATCCGACTTCCAGGTCTTGCGCTTGGACCTCCAACTCGGGTCGCGTGGATCATCGAACTCCCCTGCGTCTCTGGTCTCGCAGCTCGAGAAAGCATCCATCGCGAATTTGCTTGATGAACGAATTGGAGCCTCTGTTAACCACATCGACAAATTGCGTCTCCGTGTTGAGGACACGTCTTCTAAAGTCCTTGTCACGGGTGATCTCAATGCTGGCAAATCCACTTTCGTCAACGCCCTTCTCCGTCGCGAAGTTATGCCCGTCGACCAGCAGCCTTGCACCACCGCTTTCTGCGAGGTACACGATGCGGCCGAAAACGACGGACAGGAGGAAGTTCACATCTTGAAGGAGGGTGTTGAGTACTCCATTAAGGACGAATCGACCTTCACTCGCGGCAAGGTGTCCGACCTGGAGGAGATTGTCGGCGACAATGAGTCGCAGCCGATGCTCAAACTTTACCTCGCTGACTCACGCGCACCATCCGAGTCACTCCTCAACAGCGGCGTTGTCGATATCTCACTTATCGATGCACCGGGTCTGAACCGCGACAGCATCAAGACGACTGCTGTATTCGCTCGCCAGGAGGAGATCGACGTCGTCGTGTTCGTTGTATCCGCCGAGAACCACTTCACGCTTTCTGCGAAGGAGTTCCTGTGGAATGCGAGCAACGAGAAGGCGTATCTTTTCATTGTCGTCAACAAGTACGACCAGATCAAGAATAAGGAGAAGTGCCGCAGACTCGTATTGGACCAGATCAAGCAACTCAGCCCGAGGACGTACGAGGACGCTGAGGACTTGGTCCACTTCGTCGACTCGGCTGCTGCGCTCCAGCCCTTCACGGCCAACCCAGCGTTTGATGACTTGGAGGCCTCCCTTCGCTCATTTGTGTTGGTGAAGCGCTCGAAGTCCAAACTGCACCCGGCTTCAACCTACCTTTCGAACCTCCTTGCCGACATCGACCTTCTCGCTGGCGCCAACGCTATCGTCGCTAATACCGAGCTTCAGCATGCGAAGGAGGACCTTAACCGTGCGCGTCCGGTCCTGGAGAAGATGCAGGACGGTCGCGAGGCTCTTGAGGACGGACTGGAGGCTGTCGAGGAAGAGGGTGCTAGCAGGACAAGCTGGCGCTCCAAGGATATCCTCTCTGATGCTCTCGAACGCGTCGGGCAGGGCAAGCTTGGTGTCGACAAACCGAACGTCACCATGCCCTCTTACCCCGGTCTTTTGGGTATTTGGGACTATGCCAAAGACGTCCGGAGGGCCCTTCTCTACAGCTTGGACCTTGCTGTCAAGCTAGCGGAAGACGAGGCTCGCGTCGAGACCACCGCTGGCGTGAACAAGATCTCCAAGCTTGGCGACGAGCACCTTCCCGAGGGTGTCGAACGTTCTCGCCGAGTGTTCATGCCAGAGGCTATGTTCTCGTCCCGCATCCTCAAGAAAGGCGGGCGGCCCAAGAGTCGCCGTTCATCCAGCATCGTTGTCGCCGGTGGTGTCCACGGGCTTGGTATTGGCTTGGCACAGCGCCCCGATCTCCTGGAGACCTCGTTCCTCGACCTCTTCGACGTGAACCACCAATTCTGGGTCCACTTCGGAGACGAGAACAAGGCGGCGAGTGTGGAAGAAGAGGACTCGACCCCAAGTGCACTCAGTGTAGTCTCCGTCGGTGTTGGTGCTCTCACCATGGTCGGTGGAAAGGCATTCGGTGCGCGTGGAATCATCGAGGGCATCGTACGATTGTCGGATCTACTGGCGAACGACACCGCTCGGAAATGGGCAGCACCCGTCGTTGGCGCTGTTACCGTTGGTTTGACGGCATACTTCATCATGGAGCTCCCAAGCACAATCCCGCGTACCGTTGGGAGGCGCATCCGGACGTCGCTTGTCAAGGGCGAAGAGGGTGCGAGTGAAGACGAGCTGTTTGTCAACGTGCACGTAGGTCGCATCAGCCGGGAGACTCGCAAGGTCCTCCGTCTTGCTTCGTGGGATCTGCGTGAGCGCTTCCGCGCGGCGATGGATGAGCGGGGCAAGGAAGTTAAAGGGGCCGAAGAGATGGAGCGGAAGGCGCAGAAGGCCATGGATTTCTTCCGCGGCGTGGAGGGCAAGACTGGCGAAGTCAGAGAACGTGCTGGGTTGGTCAACACCGTATAAGTTGTGCTCGTATGATTCTTTTCCTCCTCTCCGTCTCGTCATGCCTTCATTCACCGCTTTCTTTTCGATTCTGTTTTTTCGGCCTTCCGCCGGGATTGCCCCGCAGGTTCATTCGATGCTAGATCGTACACACATTCTTTGTTCTCGTCCTCCTTCTCCACCGCGGCAGTCTCATCAGCCAGTGATGCCTGTGCCCTTTACGATTATAATTGCTGTACAAGAGATTTATGACCTATATTACCGGACGCGTACGCGATATTTGACTGCAGCCTGAAGGTGCAAACACAGCCGGAACGTTAACGTCAGGAGCAAGTACTGCAACATGCATGTGCATGATAATTGATATCAAGTAAGTATGTAGCCAGTGCTTCCTCGCATTCAAGAAAACATCCCTTTTGCAAATCTGTTGCCTTTACTGCGAAATAATTTGTCTGCAGCAGCGCTAGCGTTTCTTCCTGCGATTTGTACTGCACGGTGTATCGTCTGCTGTAGTACATGTAAGTGGACTACTATTTCCTCTTGATGGCTCTCATCTGACAGCCACCAAAGACAGGCGCTAAACAGGCTGTGTCTGCGACCGCACCCGACGTATTTACCAATTTACCGTAACACCCGAGGGATCTGCAGCCGGCGCAGTTCCAGAGGACATTATGTTTCCCCTCTCCAACATAGACACTAATGATAATGATAGTGGTGCTGTGCTGAACAGCAGCCGTCTCACGGCCGGAACCTTTCCACTCGACTCGAGACATACTTTACCTACCCCGGATCCAGTCGACTATTCAAGACACGGACTTTTGCCTTCATCTCGCCCGTCCTCGAGAGCCACAGGGTCGACTTGGACAGCACCCGACTTTGCGTTAGATGCCCTGGCATTCATGGCACCATCTGGACCCAGCTCATCTCCGCTAGAAACTGAGCAAAGACCAACGCGCAAGTCTCGCCGCCAGCGCCCGCATATAGAGTTAGCTCCCGACCAACCTCCCACGACCGAAGGAAAGCCGCGCGCACGCGTGTTCGTAGCCTGTCTCCAATGGTAAGCATATACTGCCGTCGCATCCATGAGGCAGCCTTACTCAAGTGTCTGCAGCCGTAACCGTAAAATCCGCTGCGACGGCGCTAAGCCGGCGTGCCATAACTGCTCACATCGCGCGTCCGGCAGTGTCGAGTGCTCGTATGATTCTGCACCAAAGCGCCGCGGACCTGACAGGCTTCCTGGAGCGCGTCGTATCGCACGCGAAGAGTCTGTCGAGGATGGCGCCGGTCCCAGCAGGCGAAGGAGACGAACACACCGCAACGTCACTTCAGGAAGACCGGTCCCCGTGCCGCCCTTGGATGCGCCAACGGAGTCCTCACCAACACCTTCTTCGCATGACCGTGGCAGATCCAGTACGGATGCAGGCCTGAACAGCGACCATGAATTCTCCGGGTTTCATTTTCCTGTGGAGGAATATATGTCGCAGGCACATCCTGTTGAGGCCTCTCAGTCAAACAACTCGTTCCCTCTGGATTTCACACAAGTTCCAGATGTTTTCACGCTCGGCGATCTAGCGCAGATGGCCGACGTAGCAAGCGCACAAAGTTCACTCTTCATTGAGTATGACGAGGATGGCAACGAGGTGCCGACAGTCGATATCCCGGCGGTGCCTTCGCTTGAGTTCACGCGCAAGACTTGGTGGGACTCGGTGCTCTCCTTGTACACCTCACCCTTTTCTCCTCACCGCGTCTTCTTGAGCGCCAGCCAGCGCCATTTTGCCATGCGAGGGATCGCAAACGAACTCCGCTACGTGTTTCAGACGTCAAATTATTGGTTCTCGTTCTTCCACGTCCCCAGTTTCTTCAATACATTCTTCGAGCCGCAAAAACGACAGCGGATGCAACCGAGCTTGGTCCTTAGCTTGTTGGCGATTGCGACGTTCACCCAAAGCTCGGAACTGGGCCGTGGGCAGGATGGTAGGAGTCAGGCGGCAAAATTTAGGGACGAGGCACAGAGCTCTCTGGAGGCTAGCTTCAATGCAGGATGGATCGACGACACGCTCGCTCAGGCCGCATGGGTAAGTGTGCGTTTTGGGAATCAATATTCTGGCTGACCATTGTCTCAAGCTCTTGGCGTTCTTCGAAATCTGCGCTCACCCTGACCATAACACTACGAGGACCGTCTCCGCAATGACGATGCTCGACAGCATCGTACGGAGCCTTTCCTTGACAATGATTGACGCAGATAACCCCCACGTCTCTACTTTTGCGAGCAGCGCTGTGCCTGCCATACCTTGCGACATGCCGGCTCTTTCCAGAGACCTTGTCGATGCACCTTTGACCGCATCATCTCCACTGCATCATCACAATGCTCCTCCAGATAACTTACCACAGAGCGGATGCTCCTGCAATGCGTACTCCCTCGGGGCTACGTGGTCCGGTGCGCAGGAGCACACTCCACTCTGGACGTCTGCAGCAGCATGGGACTCAGAATGGTGCGAAGCAGAAATTAGGAAAGAATCATGCAGACGGCTATCCTGGAGTGCGATGATGATCGCTGCTGGCCATACCTCATACACCTCTACTTGCAAGAACACTGGGATAACCATGTTCATCACTGATCCTGCCAATGTGCGTCTACATACCTTTGTGTCCTTCCTGCGCATTATCGAGCCTCATTAACTCTTCAAACGCATTCAGTATGCTCTTTTGTTTCCTGGCGAGGTCCTTTTGCCGACTCCGTCGTTTTCGTCGTCAAAAGAGACGATATGGGCACTGCACTACCGCGTTATGCTTCTCTGGCATAGTTGTCTGCGGATGCGCCGGAACCCCTCAGCATCTCCAGCAGAAAAATCTCACTTCGGAATCACCGCATGGTTGGAGGCGGACGCGTTGGAAGCTGCCTTCAAACGGCATACCTGTGATTTAGAGCGGACATTCTTATTTCAAGGCCGACAGTATCTCTTCAAGTAAGTGTACAAGCTTTGCTACCCATTTTGTGCTTCGAGTACTGACAGAGCCATAACAGTATCCAAATGTGTATCTCAAACGACTTCCAGCGTTTTATTCCACTGGCGACCGCGTGAGCCTTTTTGCGCTCGTTTATCAACTCACTGTACACAATTAAGCTGCGTATTCTTTCCACAGAAACGTCAACGGCTTATTCCACCGCACGAAAGCTGAGGAATGGTGTACGTGTATTACTATGCACGAACCTAGTATCTAGGTCTGACAACCTCCTTCTCTATAGTGGCGCATCAGGCTATCGTCGGAAAACATATCATGCATAGCATCTCCACGCTCACACACTTGAAGAGTAGCCTACTTGCCCAGCGGCCATTCCTCGTCTTCTGGTTCATGGGCCAGCTGTCCCGGTTCGTCATATGCCATTTTTATGAGCCTCCGTCTGAACATACCTGTCACAGTGCTTTGACACTATGGTCATGCGACCGCTCACTAACGTCTGCACTCGATGTGGCAAAAATACTGATGGGTCCTATCAACTATTTAACGACATTATGGCCGTCACCAGGTATGCTTGAGCTCTGTCGTCGCATTGCAGACCGACCACCGAATTAACATCTCTCGCCAGAACAACGCGTACGGTATGAAGTACTGCGCGAGAGGCTTACGGAGGCATGCTACGAGTCGTCAATTCCTCCCCCTACCCCGTTCGAGCCAGAGGTGGCACATCCTCATGCTTTATTGTAAATTATCATTCGCGTCCCTCGTATATTTCGCATCTTTTGTTGCATCACCATTAAATTTATCATAGGTTTATTTTCCGGAGACGTCACCTTACGCTAGATGTAGCATGTTTGTATCTTTTCCCAACTGTAGTGTGTTGCTTATTCTGGTGTCTGTCCCCTTTGCATTGGATTGTACTGGGGCCAGCTTGGGAGTAGCTTGGGCCCCGCGCGATATCCTCTAGGAAGTCGCGCCGAAGCCCAAGATCTGAGGCCGGAGGTCAAGCTCAGGTTTTAATCCCAGGACAGTCCTAACGTTTGCCCACTTCAGATGCGATAGAAAGCTAACGGTCCATGCGTAGGAATGAAGAAATCCGAAGTATTGTTATTACGGGGTATGCCAATCAATAAAATAACGTCTTAAGACGAGGGATTCTGCGATATGAGTTGCAACGACGCTAAGCGGGTTGAAAGGGGACAGTATTAATGGACAGTAATACAATGCGAAGAAAGAGCGTGCGGACAGAGGAAATGGCCGAGAAGGGGGCGCCAAAATGCATGTACATTGAAATGCTGTGTGTGGAGGAGGCACTGGAATGAGCGAGGGGGACGATCACACGGACCGTGAGCAGGAGAGGAGCAACCAAATACCTAAAAGATGAAGTGGAAGAGACAAAACCGACGAGTTACAAGTGAAAGAGAAGAAAAGGTTCCGTGAAAGTCCATCACATGATAACGCACTTACAACACCCTGCACCTCGCTCTTCCTCCTCCTCTGGCTGTCCCTGTTCGACGTCTTTAGGAATGCTGACCACGGGAGGCGCAGGCTGTGCATCCGGCGGCGCATACTGGGAGAAGGGCGACGGCGACGGCGATATCCGTCGGTTGTCCTGCACAGAGTGTCGCACGCGTCCCGCATACGGATCGTCATTCCGATTCGTATCTGCAGGACGCTGACCAAACTCGTCCATCGGAACGTCCTCGCCCCGTGGCGGCCGGTACTTGTTGGGATCGTACCCAAAGGTACCCGCGGCGGGAGGTATGCGCTCGTCCTGCGGCTTCTTGGGTCGTGGACTGCCATCCGCCTTTTCGTATTGGCCGTCCAGACCCCGTTTGCGCGCAACTGCCGGGAGTACGACCTGAAAAATGAGATAGGTATACTTGTCAGACCTCTAACAGCTTCACCGAGACGAGAGTCAATGATAGACATGGGGCACGTACTTCATCCCAGTTTCCAGAAGGGACGGGCTGCGTCCACGATGGTATCGCATGCTCCATGTCCTCGCCTTCAGCCGGTGCAGGATACTCCGCTACCGATCTCCTGTTCTTTTCGTCGTCTTGTGGTCTCCTCGACACCGTCTTGGGCTTAGGCTTGGGGCGCTTAGTCGCAGGTGAGGGCGTATTGGCAGCCGGGCTTTTGGCCCTACGTTTTAGAGCATCTGTTTGTTTTGGCTGCAGCTTTTGTGGGGTGGAAACAGAGCGGGACATATTTGCCGCTTTAGACGGGGTGCGAGACGACGAGGATGCTGGAGAGGTGCTGAACGGGGGCTCGGAGGAGCCGCGTGGGATATCCGTTGGCGTAATGGAGCCTTGCCGAGGTGCAGGAGCAGGTATGCGCGTGGGTGGTGCGCTCTGCTGCCGCGAGGGTGTGCGATGGCTGACAGGCGATCCGCTCCTATAATCATCCGCAGCGGAGGCCGGCATGGGAGGTGGAGGTGAGTAGTAGCTAGTCGCGTAGCTGTGTTCGATATCCGTGTCCCCATCGCCGTCGAGATCCGTCAGTGGATGCTCATCCATGACCATATCGACATCGCGAGCTCGCTCCTCGTCCATATAAAAGCTCTCCCGCGCACCGACCCCGGCAACACTGTCTGCCCGTCTCCGTCTCCTCGCCGACTCCGCCAGCGCGGGCGTTTCCCGAGAGCTTGAAGCTTGTCGTGACGGCGTAGTCTTCTTGAGCGAGTGACCGTAGTTAGCTATATCTAGCATTTCCATACGTTTCCCTACGCGCAACTCTCCGACACCCCCATTTCGGGAAACCTCCCCGCGATACCAATGCTCAAATGGTCGCTCCTCCGAATCGTTAGACGGTCGCGGTGGTGCTTCTGAGAACTGCGGATCATTAGATATATGAGATGTCCCAGACGAGGCGAGCGAGCCCGGGTTGAACGGCGCAGGCTCGTTCAATAGCCCCGATCGTTGGTGCGTAAGTACCGATGTCGTGGAAGGTGGATACATTGACGGCCTCTCTGTTTCCTGTACAGACCACAGGTCAGGGGATGCATCTGGTGACGGTGGTCTATATCCTCCGAGCGCGCCATTCCGGGTATCGTTCTGAGAAATGTTCGCATTCTGCGCATAACTCGAAGTGCTGGGTGTGCGACCGCGGGCAACCATGGGAATGCGAGTTGGCTTGACATCTGACACGCGCCCTTGATACATAGGTGAGGTGGAGCGCGAAGATTCCGGTGTGGGTAGCGCAACCCCGTTGGCGTGTCCGTTGGCGTGTGTTGGTGCCGCGCGGGGTGAGTCGAACGAAAAAGGCTGGGACTTCGTCCGCGGACGCGTCTGTGGTGGCATCCTCGCATTGCCAGGTATCGCGCCATTAACATTCACACGTGAGCTGCTGCTGCCGGTCCCGGGGCGACCGCCAGCAGAGGGCGTTCTGGCTTGCTGAAGACTCCCGCGCGGTGGTGCATTTCCCAAACCATTTTGCGAAGGATTGCCGTAGCCGTTACGCGCCATATCGTCTGTGGTAGCAAATGCATTCACACGACTCTCCTCGAAAGACGCCATCGAGGCGGTAGACATGCGCTTAGCCAATATGCGGCTCTCGCCCTCGAGACCTGGACGCAGAAGAGTTCAGATAGTGGGTCTGCGACGATGTTCGTTAGGCCTCACGCTTCCTGAGGGTTGGCACGATTTCATCATCCCATGAAAGGGGTCCTGAGGATGGCGGTAGAGCTGATTGGGCCGTAGCGGTCAAGGCCATGGATCAAAATAGGAAAGCGAGGTGGAACTGGACAGGAACTGGGTGTAGAGATATGGGTGAAATCGGACCCTCCAGCTGGAACAATGAAGCAAAGAAAATGGCCGCCAGCTATTCAAGCTGCCGCCAAACGGACAGCAGAGAATCCTAGCGAAAAGGCGGTGGCAGGAAGAAAGAATCAGGGAAAAGAGAGAGCACACCGTTGAGCGCGCGACCAGAGGCGAGCTCGGTAAAGGGTCGTTACGTAAATTCATAAAGCGGGGCTAACCAAAAGTCGCGGGCGGCGGGCCACGGTATCCTCTTCACCGCCATTTCCTTCATTAATTCTCAAGGTATCTTGCTTTTCATTCTCTTCGTGAACAAACGTTTTGACTGGCGTTCTAGATGAGCTCAGCCGTGTCTGCAGCGGTCGCAATGACGGGACGCCCTGTGCGTTTCCGAAGGCCACCTCCCATCCGAAAATTGCTGCGACGCGACGACCGTGGCCTTCCGCGTCCGCCTGTGCCCATTCTCGTTCGCGAAACACATCCGTGCCGTTTGGCAGACCATTATCATCATACACTCCAAGACGACCTCATGTACATGACCTACAAGCACGAAGCAGGCGCGCGTCCACCTCCGAAAGAAATCCGGCTTAAATGGGATCCGAACGACCCATACACCAAATTCCGTCACAACCCACCCATCGGAGGCGAGAAAATGGTCAAGAAGCCCTTGCCCCCCAGCTCTCCGTACAATGTCGTCAAGCTAGAGAAGGTCTCGCTTCACACGTTCCAGACGGATGCGCTCACAAACCGGAGTAATCTTCTCGGTGCGATCATGGCGTTCAGGGCGCTTTCCGGTGAAACGCAGGGTGGTGGTGGTCGGCACAATGCATCGGGCGTGCAGATTACGCGCGGTAAAAAGACGGTCGGAGGTTGGATCAGGCCCGGAATCCCCTGTGGTGTCAAAGTGGACATGAAGGGCGATAAGATGTATGACTTCCTGGGGACGCTCACCGAGTTCGTCCTCCCGCGTCTTCGGGAGTTCTCTGGTGTCACTATGCCCCCCGCATCAAAGACGCTGGAATCCCCTAGTGCGGTATCAGGCGTCGTGTCGTTCGGTTTGCCTCCGATCGCTATGGCACTGTTCCCACAGATAGAGGTCAACATGGACGCCTACCCGAAGATGTACGGCATGCACATCCACATCATTACCAGTACCGAGGGTGTAGGTGCGCAGAACCACGCGCGTGCGTTGGCCTCCGGTTTGCAGATACCGTTTTCACGGCAATGAATATTTGAATGTCGGACTGCCTGTGAGTGTTGACTTTGCAACGTACTGGTTCAAGATATGCTGAGCATGATGTTCTATCCTTTGTACAGATTATCCGGGACGGTCCCGACATTATATTGTGCTCGTGCATGTCAAGTGGGAGTGTGCTATTATTTAAACCAGTTAATGAATGGGAATATGCGAATAATGAGTGCTATGATGTGGGTTGAGGCGAGATCGACATATAAGAAAGGAAAGGAACCTGCAAGCAAACCTCCGAAAGAAAACATTCTATCGGTACAAATTCGATCATCGACGAAGAGCCGTCCAAGGAATCTCGCCGAGTTTAGCGCGTGGATTTGAGCTCGATTTCGGTGTACGGCCGCCAAGCTCAAGGGCGCTACGTGCTGGACCACCCGAGCTGCTGCTATTCGAACCAGAGCTGAGCAGAGCCGACGTCTCAGATGCTGTCCGCCGTGCTCTTTTCGGTGCGATGCCCGAGCCCTTGGGTGTATCGGGCTTCTTCAGCAACGACTTCCCAGATAGAGCAGGCTTCAACGCAGGTTGCAGCGCAGGTACGATCTCTCTTGCGAGCTCCCGCACGAGCACCGCACCATCGTCTTTGCTGAGTTTCGACACGATGTCGTAGAGACCATAGCGCTCGACGAGAATCGCTCGATTGGGATGCACGTCGCAGACTGTGCGGAGGATACGGAGAAGGTTGAGCCGCACAACAGCACGGCTGTGTCCCAGTCGATCGATGACGCGCTTGAAGAACTGTGACTTTGCGAGGCCGATGGTAACGTTCGTCGAGATACGGCAAACTTTGAGGAACGGGTCGAGCAAGTTTTCGAACGAGTTGGCCTTTGCGGTCGTGAAGCATTTCAGGAGTGCTTCTAAGGATGATGGCTTGATGAGTTCGTCTTCGACCCGAGCAGTTTCGTCCTGCAGCCTGTGAACTTGTTAGGCAGAGCCTGGAAAATATAACCACTGGCAGATTACTTACCAAGATAATATAGACTCCATCGCACTAACTTGGAAGTATGGATCCTCCAACAGTCTCAGATACAAGTCCAGTCCGTCATGCTGCCAAAGCAACGTTCGGCAACTTTTCCCAGCGCTCGCAAGGTCGCAAAGAATAGGCAAGGCGAATTGTTTCAACGGTGATTTAGTCTCGATCACGCGTTTCAGACTTGGTATGATACCAGCCTGCGCAGCTTCTTCCTGCCGAGATTTGTTCAGTCGACAAAGGTTGTAGCACGTCTGGAAGATGTGGTTTGACATTTCCTGGGAATCACCGAGACCTGAGTACATCGAAATTCACTCTCGAGCGATCTGGGGACGTACAGTGCTATGAGGTCCCGAGCTTTGCTCGTCCAAGATCCTCGTTAATATCTCGATTGCATTGGCGTTCTGCAGCACGTCCAGAAGATTCGGATTCATGGAGAGGTGCTTCACAGCTTTCAACATGTGCACGAGATACTCCGGCTCGAGTAATTCGCATGCGCGCAACAGACCTAAGATGGCCACGCTATCAGCAATCAGACTTTTGAGGAGTACCATAATGACATACGCCGTACGACCTTCCGTGTGCCCATGGCATTTCGAACATGGATGTCGGATTGCGTGACCTGCGAAAACACGAGAAGAATCTGAATGATCTTGCGCTTCATCTCGGCCGACGTCGGCCCACGAGTGGTCATGACATTGAGTAGCGCCGCAGATAACGGGTCGAGGAGGCCTTCCCGAATAAACATGCGACAGAAGTCGTTCTTCGTCGTTGGACTTTGCAACTCGAAGACACTGCCAATCCCGTTGAGGGCATGAACTACCAACTCTGTCTGCTCTGTGTAATCTTCGTCAAGAAGATCAACGAGAACTTTCAATCCGCGACAACTGGTAGCACCGTTAGTGAAAGAACAAACTCGGTCTCTGGATGAACTCACGAGATGAACATCTGCAATGTGAGGACAGAGGTGTGGCACAGAAGGCGGATAAAATTCGAGGCCTCCATTCTGCACTCCGACGAGTACTTTTTCGATGTAAATCCTGCAGGCGGATTTGAGCATGTTAGGATTGAGGAACTCAAAAATCACGCACCCATCATGACAGGAATTCCACTGTTGAGAAGGGCGTCAGAGCAGACAAATAACTTGAGATTGATGTTTGCCTACCCAATCAAGCAGAAACTCTCCAAGAAGCCGAGGTCCGCCGTCACAAGCTATATCGATGCCAAGTTTACACAGTTTCAAAGAGCGAAAAAAAACATCGTTCTCACCAGGTTGATGATTTGTAGAAGTTTCATAATAACATCGCGGGAGCATTTCCCTTCGAGTACCTCGAGGATAGCGAGCATACCATGAGCTGAAACTAGTTGGACTTGCATTTCAGGCGCATCGCTCATGATATTTAGCTACACAAGTAGGCGATTAGTAGCCATGCATCAATGACCGATAGCCCGACTTACTAGCTGATCACAGGCGTCCCGCAGCTGGAAGTCCGGCGCAGAGGGTGTCAACTCGTCGATGAGTTGATTGACCATATTGCATAGTCGGGCGTTCTTATCACGTTGAAGATTGGCGTCAAGATCGTCTTCAGCGAAGCCTTCGTCGATCTGTTTGGACGTGTAAGAAAGAGTCGCTGGCGCAACAAAAAAGAGAAGACATACTTCAGCGAAGGGATCCTCTTCATCAGAGTTCTCGTCGCCCAGCTGTAGACGATTAGTGGACACCGCGATTCAATCTTATATCAAAACGCACCCATGACTTGTTTGATAGCCTCGTAGTCAATTGTAAAGTCTGCATCGGCTGTCCAATTGCTACAGAGGGTAAGTTAGCTCCGTGCGCTTGTGAAGCAGCTCCCACTTACTTGTGCCATTGGGCTTTCCGAAAACGTCTTCATAATCCTCATCGTCGTCCTCTGTGTACTTACCAAACTCCGATTGACTATGGATCCGTCGCGCCTCCGAGCGCCCAAGTGAGCCACTCCCTCCCATGGACCCAACGAATGAAGAGGCTCGGGAGTGGGCTGGTTTCACTGGAGGAAGTCCAGGCGAGATCCCTGTGATGGGACTCAGAGACTGCCGTGACTGTTTCTTGACCAGCTCCGGTAGCGGTGCAGACATGGGTCCAGGAGAAACAGAGCCGATACCGAGGGTTTTGATATCGTCTGGATGGAACAGACCGCGACGGAACGAATTTTTCATCTGCGTGTCAAGAACTCAGAAAAGATGTTCATAGTGGCGCGAGTGCGAAGCATACCTTGAAGTCGGCTATCTTATCCTGGAATTGCTCATCTTCTTCGGCAGCCAAGTCAGAGTAATCCTCGACAATGGGTCCGATATCTGCTGCAGGCGGTACAGCAAGCGGAATGTTGATGACGGAGGGACTACGACTGGGCCGGATCGTTTGTGCATTATCCTCCCCTTCGTGCTTGTCTTCCTCGGCTGCCGTCTTTTCCAAAGCTAGATAGAGGGGAGGACTGAGATAGGGCCAATGCAACCTCAAGGAAGACTGGGAGTACCTTGCAACTTCGTGAATGATATGCCTTCCTCGAAATCGGCATCCCAATTATCGTCCTGTTCTTCTGGCGCCTGAAGCACAAACGGTAATGGCTCGCGAATCTTCTCCACGAGTCCAACACCTTTGACGTTCGGTTTGTATATTGCTGAACCAGACGACGTCGGGACCGATGAGCTTATAGGTACAGGTGGGTGTAGCAAGGACGACCCCATAAAATCGAGATGGGATTGTATCGGTGAAGCTTGTCGAACGTCAGTTTGCGCTCTATTGCGACCCCCTGGATGCTTCGAAGGGCGAGTCGGCGCTATAAGAATTGGCAGTCAATATACGCAGCGCGCATACAGAATGAAGGACTTGACATACACTTCAGGGCTTCGTTCCACTCCTGCACTTTCAAAACGGCCTCGTCGTAGTTGTAATTGCTTGGCGGCCGCGTAGCGCCATCCTCCTTCGTCCGCCCATTCTCCTCCTTCATCTTGTTGGGTCTATCTGTGGCGCCGCTCATTTGTTTTCGGGCGGATATCATCCAAGGATGCTTGAGCAGCTTTTTCGCAGATATACGGAGATTGCAGTCTTTTTGGAAGCAATGGTATAGAAAATCCTTAACGATTGGAGATGCGCCCTCGGGGATGGGTGGGCAGTCATCCTGAACAATGCGAAAGAGCGCTTGCATAGGCTCCAGATTGTGATATGGAGGTTTCCCTTCGAGGAGCTCAATGACAACGCAGCCTACACTCCTAGAACGGTACATCAAAGAGCGAAATTAGACTTGTTTCTACGCATGTATCAAAAAGGACTGACCAGATATCGGAGGATGTCGTTGCACCAGATTGTTCGATTACTTCGGGTGCCACTGTCTAAACGTCAGAAAGGCGTCTCACCAGCCAAGTTGCATAAATGACATACTCCAGTATGGACTCCCAACTACGGCGTCATTGCTGACTGCACCTGTAACGGTGCTGCTTGCAACACCGAAATCTGCTAGTTTGACGCATCCATCCTTGTTCGTTAAGATGTTCGCGCCCTTGACATCTCGGTGTCTACGCAGAAGTTAACCAGATGGTAGAGACAGGTGCGTTGGATTTGGTACTCACATCACACCCTGGTCGTGCAAATAGACTAGCCCTTCCAGGACCTGCGAAATATATATGGCGACAAGGTTTTCAGGGAACTTTCCAAAGCGTTTACATATGCTTTGCAAAGAGCCATTCTCGCAGAACCTACAAAAGAGTATGGGTAGGCACTCGCATGGTTGCTAGCACGGGGCTTACTCGAGAATGATATATAGGTATTCCCGTTCCTTGACGAAGCCCTTGTATTTGACGATATTGGCGTGCTGATTAGATGCATTCCGTTATATCGCGCGTCATTAAGATCAAAATATACCGGATATCCTCACGTTCAAGTTCTTCAGAAGGTCAATCTCCGACTGCGATAATTTAAGACTTGATCACGGAACGCGAAACTGTTCAAGACTCACCATGATCTCGCCAATCTCTCCTTTGGGAATATTGCTCAGCTGGATCTCCTTGACAGCCACAGTCTCGCCAGTTGCCCAGTTAAGGGCACCTGCACAGAATAAGAAGCATTGAGCTTCCACAGGATAGCTATGTCACTGGGGCGTACGGTAGACCTGGCCAAACGCGCCCTTGCCCAAGGAGTCGCCGAGTTGCTAAACACCACAGCCACTTCAGTTCCTGAAGTTATGTCGCATAATGCCACTATGATACGAACGAAATCCTTGAGTGGTTTTGACGCGCTAGAACGCGAGGAGGAGCCTGAAGGCTTTGCGGGCGTCGACATGATGTCCAATCGTGAGTGAATGAGTGTAAAGCCGGTTCGTGGACGTTCTAGACGAGGAAATGGCGTGCGTGGATAGAGGAAACGAGCAGGAAAGACAGCGGCAGTATAGAAAGCGATGCAGGGGATTGTTCAAAGCTTCAAGTCGCGTCCTGCGCAGACATAGACCATGCTCGCAGTGACCGTCGTAATGAAGCAGCCTGAAAGCACTCAGTAACTTGACCCGCCTGCCGATCGCGACTCTCCCACGGTCAGTCTAATTTCCAACGACTTGCAAAGGACTTAGATTATCGATTCAGAACTTGGCAAAATCATACAGAAATCATACAGAACATCTCTTCATAACACGATATTCCCCTGCAGATACCAGCAGGCCATCCGAATCCACCCTCACTTCTTCGGTCGTGAATTTCACTTCGATATCAAAGACCCCCACTCCGTCCGAATCCGCTACTTCCGCTCTCGTGCTGTTCGCGAAGGCGTCCAACACCTTCCCATCCTTCTTCCACACAATCTCGTAGCTCTCCTTCTCCCCCAGCGAGGCATCTTGTTCGTCGCGGAATTGGGCCAAGGGGACTAGCTTTAGATCGAGGGTCCTTGTCCATGTCCCATGGGACGTCACATTGTCCGATGGATGCCATTCACAGCCTTCCTGCACGTCGTCGATGAGTTCCATACGCCGTAGGAGTGACAGCCAAAGGCCCTCTGTGCAGGCCTTGCAGAAGTTGGGTGACGTGACGATTCGCATGAGGCAGTCTTCGTTGGTCGGCCGATATGAAGTCACGTTGGTTTCCGAGAAACTGCAGAGTACAGAGGTCAGTGTCTCGCAGAAATAAGACAGTAGAAGACTCTTACGTCGGGAAGATACCGTAGTACCCCGGGGTGTCCACGAACCTGAGCACAATGTTGGTCAAATTTTAGCGGGCAGGAAATGAAATGGCTTACTCGTCCGGATTTCCATAGTCTAGCGATTCCACACTACAAAGCTGCGCTTTCCCTTCAAGCTCCCGGTTCAACAATGTGAACTTCACTTCATGCTCCCCGTCTGTCCACCCGCCATCGACGGCAATGTCATAATGCCACCGATCGTCATTGATGCCCTCCTTTGGTACCCAGTGCAAGTTCACACCGTCCGCTTCGACCCTCAAATCGTCCTTGTGGGGTATCCCAGACAGCGAGAAGCGTACAATGTGGTGGTGGTACAGTCCGGATCCATTGAACTTCACACTCCACGGCGATGTCGTATTCAGCATGGCCCACGCATACTTCTGCAGTGGCATTACCGCACGCTCTACACGGGGCGTCAGATTGTTGGGTGCATCAATCCAGTGCGCCCACGGAACGGGCGTGGTAACGTTTGCCGCCGCGTTTGGGCCAAAATATTCTGTTCCGCCGTCATATTCCTCACCAACGTCGATGATGCTGTGGCCAAGTTCATGCCGGAGCACAAGCGGGCCATTAGCAAGGGAAGACGTGATGACACTGCAGCATGTTGGTCAGCTAATACAGGTCGCTTCGGCGATGGTTACTCACGTGAATTCACCACCGAGGCCTGGGGTACATGGCATTTCTCGTCAACGATATACTATCCGCATTCGAATGAAGAGCGTACCGCCGTAGAGAGGATCATTTCCTTGCAAAGAGTCAGTCGGGAGGCGCATGACGGAGCACGCGATAACCCTGCTCACCCAAGAGGATAGGAAAGTCACATTGGTCGCCCAGTGATGAGCAAGCTGCACGAGCTACTGCGGGTTTGTCGTAGTACACGCCTCGCAGCTCTGTTCCATCACGGTATAGACCGAAAGGCGTGCTATTATATGTCTCGGTGAGAGCACAAAATAACGGGGGACTCAACCATACATACTCTTTGGGTTTACCTCCAACACCTACGCCGCTCTGCACGACGCGGGAGCATCAGTGTCTAGTATACGCGACCAGAGGCATGATAAAATGACCTCGTTGCTCGGGGTGAATGCTGCCCAGAAGTTTAGCAGCGGACGAACGGTATTGAATGTCTGATTTCCTGAGATATCCTCAGCAAGCCGTGCCGCGTCCTCAAGAAATTTGCCCTTTTCTGAGCTGAGATCTAGCAAGTTTAAGATATGTCAAGAATTTTTGTGAAAGCACAATGAAGTCGATGAGTATTCTGAACAGTGATTTTGGGGCACAGCTTACTGACATCCATCCGAGAAGAAAACTAAGTCGACCCGATTGCGGGACGGTCCGGATGTAACCAGCGGTTCAACTTCAAGCAAGGGAGCGTGGGCGGGAGAATTGTGGGGATCCTTAGCCTTGAGCTCTCCAGACGCCTCAAAGAACGCCTGGGAAGCACCCGCGGTCCGTGTATCTTCTCGCTCTAACCCGCCTTCGCAGAGTGATACGGCCTTGTTCCACGCGGTTTCCTCGTCATAAGAGTAGATTCGCATGTGTTCAGTGGTATGGAAGGCGTCTTCAAGCGTAGGGCTCGGAATCGACAGAATGTCATGGATCACACTATCCGGGCTGCCCGACAATCCGCGGTGTAGTTGCGTCTCGCGCAAATGAACGAATTTGCACGTGGGATCCTGTGAGGGGTCTCTGACGATGGCAAGTTCAAGAGGGCGTTGGTGGGGCGATACGAAAGACGCGGTAGCTGTCCACTGGGCGATGGCCACGGAAAGTAGAACGAACGAAAGCATCAACTCCGGCATCGTAAGCCCAGGACAGGTATCCCGACGAGCTTTGTGCTACACTCTCAGATTTTTCTTGCTGTCAGCCCTTCAGAAACAACCACGCTGCGATAGAAAACTTACAGTACTGAGAGGCAAGTGATAGGTATAAGCACAAGGAGCAGTGGGAACGACTCTATACGCGTGCTCGACTGTTGTAACTTGAAGTCGCGCCGGCCGGCCCGCGGGTCTCTGCCACAAACCAAATACCAGTCAATGCGGCCTTGCAGCTCTCGCCGCCGAAAATCTACAGAAAATCTGCACACATTTTTCTGTCTACCGTTTGTTTCTTCACCATGGGCGAAATGATAGACTCGCACGTCTCTATGGCCCAGTGTCGGAAGGCTATCGAGGCGCTCCTTGCCTATGCGCACAAGAAGGAGGACACCGAGGAGCAAAACGCCCTTTTACCTGCAAAGGCGCAGAACATATGGCTACAGATCGCCGTCAAGAAGATGTACCCGGAGAAGACATTAAAACCCTTCAGAATGTGCGTAACTGTATGCTATGTCGCATTGACTACTGTACTGAGCGTTGCGTGGCTTTGTTTTAGCCCCCTCGCATACCCAATACTTGACCCTCGAGAGACCCCGATATGTCTCATCACCAAAGATCCTCAGCGCGAGTACAAGGATCTCATCGAATCCCATAACATTAAATTTATCTCGCGCGTTGTTGGAATAACGAAGCTGAAGGGGAAATTCAAGCCCTTCGAGGCCCGGAGATTGCTGCTCAAGGAGAATGGGATGTTCCTCGCAGACGAACGGGTGATTCCACTGCTACCGGGCCTACTAGGAAAGAAGTGGTTTGAAGCCAAAAAGTACGCCGTACCTCCCATTCGTCCGTGTGCCAAATTCCAACGTATTTCTAGACAACCCATACCTGTGTGCATGACGCGGAAGAACCTGAAAGATGAGCTCGAACGGGCCGTCACATCGACCTATATGCACCAAAATCAGGGCACTTGCACGTATGTGTCGTCGTCCGTATCTGCAAAGGCTTTTGCTCACCCTGCATCTACAGCTCTGTCAAGATTGGCTCTCTCGACCTGGACACGATTAGAATTCTGGCAAATCTCTACACGGGTTTGCCCGTTATGATAAAACACATCAAAGGCGGCTGGGACAATATCCAGAGCCTTAGTATCAAGACGAGCACCAGCATGAGCCTTCCTCTATGGACATGTACTCTTGGAGAGGAGAATGGCGGGCGATGGGACGGTCTTATCGATGCTGGGGTAGAGGAGGAGGCAAGCGAAGCGGAGGATAGCGAGGATATGGAGGTCGAGGCCGCGCCGTCAACCAAGGGTAAAGCGGAGACAAAGAGCCGGAAGCGGGCGTCTGAGGACGAAGGGCAGGAGAAACCGAAGAAGAAACTCAAGACGCCGAAGGACAATGTCGCGCTGCCTTCCACGTCTGCGAAGAGCGCCAAGATACCCAAGGCCGAGGCGTCACCAGCACGCGAGCCTGCGATTGCACCATCCCCCAAAGGCAAGAAATTGGAATCCGCCGCGATTGACGTAGTTCCCAAATCGAAAAAGCGCAAGTCCGAGTCAGGTGCACCACCAGCGTCTGAATCCGCATCTGCGGTGGCCCCTACCACACCAAAAACAGCTCCCGCGCCTGCAGGCGATGCATCCTCCGACCCCTCTCGGCCCAAGAAGAGGCACGCACGAAAATCCAAAGGCGACGCAGCCGCTTCATCCGACTTGCCCTCCACACCCTCGCAGCCACCTCCACCGGTCGTAGAACCACCGGTTGCAAGCGCCCCCGAAGTCACCCCAAAACCCAAAAAGAAACGTCACTCGAAGGTCCCACCACCAGCCGATGAGCCACTGTCGTCTCTAGCTGCAGTGGAATCGCCTTCGACAGCAGATGGACTTTCGAAAAAGAAGAAAGCGTCCAAAGCATCTGCTTCAGCTCCTTCTGCCGACAAGCCTACACACGACGTCTCGGCCACAAAGGTTGGTGTAGATGCCACCAAGCCGGCTCTCAGCAATGAGGAGCTGAAGCAGAAGCGGTCCGCAAGTACGGGAACGAAGAAGAAGGATAAGGTGGTTGGCAGCAAACGGAAGAGTGCGAAAGACGCTGTTCTGGGGAAAAAGGTTGCGCAGGGTTGACATCGCCATGTATCTCCGGTTTTACTATTCATTGACATGCTACTGTTGTTCTCTTGCTCTGCGTTTGTGTCTAGTGTGAATTTGGGAGCGTGCCTGCTGCGACTGCATAGCGCGAGCTTTTAATTCTCAGCGAGGACTTCAGCTTCGGAACCGGGCCCAGGCGATAACCGAGGCGTTGCAACCTGGTTTGCGACATACATGGAACCGCCATGCAGTATTGCACAAATCGTCCTGTGCTATCGCTTTCCCTCTGTTCCCTCTGAGCACTATGGCTACCGACCAGCGCAAGTCTACGAGACATTCCATACCGCACCATATAGAAAGCAACTGTGCTCTCGTCGGCGTGCTCGAGCAGCAGTCACCGGAGACGTCAACTCAGGGCCGTAAGATCGCTCTGGTGAGTTGAAGTCTTGCTAGATCTGTATCAAGCCCTGCTAATATTTGATCTTTCGTATAGATCCTTCATGGAACCCTGGGGTGAAGAACCACCCTCACATTCCATACGCCTATGTCTGATGCCTAGCCCCAGCCACAAGGACTACCTATTCTTGAAGCGCCTCGCCCATCGACTGCCTATTGATTCGTTCCGTTTCGATTTCCGGTAGGTAGGATTCGGAGCGGAGTCATGTCGCGTTCCACAACTGATTCTATCTTGGGCATAGTGGTAATCACGAGAGCGGAGGTGTCTGGAAGCAAGGCGCACTAGACGAAGACCTGGAAGATATTGCAACGGTCGTAGATTATCTGAAGAGAAACTTCGGCTACGAGGTTGATCTTCTAGTTGGCCATTCGCGAGGTGCAATTGTTGGGTTTCGTTGGCTATGTATCTCTGAAGACGGGAGACGGTGCGGCGCCTTCGTAAACGCGTCAGCTCGTTACAGGATGGGGGTGCGTACATTATTGTCTATACTTGTCCTAAATCTTATCTAACCGTTGCAATTACTAGCGTCTAGCAAGTACGCTAATTGCCTTTTCCCACTGCATCCTGATTATTGATTCTTGGCTTAGCTGGGAACCCGGCTTACAAGGCCGCGTTCGATTCGGTTGGCTACCACGATCGACAAGTTACGGTTGCTAGAAAAACTTTCACGGCTCGCGTGTACCCAAAAGATATTGAATCTTTCATCAACTGGGACACATCGCTTGTATGGGAGCGTTTTCCTCTTGCAACAGACGTCCTGACTATCCATGGACTTGCGGATCAAGTCGTTCCACCGTAAGTCAAGCAACCCATTATGCAACCATCATATCTAACAATACGCATGCATTGTAGATATGACGCAGTCATTTACCACTGTGCATTAAGCGGTAGGTCACCCGGTACACACAATCTCCACTTAGTTGAAGACGCCGATCACAATTTCACCGGGGTATGTGCTTTCTTTCACCGTCTCCTTCGGACTGTCTGATAAAATACTACCCCAGCGTCAAGATGAAGTCGTTGACACCATTTTAGCGTGGTGGGGGCAGCGTCAAAGTGGCTCTCTGACAACAGGTCTATGGCTGACCGGAGTCAGAGGTAAATTATGAAACCAATCGTTTATTCTATACCGCATGCCTGTGAATATCTTGTTTTATAACAAGTGTATGAACAGGAACCGTTTGCTGCCTCTCTACCGCCAAACCCGCTGGACTCGGTGAATGTGTGAATTGAAATTTGATTTGCCGCGTACAGACTCATTTTGTCCAGGTTGATGACATTGGTGAGTGTATCTGTCTAAAACTGCGATTTGCACGCTAATATCCAATAGTCTTTTTCATAGCCCCGTATCCTCGTATATATGCGCTAGAATCATCCGTTTTCATTCCGTTGACGAAGAATATTGCCGCTCTCTATGCCTTCAAGGATCAGGGCTCCCGCAGGTTTACGATTGCTATCCATTGATGTATTCGCCCTCGAGGTGCGTACAGTGAAAAAAGAACATGTCTTCAAGCTAAACACGCGACTCGCGCATCGTTGATCTCAGGCATGGTTAGGCATCAAGAGGCAAGAGCGAATTCTTGTGCATGAGCGCAAGGCCATATCAATAAAAGGAAATGCGGTGGAACATTCATTATACAAGTAATAAAGGGATTAAGTGAGTTCTATGTAGCGATTCTCCGATGCCGGTCTCCTACTGAAGTCCTTCCTTATCCAACCACTCAAAACCCTTCCCCTGAGTGACATCCTCGCTTCTCGGACCCCCTCTCTTCTCGGACCCCCTCTCTTCTCGGAGAATCTGGTCCTCCCGGCATGAAGTGACGTTCAGGACGCCGAAATTATAGATAGGTGGCGGTAAACGATTAGGTGAGTGGTGTAGTTGTCGATTAATGTATGGGTGGGCCACAGTGATGGCGGTACTCGCTATGGCGGCTAGAAAAATACAGCAGCTGTAGTGCTGGCGCCCGTGCGTACGGATGTGGTACGAGGGGGATATGCAGGCCTCTGGACCTGCTGGCCGCCCGACCCGTACGACGAATACGATGGTGTCGAAGCAGACCCGTTAGATGGTCGAGATGGAGTAGAACCATTCTGGGTGCGTGGCGCGGTAGCGTTGGTGTATGGGCTGTTCATGGTAGGTGTTGTGTTAGGGTCGTTTGGAGATTATGGGTATGCGGCTTGGGGGTAGGGCCGAAAACGACGATGAGGCTAGTGAGTTGGTTTCAACGCTGTATTGAGTGCCTTTAAATGAACTGGAGTAGTCCAGGGGGTTATGGGAAAGGTTCAGAGATCCCTGTGATGCCTTTATACCTATAGGCACGGAGGATAACTGCTGTGCGCAGCTGTGCTCTACAGGAATGACACGGGTATGACTAGATCAATAGGACTGTACCCGAGATGGAGACGCTGTGTAAGCGTTTCATTAGTCCAAACGTTTCGACGAAGATGATTTGCTTGTGACTTAGCGACGATTCGACATTTTAGGATGCCGGTGTACGCAAGCGTCTGCAGACAAGCAGAGCTCAGCAGGAACCCCCGAACAGCATCGCAACTTTTGTCATAGCTGCGATGGTTCTATCTAACATCTTCCATGTGTAGTTCGCGGGAGTCGGCCTTTTGGGCGGAGATTGCCCTTTCGACCCCGCGGCGGCGGCTATCGAGGCTACACCGTCTAAGCGCGAGCCATTCGTTTCCTCGATTATACCGGAGACATCGAATTCGAGTGACATCTATGCCTCACGCAGAACCAACGCTATGGTCGGAGCCAGAATACATCCTGCACATCGTCCGAGACCTTGGAAGCGGCGTAGAACGGCATCAGCGCGTAGACGCCGGACTACCTCTTTGGCGGGCTACACCCACGCTGCACCTTGGAAGCTTGCGACAGGCGTCAAGACTCGGATGCTCCTCAGTTTGATGAAGAGATCGACCCCTCGAATATTCCCCATGCTGTCCCTTGGGAAGCATTGATCGCAGGAGACCCTTTTCCAGGCCAAGGATATCTCACGATCCCCGAGGACTTCTCCGCAGAGCGACGGATTGCCTTGCCTAGTCATCGATATGTATGCAACTTGAGAGGGAGGTACTGGGTTTATCCTTTCAACCTGGCGAACGCCGATTGTACGTGACGACGCTCATTACACCCCTAGCACGACGTGACTGATAGCATCGCAGCTGCGCTCAAAGCAATTCATTTCAACAACCACAACAGATCCTGCGGCGAGATTGTTTGTTCGTATATGTGGTGCACACTGCAGCTACTATACGCTCCTCATCCGCAAATTAACACAGCCAATTTTACGGTGTGAGTACGCCAGCGACACGGTACGTCCTGTCCGCGTTCTTTTGGCGCGCATAGCTCCCTTAATTAACTTGGCGAGCTCGAGCGCGTAAGGAGGTAGCTACTACAGCATGCGCTTCCCGTTTGTTGATGGATACCCATCGGCTTCTGCTCGAGAACAGGTCTTCAACTAGATGATTCGACCCCTTTCTCCGGAGGATACCAGTCCTAAAACTTGAAGAGCTTATATCGGCGAGGATGACCCTGTTCACATGTCTTCGGATTTCTACATGGTAAGCCCATGCCATATGTCTCTACTGCCGTAGATCATCACGCTGAAGAAGTTGTCTACAGCTTCAGGTTTTAGGTATCGTTTGATGATGATTCCCTCGCTACCGCAGCCACTGCGTGCTGTGCTCATGCGCAGTTTTGTTCTGCGCTGGAGCACTTTTACCATTGACTTTCGCTGCTCCTTCACCGTCACTTTCCGGAGCCATATGGCCGTTTCCCAACAGCGTATTTCCGTCACCATAATTGAAAGCTGGGCGCTCCTTGTGTCCGGGGCTCGAGGAAGGACCTAATAATGCGACATGTTGCCTGAACATCACTCGGTGTGTTTACACAAAATCGCATGCACTCGCAATGAAGCCTACATGCCGTGGACTTCGTGAGATATCCCCGAACTGATTCATAATGCAGGGGTCCATCAAGTCTTCCCCCTCGCAGGAGAGCGTTTCGCACCAAGCCCTTATCCTTGGCTTCTCGCTCAGGGCTTCAGGCTATGTACATCATTTGGTGACAGCGGTTTTGTTACTTGATACAGCTTAGTTTGTTTGCACTTCTCTCTTCACTCCAGAATACGTCCAGGGATACCAATAGACATCGTCTTGTCAAACGACTTCCACGATGATCTTCCCACTGTAGACATAGTCAGTACGCCGGACGCAGATCCGTGACCGGACGATTGCGACATACGTGTTTTTGTTCCCGGCCATCTCGCTGGTAGCCTCCTGAATCTCCGTCCACGGATAGACCTGGTAAGCAGATAGGTACGGTTAGCAGTCGCTTATGCAGCATGTGCGAAGCCATGCGGGCGGACAAACCTTGTGTATGAACGTCTTGAGGGGACCGCCACCATTGGCACCTGTGATACTAGGAAGAACCTCGCGAGCAAACCTGCCCCCACACATCAGCTGCGCGTATTGCCAAAGATGTGGAAACGAGCTACTGTGCAACGAGATCCCCTTGATACGCTTGAGTTCGTGAGCGCAGGGTTGAGCCTTGTATCCGGAGGCGTTTGTACAGAATCGGCCTGATGTCCATCTTCGGCACCTCACCGCCTGTAGGAGATGGTTTATCTGGGGGCGAAGAAAATAATGGACAATTTTGCATACCACTCAGAGTGGCCAGTAACGTCATCCGTCCATCGACGGCTAGGGCGTCAATGTTTTGATGCCAGTGACTTTGTCCGACAAAGTCGATAACTACGTTAGCGCCTTTCCCCCCTGTTGTCTTCTTAACTTCAGCGGCGAAGTCCTCCGTCTTGTAGTTCACTACATGGGTAGCGCCAGAGGGCATGGCTAGAAGTTTGTCGAGTTTCTCTTTCGAGGATGCTGTCGCAGTTACGGATTTACTATTCGAGGAATCAGATGCTGCCGGATGACGGAGAGAATGAGACGCAAGATACCGACGCCTTGTAGAGGCGAGCCAACTGTATGGCTGCGATGCCCACTCCGGACGCCCCGGCATGAACAAGAACGTTGTCACCCTCTTCAACTTCCCCGTACTTGACGAGCGCCTGGAAGGCTATCGTAATTCAAGGCGGTAAGAATATACACGCGTCCATGTATTCGTCAACGGACCTGTCAAGTAATTCTCAGGGATACTAGCCGCTTCGACCCAAGAAAGTTCGCTTGGTTTCTTCATAATAGTTCTCTCAGAAACTGCGATGTACTCGGCGTAGGCACCCTATGATGAGGTCACAGTTTGAGTAACCGATAAATTCTCCGGCTTTCATGATAAATTGTCGCCTACCCCTCCGGCGAGGCCAAGGACTTCATCGTCGATTTTCCATGCCGAGACGTCGGGACCAAGCTCGCACACATGTCCCGAGAACTCGACGCCGAGGATGTCGCTAGCTCCAGCAGGGGGAGGGTACATTCCCACTCGTTGACTGAGATCCATTCGATTGAGGCCAAACGCCTTGATCTAGACCGTGCGTTAGTTCTGCGTGAATTCTACTAGATGTAATCATAGGTGCCAACCGCACCTTGACGATCACTTGTCCTGGGGCTAGGACAGGCTTGGATGTCTCGCCAACGTGCAAGTTCTCGATAGGACCTTTGCCATCTTTAATGAGTACAGCGCGCATTTGGGCCATCTTGAGAAATAATTTGGATTTTGGTGAACGCAGGTAGCAGGAAGAGGGCACAAGGGAACGCTCGTATCTGCGTCCATCTCGTTCAATAAATAACTTGTGCGTACGATGAGCAAGCAAGCAGGAGAGCGTCGGCGCCGGCTACCTCCGCTAGCCGTAGTATCAAACTCGGACAAATAACGAAATGCAATAAATTTTGCTCACCTCGACCTCACGTATAACCAAGCTAACTAGCTTGGACTAGGGGCCCCCCTAGCGCAAGCTAATTAGCTTGGAACTTACTGTTGTCACTCACTGCCAGTAAATAACGAATCAATCGTAAATTCGCCGAGGGAAACGCTAAGTCCATCACCACGCGCAAGGTGTACGATCATGATGTAAGCACACGCATTATTCCGGCATTACCGCCGGACGCGTCGTCGTCGTCGCCAAACCCGCTCGTCGCTGTCGTCGACGATGAGCTCGGGTCCTGCTCGGTACCTCATCTTTTTCTCAGGTTTCTTTTGTAGCCCAGCGATGCACATGTATTCTCAAGCTTTCTGTACCTTCGCTTAACTTATAAAGTGCTTCATTAGACCAATAAGTACATATCATCTGTCTACAGAAAAAGGCGAGTTTATAGCCTCAATACCTACCACAGAGCGTTGAAACCCTCTCGTTTTTGGCCTACTAGTCGATAGATTGCAGTCCCATTTGGTTTTATTCATATCTAACCGCTCAATATGTCATAAATACGCCACAAATCGAGGATGAGGGGGTGTAGAGACTTACCAGAGCATCCTACAGCCCCAAATGCATAATGATTCGTCCATATATACCTTTTATAGGTGCAGGATGCGCATCATCGAGTACGTGGCAGGTGCAGAGGGCCAAAATATCAAAAATGCGGAGGGGGAGGAAAGGGAAGCACCTGGGAACTTAGCTGATACCTCACATACATCATGAGCCATCCAGGGGACTCATAAAGAGTTCGTATGCTGAGTATAAGCCGTCCCGGATGTGTAAAAACGTGCAGGAGGTCAGAGATGTGAACACATACACATAGTTTTTTATCTGGGGACTCACCTTGTCTATTCCTCGGTTCAAACCGACAAAAGCACGTCAATAAGACTGCATAGACTGTATACAGTGGCTTGGATGATGCATACAAGGCTGGAGGAGCAAGGAATCTTGAGCAGGGAGGGGGAGGCATACTGCATGAGAACATAACTTACCTATGCCATAGGCGCCATAGGGCCACAGAGGAAGTACCCATGGTAGTTATAAGACCCTCGTTCGTCTTAAACAAGGCTGATTTAAGGAGATGATGCTGTGATTCAGTTGTCAGAGCACATACCACAGTCAAACAAGATGCACTCACTAAAGCAATTTGGATGGACCCCAGCCTTTAACAGCTATTAACTATATGAGAGGTCTCTACCCCACTCTATGCCTTGGACGCGGGAGGTGTCACGAACTGACGACAGACATTATGCGGATTGAATCCTATAGGAAGACACCGGTATGTGGGGTTCTGTAAGCGAAACCGTGGGCCAGAACAGTAAAACTACTCACATTTATGATACAGTATACAAATTCCGGACTCTCCTGTGCCCCCGTGAGTACTGGACGACGCGATGCGACGTAGGCGACGATGCAGCAGCTCCGTGCATAGCCAGTCCTCGTCGGCAATCGGCGACGGTAACGAGGCCAATACATTGTTCGGATGCAGCGGGAATGATAGCATGTGAGGAGTAGAGAAATGTACGATTGAAATGAGCGAGATCGGTCGAGGGGTCGTCGAGATCGTCGAGAAAGAGTGCCGTCGAGGTGGAGATCGGAGGCCAGTTGCGGGGAACGCGACTTGAGCCAAATCTACGCGCGACTTGACTTCCTAGTCTAGTTTCAGTCGCGCTGCAAAAGCCGTAGTACTTTTTCTGCGTCACATGTAGTATCCCACGCCACAAAACGCGTCAATTAACGAGACGCGTATTGAAATTTTCGCGCGATTTTCTCGTGAATTACACTCCAGTATGGCCCCAAGCAGCGAGGACGGACCGCCGAAACCTTTCAAATTCAGCTCGCCTGAAGGATGGACGCTCTGCCGTGATATTTTGAAAAAATCTTTGCCATATGAGCCTCATGACTATCAAATAGATGGCATAACGAAGGCACTGGACGGCGTAGACGTCCTCGCTGTGACCGCGACCGGTTCAGGAAAATCGGGCTACATATATATGCTCATGCTCGTTGTGCTTGCCATCGAGAGAGAACCGTCTCTGTGCCCGACCGCGAAGTTTCCTAAGAATGCCGCAGCGGTAGTCGTCTGTCCGACTACGTCCCTCGAGGAAGATTTGGTGTGTGCAGCGGGCATTTCTATAGCATATACACGATTAACTTCGATTCTAGGAGAGAAAGATTAGAGAAACAGGACTCACTGCACTAGCCATAACTCGCAACACGCTCGATGAAGCACGGAAGGACGGCAAAAATCTATGGGCCAAGGCCGAGAGCGACACGACGGTCATACTCGTCACTCCGGAGATGCTTACATCGAAAGGTTTTGAGCAATTACTGCGACAGAAAAAGTTTCAAGAACGTGCCTTTGCTCTCGTTGTAGACGAGGTTCATCTGATGAATTCGTGGGGGGTTGGATTTCGACCATCGTTCCTCGAGGTTGGTAATATGCGAGCGCGGTTCTCTTCGAGCGTCGTTCTTCTTGCTCTCACCGCAACGATGCGCACGGGTCAACCTACGAAGTCGATCTGTCAGTTCCTTGGGCTGCACGAAGGTCGCTTCCATCTGATCCGGCGCTCAAACATCCGCCACGACGTCCAGATCCTTTTCAGGACTCTGCGTTCCGGTTTAGCCGCAACGGCATTCCCAGAGCTGGCGTGGGTTCTCCGCGAGAAGGGGAAGACGTTGATTTTCTGCCGTTCCATTCACCTGGGGTTTCGTGTCGCTGTATATCTCTGGCAGCTGGACCCCAGTATCGACATTGAAACACGTCGAAAACGAATACGACTATACAACTCACTGAACTGGCCCACTTTCAACGCCGAAACTCTCGAGCTCCTGCACAGTGCACTTGACGCCCAAGTGACCATCGCAACCGACACGTTGTCCGTCGGTATCGACATCTCCGACTTCTCGCTGGTCATCGTCCTGGATCCACTCGACACGGACGAGTACGTCCAGAAAATCGGTCGCGTTGGAAGGGATCGCAGGTTGGTATCGGGCGCACGGGGTATCGTATACGTAGGCGCCAACGCTGCGGAGAATGCACGAAAAGTTGTCGAGGAAAGGAAGGAGAATGCGTCCGAGGGAAAGCCACAGAGCACAACTGGGATGGACCTCAGCATTGCGGAGATGCTGCTGGCTGAGTGTAAAGTCAACGAGCAGAACAGACAATACGACAACCCCAAGAACGACGTACCATGCTCATGTGCATCATGCCGTGAAAATCCACCACCTCCGCCCCCTCTGCGATGCTCCTGCTCCGGATGTGTTCCGGAGGAAGAAGCAATTGTTGCCGAAACTTCCAGTGCGCCGACTGGGAAGCGCAAGCGTCGCGCAAAGACCAAGTCGAATTCCATCCCGCAGCACAAGCGAGTAACAAGGACCATGCGAGCTCACGGTGTCGAACGCCTCGAGAAGTTTCGGCGTACCGTCTGGATGAGCGCGGACGAGCGGAAGACTGGATGGTTCCCGCCGGACGCGTTTCTTCCCGACGATGTTATTGAGGTTATCCTCAATGTCTTCGTACTTCTCAAGACACCACAAGACGTGGCCGATCTCGTGCGCGACAACTCCTTGCTCGACGGTCATCATACTAAACTCTTCGACGTCATCGTCGAGTTACGAGCCGACTTCGCCCAAATCCGCATCGACGCAGCAGCAGCCAGCAAAGCCAAAAAGATAGCCAAGGCGGCGGCAGCGGCAGCAGCAGCAGCAGCCGTTGGCAGTCAAGCATCGCCGGCAGTGGGAGCTGGATCAGATGGCGAGGAGAGTAGCTCCGATGAGAGCTCTGACGAGAAAGATGGAATCAATGAGGGCGACAGAGTAGATGTCGACGGGCGTGCACCCGATGTTGTCGAGCGCCCGTCGTCAATCGACATCGACAACCGTGGAGCCGCCAGTGGTCTGCAACGGTGAGTAAATTGGCTGGGCTGCTTTCGACATGGATGTGTGTTAACAGATCGTCTAGGCCACGCAACAGCTTGTCAATATTGGAGCAGCTAGACAGTGCGCACGCCGTACAGTCAAATATGACTGCAGACTCGTCCCAAAGACCCGAGGCTTCCGTGTACGTATTGTTATCTATCTACTGCGTTGAAACAAGTCTTGATCAGTACGTCTGTATCCCCAGTGTACGTCGATCATCACGTCTCTCGGTAAGTCTTATTCCCTGCGATTGAGCTACCTCTACTTATTTAATTCCATCGTAGAAACGTGCAGCATAGGATACCAGAGGATGCCTCTTATTCCTCGTCGGTGGACCTTGACCCGGCCTCCCCTCCCGCTGTCTCGTTATCTTCATCGTTACCTTCGTTGCTATCTCCATCAGTAGCCTCAAAATGCGCCCAGTATTCTTCTGCATCACCGTCAATATCCATGGCCTCCATGATGTACTCGCCGTCAATGAGTTGCATCGAGGCAAGCGTTGACCTTGTGCTGTCCTCCTCTCCAGTTTCCTCAACATCCTCCCCGTCCGATTCATCCCCGGGGCCATTGGAAACATTACGGGTGTCGAGACCCGGTGTCTCTTGGCGCTCTTCCCTTGCAGCAGGTGTGCTTGTGGTTGCATCCCCACTTGCAGTACTTGCTGGAGCTGCAGCCTCCCTTCGTAATCCCCGTGTCTGTGTCGTCTTTGTAATCCACTTCTTCAGCTTCCCCTTTCGAAGGTTATTCATTCCGCGATTGAAATCGTCGACATCCGTGCCCTCCATGGACCGGCCTGGTCGGCGCGAATGCAGCTCGCGCTCCCGATACTCCTTGAGCAGTAGTCGCACCTCCGCGTCAGAGTTAGGATCGCTGTGGCGCGCAGCTCTAGAGGCGAGACCTACGCCGTCAAGCCACTCCCTCTTCAGGCGAGCCATATGATGCAAATTACGCGAGATGACGTTGCGCGCGAAATCGGCACCATATTCAATCCCTTTCTTATCTCCCACAGCTTCGAGAAGTCGATTGAAGTACTCCTGAACCAAGTCGCCGGCGGAGAAGGCTCCCGGTTTCCCAGTGAGGTTAACGAGCGACATCTTCAGCAGGGCTTTTCGAAGCTCAGGGCTGCACTCGTATTCGAGGTTCGTTATTGTTTCGAGAAGGTACGTCGAGTACTTTGTGTGACTTGATCCAGCGAAGGTGAATAGCATAACCTTCATTGCCTCGTAGACTCTCCCGACGTCTCCCTCCGCCGTTGCGTATGCAGCCTCGCGAGAAATCATTGCGTCCCGCATAAATGCTATCGAGCGTGCCAGCACCCGGTCGCCTTTGAAAGGCTCGTCTGCGCCATTTCCCTCTTCCTTTCCCTTTGCTCCTCTGCCGCAAGACGCCGCCTTTTTCCCCTTCCTTTTCCCTTTCCTATCCCCAAGATCGAGTCCAGCACTGGACGTCTGAACGTCTTCGTCGGTCCACGGAGTACCCGAAGGAACTGTCTCGGACCATATGCTTTCGTTGCTTGTGTCAAACATTGCCCGATACTGGGCCCTAGAGCTTGTATATGCCCTGAACAGCTTCCGTGCCGTGTTTTCCAGATCTTCAAAATTCGGCAACATGTCCGACTTTCCCAGGTGCGCAAAATACTCGAAAATATCTGTGCAGCCAAAGTGAAGCCTAACGAGTGGTATATTTCGATTTCAGTATTGAATCGCGAGCGATAAATGGAAAGTGCACAAACCTCCAACAATCAAGCATCCGTACGTCCAAGATCAAGTATGCCAGCTGGGTGCCAGCATAATAATCAACTTTCTTCAGATTCGGAGGCGTCTTTCGACCGATTTTCGCCGCGCTATGGCCTAGCGTCGAGGGATCGTTGCTGAGCGGGGGACCCCAATGGGTTTCGAACACCCGGTTAAGGTCTGTCCACTCCGTATGCCACCATTCTAGCATCGGTTCCAGAGTTTCGAGACTTTCGAAGTCGTTGTCGTGGAACTGAAGATACTCCTTCAACAGGAGGAACTTCTCGTATGTCAGGCCGTCGCCTCCTATGGGACCTAAGCGCCTCAAGAAATCCGTACTCGATTGGCCGATCTGCCCCGAAAAGTCAACGAGGGCGTCTTTCAGCTCGGTGTTCACCGTCTCGTTCAGGCCACTTGATGCAAGCGGATGAGTCTTGTTCGCCACGGCAGGGAGCGGCTGCTTTGCTGCGCGTTCGCGGTACAAAATAGAGATGAACTCCTTCATATGGGCGAGCTCTGGGATGCGAGTGAGTGCTTGTAGCCATTGAAGTATACCGATAGTTTCGAGATGGTCATTGTCGATCAGGGATAGAAGCTTATCCACTGTAAGGTCCTTTCGAAGATTCTTCGCCAGGTACCGTCGCTTGTCATCGAGGTCAAGCACCTTGGGGTCAATGCCTTCGACCTCAAAATAGGTTGCGGCGATTCCTATGTTGAGTTTGTTCTGCCTGCCTACTCGATGATCGCGCTGACGGAGATAGTTCTGTACGTTATCCAGGCGGATGAT
Organism: Plicaturopsis crispa FD-325 SS-3; assembly: GCA_000827205.1. Classification (NCBI taxonomy): domain Eukaryota; kingdom Fungi; phylum Basidiomycota; class Agaricomycetes; order Amylocorticiales; family Amylocorticiaceae; genus Plicatura; species Plicatura crispa. The sequence continues at coordinate 1,219,191 of KN832558.1, read as the reverse complement.
GCCCACTGTATTGGGATCACGTCCATGTGCTTCTGTCACCTTCGCTTCCTGCAGCGATAGCTCGCGCAGCATGCGATGGACGGATGTATATGCAGGCATATTCCCAGCGCGGCTATTATAACGGAAAAGGTCGACCGGGGCAGATGATCCAAAGTAAAGCATACCGCGCGCGCTCGGCAGTAGATTGGCATGACTAGAGCGGGAGAAATTGAGCGAGCTTATGGACTCCGTCGATACCTGTGGCCATGAGTATTACAAGTTAGTCAATATCTGCATATCTAGTATTCAGTTTTGCTCACGACATCCGCTGGGCGATTTTTCCGCACAGCAACAACTTTATTTCGAACCCGGGGAGGTTTTGCCGCAACAGCCATGGTCAGTGACCATGTCAAGGGCTGGTGCTCTTGTATAATTCCCTGGACGCGCGACCAGGTCGTCCCGCCAATATCGGACCATCCTGCTCCCTTCGAAGCATGTAGACCGCTTGAAGGTTTGATCGCCTCATCTGCCTCCTCAATCAGCTTCTTCTTCACCTGCTGCGCTGCGAATGAGGTAAGCGCTGGCCGGATTTGCGGGATATCAGTGTACGGTATTGTTGTGGAATACATGAGTTCCGATGTCCTCCCGTTACGGCCAGACGGGTGTCGGAGCCACAGTCGAAGGATATCAGCTGCCCCGTAACCTCCTCGTCCATTGCAAAAGTGCTGAATATGTGCAGCACGACTCCTAATAGTGGTTGCAGTGGGGGCCACTGCGGCGGCGGCTGGCTGTGCAGTTTCTTCGTCCACCTTCCCGTTAGCCTTCGTCGAGTCGAAGGTATGGTAGAGTAACTCTCCAAGACTCCATTTGAATTCAGCAAGCAGATGGAAAAATGCGTCTAGTTTTTCTGCGGGACTCAACTCCGCCTTGGTCCTCTTCCATGGAGGACCCGCTCCCGGCTCGTCATTTTCGTTCGGCTGTTTACGCTTTTTGGCACGAGATTTTCGTCCGCTCGCCGTGCGAGGAGTAGATGGTGTTGGGGGCAGTGGTTGTGGTGTACGGTGACTAGATAGGCTCGCGGGCCATGAGGGAATTGTGGAAAAAAAACTGTGATTTGTCGAAGGATGGATTGGTGTCAATGGAGGAATGGGTACAGAAAGCGGAGAGTACTGTACGAAAACGACCATAACTTCGTCACACGTCCACCCGGGCGACGAAGTGAAGCTATTTTGTAGGACAGTCACGCCAAATTTGCCCCGGCGAAGCAAATTTGTGACACTTTCGTTGCGAAAAATCAAAAATTTCCGCCAGAAATTACCAAATTTGGTAAGGAACGAAGCTATCTGCACCTTCGTCACAGGTCACCGAGGACTATGAAGCTGCAAAGCTAACCATGACATGGGTCACACGAAATCGGCGCGAAGTTATGGTCGTTTTCGTACAGTATATCGGGAGAGAGTCTTCTCCATCTTCAGGTAAGTCCATCTGCGAGGCTAGCAGCCGCCTTTAGCGGCTGGATGAACGAATACAAGCAATACACCAAAAAACATCGACGCGTCGCGCTAGGTCGCGCTGCATACTTGTAACGTGATCACGAGCGTGGGAATTAGCGACCTCAAAAAAAGTACTACGGCTTTTCATGCGCGACCGAAAGCAGACCCTAATGAGTGAACGACTGTCTTCACTCTCTAGGGCTGCCTACGGGAGACTATTGACTTCCGCACTTTCCTCGTCGTCTCAACGCTCGGACGCGCCGGTCTCTGGCTACACCACACTGATTCTCGTCAATTCTTTTGTTCCATATACTTCTGTGCTTAAACTGTCTACCCTCGCTTTCCGCGCTAATTTCGACCGCAAATTCGATAACCTGCCCTCGATCTCGACAAAATCAGTGTTTCACCGTACACCTCTCTTCCGCCTTCGAGAACGGCCTCTAGTCCTGAAGTACGACAACGAATCAGGTACTATCGTGTGTACATTCATATTTTGCTGGCCAAATTACAGTGTGCTCATCGTGATTGCGCTGTAACCTGTGATCTTAGGTGACTTTGGGATCACCATGCCATCAACATTGGTATCTCTCAGACACAGCAACAACAATGAGCAGCACTTAATGGTTTCTTAGGGAACTCGAGGGGTACAACGAGAGATATCTGAGAGGAATTGTATCCTTTTCAGAGGTCTACTGCGACTACACAAGGCGTTTGTAAGTTACAATCTTGCATTCCAATGTGTTCACCTTCCAGCTCATGTTTCTTTGCTCCCCCAAACTTGTATACATTATCCAAGCGTCCGTCTACAGCATATGCATCGTGCTTGACATGTCTATGCTAGCTTGTAGCCGAAGGATAGATCAGGTGAGTCCCCAAATACATATTTATGCATATATGATCGCATTTCTGACCTCCTGCATGCCTTCTAACACATCAAGGACGGCTTATACTTGGAAGACAGATTCTAAATGCATCTCTTCGGGAATCCAGGACGTATGACAGGTATCAGATAAGTTGGATAACTTACCATATGCCTCCCTTTCCTCCCCCTCCGCATTTCCACATTCTGACCCTCTATACCTGCCAGTTACTTGAACATCATTCTACTGCACTACATGGAGGTCCACATGGACTCGCTACTATGCAATTTGGGCTATTGGATGCTCCAGTAAGTTCCTGCCTCCATACTCCGCATTTGTGGCACATTTTTGATATTTTGAGTGGGCAGATACCCGTGAGACCTCTTACACCTTCCTATATAGACCCGTAGGCCCCAAACGAGAGGATTCTACGGGTGCTTAGGTAGGCATGGAGGTAAGTAGTTTGTTTTTTGGTTAGACAGACATTGTGTATGTAGTGCATTGATAGAGCTATTGGAAAGCGAACTGAACATGCATAAGGTATCTAGACACGTGTATAAAGGTAGGCTGCAAAAGAAACCTAAGAAACAGATGAGTTATTGAGGAGATAGTTGAGCTCATCGTCGACAACGGCGACGAACGTTCATGGCGACGACGACGACGCATCCGGCATCAGCATGCTTACATCATGACGCTCTACGCCTTTGCACCGCCGCGTGTTAACGTTGATCAACGGACTTAGCGTTTACCGGCAAAATATTTACGATTTATTCACTAAATACTGGCAGTGAGTGACTGCAGTAGATTCCAAGCTAATTAGCTTGTGCAAGGGGGGCCCCTAGTCCAAGCTAATTAGCTTGGGTATACGTGAGGTCGAGGTGATTTTGCTTTTATTTTTCTCCGTTCCGAGTCGCACCTTTTTCCATCGCTTTACTTTGGCCTGTCGATCTGGGAACTTCTGTGCGGCGCGTTGCATGCATCGGACGGACAGCAATGTCGCGGCCATCGCGTCGACGGGCGTCGTGGCGGAAGTGTCGTCCTCCTCCTTCACGCGCTTGTTACTTGGACATATTCCCGTGAGTCCGCATATTCTCTTGCACAAGTGCCTCTCGTTCTCTCCTGTGATGATCATTCGCTATGGTCCGTGTTTCCAAGAAGCGACTAGACACCGCTGTACAAGCATGCCGACAACTTCTATAACCTAGCCTTCTGACTTCCAACTTGAATCGTCTGTGTATCCGCGAATCTCCGCTAACGCATCTCTTTTCTCCTAGATACGTTTGTCTGCATATTGGAGTCGTCGGATTCTGGGCTCAGCATGCGTCGGCTGCGCAGCGCATGCCGCATTGTGTCTACGGCAGAGCTTCAACATTGTATCCATTCTGAATATAATCACGCTTTTCACTGCTCCTCTTTGCTGGCCCTTTGGCCGTAAGTGCTCCTTGTGAAACTTTTACAGGATTAGGGCGGTGACAGTCAGATCATCATTGAGCGATTGAAATGCAGTACTTGTAGCAGTACCCAAGGTCCATGCCCGCTACCGTCGTGTTTCTAGTCGCTGAGAGCAGGAAGTTCCTCCCGGACCCATCACCGCTTCCCACAGCATATCGAAACGTACGCGTTCGAGAGAGTAATTCGAACATTTTCACAGCCCTTGGAGCTTGAGGTCCACGATATGTTGACCACACTCACACTCGCGCCGTAAAGTTTGGGGGTGACCCGGTCACCGGTGTGCTCATTTACTAAGTAGGTATCGACGTAATCTAAACAAACGATCATGAAGCAAGAACGCGAGGGCCCTCTATCCCTGGATGGCGTTGAGCTGCGACTGTGAGAAGGCCGGAGCACGGTCAGCGTCGATAGATGTGTGATCGTAACGAGAAGGTACATACCACGAGGGTCGAGGACGAAGCCGGGCATCCAACACCAGGACCGTGGAGGTTCTGGAGGGTGACGAGCCCTGCCTGGATACGCGCCCGCTGGGATGCGGGGGCCTGGTCGGTCGGGAACGAGACCTTGACGGAAGGGTTGTTGACAGCCTGGCCGGCAGCCACGTTCGCATTGAGAGCCTATTTATTTCGATGACATTGAGTACTGCAGCCTGCATCGTCTGTATTCAAAGATCATTTACCTGCGCGAACGTCGCGGCGTCAGGAGGGCACGCGCACGGGATCTTGATGGGCGCGCCGTTGGGGCCGTTGACGGCACCGTCACAGTCACCAGTGCCTGACAATAACATGAGCTTCACTTTCCTGGCGCTTATTGGAAGCGAACAAGCGTACCGGTAGGGTTCCTGCCGGCGGTGAAGCCGAGGTTGGGGATCAGGTCTGCGGGCACATCCCTGCGAACGGGGATGGAGGTTGCAGCGGTGACGACGGCAGCGACGAAGAAGATGGCGGTGGAGAACTTCATTGTGATTGAAAACGTTTGAAAGGGGAAGATTGGTCGAAGAGCGGTGCGGGGTCGTGGAAGGTTAAAGAACGGTGGTGGTGCGTCGAGCAGGGAGCGTAAAGTTGATACGACTAGCGTATGAACAGGTGAAGCGACACAGTCGGGGGTGGTGGCGGGTAAGAGGAAGAGGGTGAAGAACGTCGTTGTTACCGGTTCTACCCTTTATAGTCCCAAACGTCGGACTTCGTATCCCGCGTGCTGCGGTAGATATTTCAAGAGACTCTGACAAGGGCATCAAAAAAAGATCCTTTGCACGCCGGCGGACGGAATGCGAGCTTGCAAGTTGCACCCTGTTACAACGGATGGGAATTTCCGTGTTGCAGTTGCACAAGGGAAGGATGTTGCCCATGCGAAGCAGAGTCAGAAGATTGGCGTGAGGTAAATTGAAATAGAGTTGCGCCACATACGCATGCCCGACACTGTGAGCTCAGTATCGGTTTACACATCGACAGCCAGTCTGAAAGACGAAAGCCTGGGCATGTGAGTGCCGGTCCTGCCAGAAAACAGGATGTTCATCAGCGAATGCGGCGCGGAATACGCTGAAGCGCGGGGGTGACAAGGAAAAGTTGCCTGTGTCCGGATGGACGACGGTGATGATCTTCACAACGAATGTGCTCAGTTTTGATCGTTCCTGCGTTTGCATAGGTTGGCATCACTGCCACCAGCATGAGTTGAGCATGAGCACAGCAAAGATGCTGAGATGGACGCCTATGGAAGCCAAAGCGCCAGCGCGATTCGCTATGCCAAGTGCACTGCCATGGATGATCGTGATAAGATGCGGCCATTTTGATGTTCGGCATGTCGACGAGGTGTCTCGACTACGCTGATTTTACTGAACACGACTCATGTCATGATATACTAAGGACGAGTATTTGTTGATATCCAGCATATTAGTGAGGTGTTATACAGGTATACCTACCAGCTAGCAAGATGGTATGATTCAGACGACTGACCGGTACTGACCGGTCTGATCAACATTCGATTCAGCGCGAGGTAGACGCCCGTCACGCACTGGGGAACAAAACACAAGGAATTTCCGGATTTAGATCAATGACGGTACCAAATTCATTGTATTTTACGCTGATCTATCATCTGGCCTACAATGGATTTCATTGATTCGCCCGCACGATGGAAATCATCGTGTGGATCAATGACACGAAAATCTCGAATATTTCTTACACTGGCTTTCATCGTAGAATACAATGGCATATTCCCGCTCCCTGCAAACGCTCTGAAACTCTACGTTTGCTCTTGCATCGCATGCTAGTGACCACTGGGCATGCCCTAAGCATCTTAGACACCCTTTGAAACCTCGAGACCCGCTTCATCGGTGGATGCGCACGCTACCAAGCAGCACCCTTGTGAGTCCATTACCTTCTATGGCGGCAGCCTCGACACATTCACGACGCCAGGGCGAATTCAGTGTCCGACGCACTGGACGCCATTCCCCGTTAGCTAGTCGCCGCTCGTACGCGCGTCGTGCAGCCCATCTTCCCTTGGGTCGCCGTCAGTGTGCTTTTTCTCCCTCCTGTCCTTGCTGTCGTCTCATCGACATGGTCCATTTCGACCTCTCGACGCGTTGTTCAGCGCGCGTCGCTAGGAGCTGCCCATTTCTTCGGCCGGTGTCTCTGTCGGTGCCATCGTCTACGCACATTCGCCGTGCTTCAGGCCGACGTGCACCCACTTTCTGCCCCCACCGCCTTTGACGTTGCGCGATGCACAGGAGCGTCGCGACGTACTAATGTGCTGTGTCGCGTAGCTGCTTCGACGGTTACAATTTGCGGCATCTCTCACTATCACACCAAAACTGCTCATCCCTTTTACGCGTTCGATGCGTTGCCGTTCAGACTTTGGAGGACAGGCTTGTCATGGCCCGTGCTACAACACGGCTAGCGGTAATGACGACGCCGTGTTCAATGCACTGGGTGTAGTTTGGGTAAGTGCCTTGATCGTGTGTTCTCTTTCTGCACGCTAATCACACTGCTCGGCAGAGACGCGTAGGGCGCACGCTCAGCGCGATTCGTGGAACTCAGTATATTTGGCCTCACATCGACTCTCCTTCCCCCACAGCGCCCGAGCTGCTCCCAAATCCGCCCTGCTGATCTACTCCACGACACACCGAGGTCGTAACGGCGCAGGACTGCAGAGTTTACTCTCCCGAATTGACAGCTTTGTTATTACGCGTGGGCGAACTGCTGTCGCAACCTCAGGCTGGCGAGGAGCCTCCTTACATACCTGTCCTCTACCTGTCCTCCTTACATCGAGGAGCCTCCTTACATACCTGTCTTGCCACCTAAACCCAGCCGATAGTACTCTGGTAGGTACAGTGTGCACTTGGAAGTTTTATTAATGAATACATAGGTAACGCTTTGAAGTGAGACTCTAAGACCCTGTACTTAGATCCTACATACTGCCACTAGCGTGCCGTCTGATGCGCTTTGAGAAACATGAAGGCCAGAAGCAGCACGACTGCAAATCAACGAAGCTTAGAGGAATGTCTCCGCCTGCTGCTGCCATCCGTCAGAGATCAATGTAACAGATTGAAGGGTAAACAAGATGTATGTCATTGAATGCATCTCCTTTGTACATCGTGACACGGCTGCTCGAGCGGAACATGCAGTCGTATGAAGCTGTGGCATCCACGAGTTTGACGCGGCGTGTGGCTGAGCGTATAAGAATGAGAGGCGGGCAAGACTGTGACATCAAGGTAAGTGAAACATAAGTACCCCAACAACATCTGGATATCGGCTGCGCAGGTCATGCAATACATCACCCACAAGATCGCCGAAGCGATGATCTGGTAGCGTACACAATTTTGCACGCGCTGCCGCACGTTTCGGGTGGTAATCGGGCGGACTCGAAAGTGGGTCAGCTAGATCGAAGGATATGCGTTAGATAGATATAACACGCGACACAAGGCAGTAGCGCGTACATTCTTTCATAGTCCGTCGCTCGAGTTCATCGTGGACATCGTCTGTGAGCTCACTGAACTGATTTGTTGAGAGCCTCGAGAGTTTACCCCTGGCCACTGTGCGGTAGTTGGGATCTGACCTCGTGTCAATCGAGCACGTACTTGGGACCTCTCAATGCGAGAATACACGCACCTAATCCCGAATGTGCCATTCCAGTCAGAAATTGGACAAAGGCGGCGTGATGAGCACTCTCGGGCAGATGTGCTAGAGACGGTTTCCTCGCGCGCAATCCATCATGTTGCATGGACTTCACACCAGATGCCATGCCCGACGAGACAATGTCTTTCGGGATAGGTTGTGCTGGAGGGTCCCCGCGGACATCTGAGGGATGCTCCTGACTCCTCTCTTCATCTGCCTGGGCAATCGAACCTTGGATAATGGTAGGCGTAGCTGGCCCTGGAATGTTTAGCTGCGATGAACGATAGTGTCGGGAGAATGCCAATACCATCTGCATGTGAAGGAGAGCTTGATGACGATGAATCTTCTGAGGAGGGTGAAAACGAATTGTCTTTGGAAGAAGTGTCCGAAGGGATCAGCGTCGGGGCGTCCGACAATCTGCTCAGCAAACGATATCGTTCGTTTTCGGTGGCAGTCTGAAAGGTACGGAAAAATAGAGTTAGACAAGGCGAGCAGAGGACTAAGGAACGTCAATCATGGTCGCCTCACTGTTATCACGGCACGGAGAATCTTGACCTCCGTGCACGTCTGGTGAATCGCGAACGATAGGCCTCTGAAGAACTCTGCCCATTGCTGCCGCAGGTTGACAGCACAGTGAGCGCGCTGGCGATGGCGGTATGTCGCACCGCGAAGCCTAGCAGAGGATTCGCATGCATAAGAATCAGCGTGGTACGCGTGCCATAGGGTACGCACCTTGTAAGTTTATTTTGCACCTCGTCCCGAAAGCCCTGTGAAGGTATAAGCTGGCTCTCGATGCCAGATTTGTAGAGGTCTTCCACTTCCTTCAGTAACTCCTCCAGGTGCCTCAACCGTGCACTCGGAAGATGGTCACGATAAACGGCGAATGCATATAACGCGCCGAGGAGCGCTACGATCCCGCTGAGCACACCAATGACTGTCGAAAAGGACGCGAAAGACACATCGGGCATGATGATGAGTCGTAAGAGCTAGGGGACAAACACAGCATGGCTGGAGGTATCCTGTAGACATTTTGTTAGAAGATAAGTCCCATGATTGGCGGGGTAGCGCCGTTGGCACGCAGCACGCTGTCACTCAGTGTACTCATAAAAGAGCCGCGAGAGGCTAGCTATGCAGGCGACCGGGCCCATTGCATTGCGGTAGAGATGAAAACTCTCCGTATATGATACCTTAGTCAGCGCGTCGCAAAAGTGCTGGGTGAATAGCGTTCACTTCGAGGAGGACGTTTTTCAGCATGAGATCACTGAGATGGAAGTTGGCCGCAAAGTGAGACTACTGGGCTTGTGGCGACATCGATATCTCGGAGCTGCGTAGGTCAAACATGGGTGAGCTCGAGTCAAACTTTCACAGCTCGAAACAAGCATCCATCTAGCGGTATCACTGGTCTACTGACAAGTTAGCTGGAGATGTCGGGTATGCATCAGATTAAATATACTGGAGGTGTAGAAGGGGTGTATCTGGTCCGCAACTCATATGATAATGTATGAATAGCTCTGCCAGCATCATGTGGTAGTGAGGTCCGAAAGGGATGAGATCTATTGTATGAAGTCCGCACAGGGTCCCTTTGAATCCTCGGTATACACGTCGATTATAGTCCGAGGACTAGCGCCGCAGCACCCGCAGCACCTGCCAATGCGCTACCCCACCAGCTATGGCCGAGCATGGGTGTTGCACCGGAGGAGCCTGCGACGACCGTGTTCGAGCCATCCTTGCTGTATACGCGCACGTAGTCCACCTCGAAGTACGCGTTGTCGTAGTTCGAGGCCGCTCCGATAACGTAGTCATTGTAGCACACCCCGGTGCATGTCTGGGAGAAGATGTTCGATGCGCCGGCTGCAAGAATTGCGTCAGCGTGTGATGCAGTGCGTATGTAAACCGAAGTGTATGGACAAGGGCAAACGTACCAAAGTCACCACAGAGAGTAATATCGAAGATCAGGTGCTGCGCCTGGAAGAAGGAATCGACGCTGCACCCGCCCGTCGGCCAGTTAGCGACGGGCGTGCCAAAGCTCGACGTGTCGATGGAGCTCGCGTTCCCGGAGATGCTGCTGGGGACGGAGGAGCGCGGGAAGAACCAGATGCTGATGCCTGCTTCCGCAAACTCGGTGACGAAGACACCTCCGCCGGCCGATGCGAACCCAGCGCCATACGACGAGGTCGAGGGGTCGGTGACAACGCAACCTTGGTTGGAGTTCGTCTGGAAGGAGCAATCGGTGCTGTTCACAAGGGTCGAAGACTGAACGGCTGAAGCCTGGGTGCACCCAGGTTCTGTGTGCAGCGCCATTTGGTTCATCGTCACTTGGTTCACACCCTCGAACGTGTCGATTTCACCTATAGAACTACAGATCAGTGGACGTTCAGTAGTAAGAAAGAGGCAGTCGAATCGTACCGCCGGTAGGCCAGTTCGGTGCTTGCGACCACCAGGCGGGCCACACGGAGCATCCAAACGGAACGTGGAGCATGTCGGCAACCCACACACTGCCAACTGAAAAGCTGTCTTGCGACGAGATGCGCACTGTGTTGCGCTTTTCGTTGAACGCCACAGTGGATGTGTTGTCGACCTTCATGATCGCGTGTCCGGTCGACGAGTCGACGTACGCGAGTTTAGACGATGAGGCGACATCTTTTGTCACGAAACTGTGCGAGTGCTGGTGAGCGGGGAGGTTGCACGCTCGCAGAAAGGAGCAGCCTCACATGGCGTCTCCGTTTGTCAAATTATCAACTACACAGGCGTCAGCAGGGCTCGTGAGGAAGAATCGTAGAACTCACAATTGCCATAAAAGTCCCATCCGTCAAAGAATGCTGAACCTGAGTACACTTTGGCAACATTATAGGATGTGGCCGACGCCAGGGCCGGGAGAAGAGATATCGCTAGGGCAGTTGTCGAGCGCATGGTATACAGATTATTGCAGATCTGAAAGAGCGGCGTTTGGACTTGTTCTGGCAGCGAGCGATGTAGCGGCAAGTCTACTCGGTAGGCTGTCGACGGGTACGTTTATTGGTCCGCGGTTTCGATGCTGATAGTCGTAAAGCGGGTGGGAAAAGTAAAAACGTCCTTATAGCCTGACAAGGAGCGTAAATAAGTATCGGAAGATGCGCAGTCTGAAGGTGGGAGAAAAATAACAAGAGGCTCAAGGCCTTTGGTGCATAAATAACTTCACGCAGTACAGTTCGGAAAGTCGGCATCAGTCGCGACTCGCGACGACTTGGAGCGGCACTACACTGCCTGTCTTCCTTGCTCCAACACGACACTCAAGAGTCAAGAAAACTATTTCGACGACATATAATCTCTACGATGTACTAGCCATGCGTGTATACAGAGGCGCCGTGCTGCTTTACACTGGCAAGACCAACCCCGGCGCCCTCAGTCGAGCGAGATTGCTGCGCTTTCGATTACGGGCGATCGAGGGTGGGGCTTTGCATTACGGCCAGCGTCGCCAAGAGCGCAGAAATATGTACGCCACAAATACCATTTTTTTTCTGACGAACTTTGCACTTAGAAAACGCGGGTGGATATCGAGTCAGAGGCAAATATGAACGCGAGTCGGTGCACATAGGAGGAACCTGAAAGTGAGCTTTTGATAGGCTGACATGACGCACTCAGTGACGATGCCCGCCTGGACCTATACGGCCGCCACGACTCAGGAGAGACCATGCATCGCATAACAAGGGCCGCAAGTCGTTGTCGCAGTGCGTTTTTGTTATGCTATTTTATATGTTCACTAACGGCGTCCTGCGAGCGCGCAGAAAATTGACAAAAACACGCCCGTCATGAAGCCTGTGGATCATGTTGTGAAATGCTAGTCGCGTGCCGGCATGTACGCAGCCCGTCTATACTGTGTCCCAACATCAAAATCGCGCAACGGTTCAGGGTGCGGCGAATAGCGACATACTCGGACACACCTGGTAGTGAATCATCGACCGGTGAACTAAGCCAGATCGAGGCTGTCTTGTCTGTACCTGATTGCCCAAGATCTCAGGACTTTGAGGCCGGTAAGAGTGTTTCGCCAGACAAGCCGAGCACTAATCTGATTTTGTACCGTAGGATACATCGTTTTAAGACTTATTGCTCAGTTGAGCGCATGGTGTGGCCCATAGACTCCACTCTAAATATCAACTAGGACATGCACGCAGCACGCCATTGCAAGCGGCGACGTTAGCTGAAGTGCCGTGGTGAAAGAGCAGGGGGCGTACCGGTAACCTGGACGGTCGTCTGTGTACTATGTGGCGGCTTGACGGCTTCGTCGTCGGGTTCGTGGTCGCAGACGATAAATACCTTTTTGCGTGTCTCCAAAAGTGTTGACCGGGACGATGTGAATAGTAGTATTTCCGATCCTTGTACCTATCAACAATGTGCTCGCTTTTGACTTTGCAAAAGACTTCTCGTATGAATCCGTGAATATTATAGAGCACAACTTGTCTACTCAACTTTGTGAGTACGGAGTCTATCCTGAAATTGGATGAGGCGGTGAAAACTTACTTAGCAAGTTCACGTCGTGCCACTGTCTCGTCGATCTTTGAATGTTGACGCTGAGACACGGCAAGGATGAGAAGGAGTGAATGAATGATATTAATAGTCCTCTACGGTATAATAGGCGTGAATGTTATAGTATGACTTGCTGCGAGATGGATGGGCGAAAGCGGTTGCGCTTTCCTGCCTCGCTGCGCGAATCTGGCCTAAGGGAAACCGAGGTAAGCTGCGAGGGCGGGCGGGCCGCATCGCAGCTCTCGGTGAATCTCACAGAGAACCGAGAGGAACCGCACAACAAGGCAACCTTGGCGGAGCGTAAAGCGAGGCGCCCGGGCCGAGTCAACGTATGGAAGACGAAGAGGGTGCGGAGGATGGGGAAAAGAAAAGAGCAAGGAAGCCAGAGTATCGCAGTAGCAGCGAGTCGCGGTGCGGAAGAAGCTCGCGCAGCGCCTATCGCTAGCTCAAAGATTATAATCTCTTGGCGAAGCACGAGCGGAGGAAGGGACCGGCGACCGTTGGTCGACAATAATTTTGTCTACCGGAAGACGAAGATGTATTGAGCCCCAGGGTAGCCACAAAGCCCGTGAGTCTAACTCGTAGAAATGCTAGAGCGCGATAGCCTGAGGGATCATGGATTAGTACGCAGTAAAAGTCGAGTAGAAATTAGAGGAAGCACCAGGAGTACTTACCTACGGTATTCTGGCATGATGGGCGGGGCGAGGAGCCTCGTATCATGTGCCGTCGGTACGATAGTCTCGAGCAAGAAGATATGCCGTGTATTGAAGCATATCTGGGGCTAGGTCGCACGGCGGGGGCGTGGAAACGGTGAAGAGGAAATAAAGAGTCGCCGATACCTAGATCGCGCTCTTGGGGATTTCACCGTAAGCCCTGCCCGTGTAGACGGCAGGAGAATTCTATAGGACTATCTCGAGAGTCGTGTACGCCTTGAGCATGTGGTCCACCTTTCCTTAGAACGCCCTCGGCCCTGTTAAATTGATGTCAACTAGCTAGCGCCAAGTACAGTCTGTCACGAATAACACAGAGTGATGAGACACGTCGCTTGCGCAGGGAGATACAACGCGCAATCGGCTCGTCTCAGCTGTTGTCTGGAGCGGCAGGGGTAGACCGAGCACAGCGTCTGCGAGAGGGCGCAGGGAAGGAGTGGGTCCTCGTGCAGGGTGTCCAGATGACGAGGAGTAGACGATGAGGATGGTCGATAGCTGGAGACCGGTAGATGCCAAGTATACGGTAATCGAGCGTGGGCAATATCTTTCGCGGTGAATTTGACGATATGCGATATGAAGCGTAAGGATAGAACGAGTAGGATGGATTGCATGCGTCGGATCTTGACTGCAAACCAGTGGAGATGAAATGTGATCAAGAGTCCCTGCCTACTGTTCATACAGTATCACCATACGTCGACTCGAGAGAGCAAGGAGTCGGCGACTTTGCCGATGAGCTGGTGACCAGTCAAGACATCGGCAGCGTGTCAATAGCGATCGTCCGCGGTGAGATTTGTGTCCGCGAACCTTTACCAGAAACCGGCGATAGCCTGTAGCACGGAGTGTCCTACGCAAGCCCTAGTAAAAACTAGGAGGCGATAACCAAGGAGACATGCTGTGTCACCGGAAAAAAGGGACTGTGCTGGCCCGTGACAGGGCGAAGAGGGATCCAGGCAAGCCCTTGGCTCCAGCGCGGTGGACTTGGAGCAAAGCAGCATATATGTCTTGGGTGGTGGAGGGCGGTGTTTGAGCATTGAGGACGACGAGCGCTGAGCGGTGGCGGTGCGTGTTACTGCAGGGTATTGGATTGCCGTTAGAGAAATGTGAAAAGACGGAAGCCGCTCGTGGTGACGAATCCGGGAGTGGAGATGCCTACCGAGAGAATAACATGCAACGCACAGAGATCGCTCGATAGAGCATTTGTGGTGTACTTCTCGAGGAAAATGCCGTGGTAGGAGACTATCCGTCTAGGCAACCTATGCCCGGACGCAAGTTGCCGACGAACAAAAACAGGGAAACGGCATCGAGACTTCCATGCCGAGTACATTTGACTCGCGTTCAATCGGATAACGCTAGCTTAGCGGGTCTAGGGTGTTCGTCGTGTACGCCCGCGCAACGCTGACTCCTCGAGGGAAATTGTGTTCTTCCGTGATATCGGTTCCAATACGTGCAAGCACCACGGCACAAGAGGTAAGAGCAGGGTAGAATAGTGATATGGAATGTCGCTCAGCTGATGAACGCGAGACGGATTCATTTCTCGGTGGGACTGGATTCCTCGCGCCGGGAGGCTAAACGGGTAATCAGGCTCGCAAACCACGGCTGAGTGATTTTCATCCCAGTGAATCTGACACGGCCACTGTGAAATGTAAGATTTTCGAAAGGACTGCACGCAATAATCAACAAGTAGGAGCTCAATCTTCAACAGTCGCGCCACAGCACATTGATGTATGACCCACCGAGTCTGCCGATCTTCCACCGATGCTAGATGATCGGGCACGCGCCGGTGACTCTCCTGAAGCGAAGTCCTGGAAGGAATGTAAGCTCAGGTCTCCGAAACAAGATGTAGATTACAAACAGAGTGTGTCCCAGTCACCTTCCAAGTGCATCACGAGAAAATCCGCATGGGGACATTTCACTGCAACCAGTCGATGCGCAGCGAGCTACGGAAGATCGGGGACCCCGACGATTCCGACTTCGCTTCCCCTCGCCTGGAAATTTGCTTCCTAAGGCCATCCTTCTGTGAGTGTGCGCGTCTAGGTGAGTAGACGGTCCA
This sequence comes from Plicaturopsis crispa FD-325 SS-3, assembly GCA_000827205.1. Classification (NCBI taxonomy): domain Eukaryota; kingdom Fungi; phylum Basidiomycota; class Agaricomycetes; order Amylocorticiales; family Amylocorticiaceae; genus Plicatura; species Plicatura crispa. The sequence continues at coordinate 1,204,035 of KN832558.1, read as the reverse complement.
TACTCGTGTTGACGGTAGCAACGCCCGAGCACGAGAGGGCAACCGTCACTGGATGTATACGTATTGAATCAAACATTGCTCAATGATTGACGACGAGCTGAAACTTGACAATTTTCAAAAATGTCGGGGGGCAAGCGGGCGGTTGTCGCAAGGAACGCGCAGCCCGGCCGCGGAGACAACGATAGGGGCCGTGGAGGAAACGACAACGTAAGTAGATTTGCGAAGAATCCTGGGATCTGGAACACAAATCCAGATTCCAGCCTCCTGCATCGGGAGGAAGCAAGAGGAAGGTACGCACCAGGAGACCGCGTGACTGGACCATAAGGAAGCACCACTGGTACTTATCGTAAAGTTTTTGGAAGGCGTCGTTGAAACATTTAGCGGCCCGATACGCGAGATGAGAGCAATGACCCTGTGCATTCGTGCATGAGGCGGCGTCCTATGCCGCCGCGCGGGGTTTTGAAGCCTCGAGGCGGACACGCAATGCCACGAGGAACGACGTGCGTTGCCGGAACCAGAAGGTCGATATGAACGGTTAGAGAGTCGACATCATGGTTTTTCTCTACATAGTACCACCCGCTCGAGACCCACAATTGCAAAGACTCGGACCGTAAGAGGCTGCGCAGGAACATAAGTTACATGGCATTCTGCGAACCTCGGTCAACCAAGATGAGAACCTTCTTTGGCTTGTAGAGATTCGCGGAGTCTCAAATTCGCTTCTCAACAATGTCCTTCATGAGATCGACTGCTGGACTCCTACCCAGTATATGGCGGGGCAAAACTTGTCGATATGTGTAGAGTCAGAACCTGTCAGACACGCCGTTTTCTGAGGCATGAAAATAGGTAAGAATTCGCCTACCGCTTTTAGTTAGCCTAACAAATCCGCCAGCAACATGTTTGCTGCAAATTATAAGTAAATTAAAGTAATATGTATCCAGTGGCCTGGTGGTTACCGATCCCAGTATGTTGAATTTTCTTGATTGATTCTTCACTCCCAGTGCTCTCTGATGGTATGTCTAGTCTTCGCTTGCTCCACAGGGGGAGGGGAGTTACGGCATTGGGTTCTTCTTGAACACCTACTTGGATCGCAATGATCGTACTTCCATCGAAACATTTCAAGCTTTCAAGCCTTGTTCTGACGGGCGCCGTCAGGGCTCCGGCTTTGAATCCTTAGCGACAAAGTGCGACGCCCCTGGCCGAGCATACCCCAGCGCTAGATACTCTCGGCACCGCAGTCTCTTGTACCGGTGGATTTGTATGGTCGCCTTACTCGTAACCACTGTCACTTTTTGCCAAATGAAGTATGAAACGTCGCGCCAAGTGCACGAGACAACCGACTAGACGTTGTATGTAAGCACACGCCGTGTCTTTCATATCTGCCAGCAATGTGACTAGCTTTTTTTCACAGCTCCCGGATTGTGATATCAGTTTTATGGCCTACGTTTCCCCATGAGACGACCAAATTCGGTCACTACGGATCGGCACCAGCTCCGGTTTCTTTCCCTTGCGATCGATATGCGGATAATTCATTTCCCTCGGCCCAACAGCCTCGTTGTGCACTACTATTAAAATGCCGTCGACCGTCTGGTTTTCAGGTTCCCATTCCCTTCATTCTCCACAGTACCAACATAATGACCGCACAGACCTTACACTTGCGCCCAAATCACCCATGCAACACACGCATTACCGATGCAGATACTGGGGACCGGCTGTACACCGTACACTCCAAGGTAGACGAGATGACGGGCCATACGAGCACGGAAGTGCGGCGGGGCGGTAGTTATGGGGAAGTCATCGCACTGTTCGAGTGGAGGGAGTTCAGGTTGGACTCATCTATCCTTCTTCTTGTAGACCCGCTCCTAACGGTTCGTTATCTTCAGATCGGATTTGTTGACTTTTGGCAGCAACGACCCCGTCAGAGCCAATGAGTGGATCAAGAATCCTCTGATACCATTCAAAGAGTAGGCGGCCATATTTCTTTGTCTTTTTCTTAATGAATCTTATGGGCTATTTAACCAGGAGTATCTCTTTCAGCATCGATCCATGGAAGGCGTTCAAGTGGAAGAATTACGGATCTAACCTGTCGCCTGAGGTACGCAAGCAGTGTGGTTTCAATCACCGTCGAGGCTAACTCTCCTCCTGCGGCAGCTCTACGAGGATGATGACAAGACGACGCCGATCGCACGATTCAGAAGGCCCATCCTGGTGGGCGACGAGATCCTGCCGGCCTCCCTTGAAATAATGCCGCGCGCGACGTCTTCGGCGTACGACAGCGTGGATGCGTTAGAGGACTGGCGGGACCGCGTCGTCATATCGTTCCTATACATCGAGAAGCTACGGCGGACGAGAGACGAGGACGAGTTTAGTCCGATGTCGCGGGCGCTGAAGTTTTGACGGACGTTTAAGCTGCACACGGGTGCGCACTAATAGTATACTTTAACTACGATAGGTTTCCAACCCATAATAGCGCCTTCACACAAGACTTGCCGCCGGGTTTTGTACGGCCAATAGCTAAACAAAAACGTTGTATTATCCCTTCTATCGTACCGGTACTAGCAATGTAAACAAACGAACTCATTTCGATTGCATGTTTCGTCCTATCTGACACCCACTGTGAGCAGCTCGGACAGACTCATTGGAGCGCAGGCATCGCAATCGGAAACATAGAAATGTTCAAATGGGATGTTTACCGTAGCTGTAATTTCGATATACATATTTTCGGAGCGAACGAGAGCGTTTTCGTAGCGAGGATTCGGGGGAAAGGTAAGTCGACACGGCTAGGCGCCACAATACGGCCCACGTGGGCTCCGATTACCGATGCCGAGAGTCAGGAACTGCGTTTTGTTGACCTCGATCGCGGCAGAGCGCAAGTCTGTGCATTTCTCCTGCTCTCAGCAACACACCTATACGTGCCATGCCTCTTCGTTCACCTTCACCAGCTCAGAGGAGGGACGGCCGACGTCCTGACGAAGATCGAGAAAGCCGATATTCTAGAGGAAACCCACGACGCGGTGAGAGGGATCGCGAATACGAGCGTCCGCGGGATGGTGCGAGACACGCGGAGAGGGATAGCCCAAGCGGGAGGAGCAGACGGCGAGATGAAAGAGACGAACACGAGAACGACCACGAACGCGAGCGGGACCGTTCTCGTCGAGAGAGGGATCGCCATGACCGTACGGAGACACGGGAACGACCGCGAGAACGCGACAGGGAGCGAGAAAGAGAACGCGCAGGCCCTTCTCGCCGCTCTGCTTCGCCGCCGCCGCGCAACTCACGCGCACGTTCCGCGCGTCCTGTCTCCCCTTCTGCGTCACCACCCCCAGTCGACAAGGCGAAACCAAATTTCGCGCCTTCCGGTCTCCTCGCTGCTGCCACGAATACGGTACAAGGCGCTGATGGGACCAGCACCGTGCTCAAGTACAACGAACCTCCCGAAGCACGAAAACCAGTGCTCGGATGGAGGTTGTATGTCTTCAAAGGCGCTGAGCAAGTCGGTGAGTAGCTGCCTCGACCGTCGTATTTCTCTTAAATGAAGTTCAATACCTTGACCTAGAACTATTGCACATACATCGGCAAAGCGCGTACCTTATTGGTCGTGATCGGCTAGTCGCTGATATACCAATTGAGCACCCATCGTGTTCGAAACAGCATGCCGTTATACAATGTGCGTCTCCTATAGTCTTCTGGCCTGAAATACCTCTCATGTTCGTATAAAGACCGACATGTTTTTGAGAAGAATGAGTTCGGAGAATCCAAAGGTGTCGTCAAGTGCGTCGCTCGTCAACGCGATTTAGTCGAGTTATTGACGGCGATGGCTACATATGCAGACCTTTTATCATTGACCTCGAGTCCACGAACGGCACTCACGTGAATGACGAGACAATCCCGGTCTCGAGATTCTACGAACTGAAGGCTAGTGATGGTAAGTCGGAGAATCTACAAGCTGCGCTTGTCGACTTATCTTTTTCATTGCAGTGATCAAGTTTGGCCAGAGTACCAGAGAATATGTACTCCTTCATGATGCGGCGTCATGATTATCGCGCAAAATGCGTCTTCGCAAGGGCCCCTCTGCCTCCGCAACAGATCCCCTGTTTACTTAACTTCGCCCGAGGAAACATCCTCCCGCGTATCTGTGTGTCGCCTCGATACGATCTTGAAAATGAAATGGCGGTTCCAATATCAAGCCCGATCTCATTAATTATGGCATGCTCTTCGACTTCTCAGCTTCAGGCAAACTCGAACAAGATACGAAGTACAATCGTCAGATTCGGAGACATCAGTGAAGAATGATAAGTACAAGAGAGAGTATGTTATGATTGTCGAAAAAATCCGGTGGCCTTTTGTTAGCGTAGCATTACTACTATACATAAAGCTTGTGGGGTATAAACTCGCGCGACCAGCGAGTATGACACGGGAGACCATGGATACAAATGTAGGTGAGATATAGAAGAATCTACAGCCATGCATGAGCCTAGGAATCGTGAGACGCGAGAGAGATTTTGAGCTCACCTAAGAAACCCTTGGAAAAAGGATACATAACGAACACAAAATCCCAGCTCAGCAGTCTTGCACCGGGAAGGGCTGCAAACTCAGATCGCCCACGCAGCAGACGTTCACGTTGTCGACGTGCCTCTTGAGCGCGTCCCTCCTGCTGAACTCCTTCCCGCACCCGCCGACCATCGTGTACTCCCCGTACGTGGTCTTTGGCATGCTCTCCAGCTTCTTGAACGACGCGCCGTCATCGCGCTCCGCGAGGCCGAGGGAGTCTGCGTAATCCCAAACACGCTCGAGCGGCACGCCAGCGCACACCCAGACCTCAGATGAGGTCCCGCGCGTGTGGATGCGCATGTGGCGTGTGAGGTCGGGCTTGCGCCGGTTGTGCTGGATATATGAGCAGTAGTTGCATGCGAAGGGATTCGTGCGGTGAAGTGGGACCGGCGATGTGGAGGTGACGCGAACACGGCTACGCGCGGCAGGGACTTGGGTACGTGGGCGCTTCGAGGGCACCGACCCGTAGGACGACGGAGAGGAGGACGGGCTGCGCCGCTTGAGAGAATTGGAGGGGGAGGGGGCAGATGCTATGGGCGAGGAAGGCGCCGATGGGATAAATTCGTCATCTGTGGCATCGCCATCGCTCTCGGCATCCGCGTCCATATCGGAGTCAGAGCCGCGGTCATACAAAGGAGAAAATGCGATCTTCCTGCGGGCAGCGCGCACAGGGCGGCGGCGCTCAGTGGTTTCCGGCTGGTGCTGCTCCATGACAGCGGGAGCGGGATCGATAACTCGTGAGTTGCGTCGTCTGGGAATAGAGAGTTTCCTCTCGGGCTGTGTCTTGCGCGTGGAGGTGGTAGGGGGGCGATATGGTTGGTCGGTGCGTGGCACTCTGGTCTTAGGTCTACAGGAGAGCACAGCGGTAAGTGTCATTGATATATTGCGGAGGTAAACCATGCTCACGAAATGGGCTCAGGAAACACCTGGTCACCGATCTTGACGTATTTGCAGGGATCTGCGCGGGGCTCAACGTCTGATTGAGGGTCAGACTCGGACCCTGAGTCGGAATCTGAGTCGGAATCGCGACTCATGAACATAGTACGCTCCCTGATCTTGTACGACGGAGGGGGGAAGCGGAACTGCGCGAACGAGTCCGGCGTACGGGGACCCGAGGATAGTTCACTCGAAGGGGAGCGGCAGGACGAGCCAGGCTCGTCGACCGCGTCTTCGTTGAAGATATCCCCGGTCTGCGCCTGCAGCCAAGTGAACTGATCCTCCTCCTGGTCGACACCAGCATATGTGGCAATGATGGATTCTTTGCGGGGGGCGAAGGGGGCGGGGGAGGGATATAGAGACATGTTTCGCGATGGGAGGGGCGGTTACTGGAGGGGGGACCCATGACGCCGGCAGGTATTATATACGAAAAGGTAGGATCCCTTTCTTCCAAGGCTAACAACGAGACGCGACCCATGTCTCAGCCCGCCAAAGCACGCTAAACCTCCTTATTTTCCCGTTTAGGGCCCCCGTGGGAAAAAACAAACCCCTTCGTATTATCACCTTGAGGCCGACATGAGGCCCAAGCTTGCACAAGAAATGGCCGGCTTGTGCTGTGTCCGCACGAATGAGGCAGGTGTGGACGAACGACAAGAACCTTTTGTTTTATCTCGGATCGCAGGCAACGGTTTTAGCATGTCATACCCGCTATCGGCCCATTGATTGATTTACGCGAAGACCACTCACAACGATGTTTGACTGAGCCTCATGACAGAAAATCCCCTTTGTAATCCATGGTCCTCTTCGCGCTAATCTGCATTGCTGGGTTCTCATCTTCGAGTCCTAAGGTCCAACGCCAAAACGTGGCTCGACTATCGGAACGTGGGCACGGTCACTGCCGGGAATGCGCAGAGGCAAAGGCGAGGCGAGGCTATGCACCTAGAACAGATAGTCGAAAGCGATGTCTTTGAACAGCATTTTTTCTAGAAAGATATGCTACGCACCTGCACACGTCGAGCTGACATTTGGGGTCAGTTTGACGAGGGTAATGACTGCACTCCAGCACTTGGAGGTTATGAGGCCAATATGTCACACACCGAAGTACGTGGGATGAACGTTATGAACTTCGAAAATTGATTCGCCTCGGTGTTAACGGGAGACGGACATCGAGATGATGGCACCGAAGAGCGACCGTGATACCGAAGGCAGGTAAATAACACAAGCGCCCACGGCAGCTTGCACAGGCAGTGACGTTCAAAAAAGAAAGAGCCGTGCGGATCTCAAGATAACACAGGATAGTCACCGAAGAAAATGGGGTTCAAGAGGCTCACCTGTGCACTCAAACGATAAACGTGCTGCGAATCTGCTGACGGCTCGAGGAGTTGAGCTGGGAAGGGCGACAGGGCGCAATGAAAGCATTCTATTGTGACACTTGAGTTTGGTGGTACATCCAATCGATACAGGGAAAAACGCGAGAACGGACGCGACTGTGCTCAGATGAATCAGTTCGTCTATGGCATGCAAAGAATCGGACTCACATACAAAGTAACATGCTGAATATCCAATCTCTCCTTACGACTTCTCGTCCTTCGGAAGATCCATATCCTCTAAAGCCCCCCAGCATGGCAGGCCCACAACCCCTGGTAGGCCATCCCATACCTCCTGCCGCAATTGCTTCACGTCGTTCTGGAACGACCGGCGACACAAGGAACATACGTTCCCATCGTCGTTGAGTTCCAATTCCGCCTGGTGCATATAGTGCAACGGGCCCGTGCGCGTCATCCAGGAGCGCGAAAGACGTGACCCGAGCTTCGCGAACGTCCGCTGGCAGCCGGACGTCGGGAACCCTTGCACGCATTTCCGCTCGGAGGTGAAGCGTCGGACGAAAGAGAGGATGACTTCGAGTCGATGCTGGAACATTAGTGTGTAATCTCGGACGTCGAGGAGCGAGAGTTCCGAAGACGGACGGGAGGGATGTTCGACCAGCAGCTTCGGATGATCCGCGCGAAGCAGGTCTTCTAAGGGGTATAAAGAAAGGAAATATAGCGCAGACGGGACGACTATGCGAACGTTCACTTCGCGGGCCAAGTTCAGGATATGTAACGGATGCACGTATGGGTAGGTCGTGTCATCGATGAGGGGAGACTGAAGTGCGAGATCGACCATGGCATCATGACCTGCGAGAGTATGTGACCAGGTTTGCGTGAGGTGGCGAATGGCCTGGGTTCGTAGGGAGGAGATGAAATATTTCGTAGCAAGGCGAAGAATGCCTGCAAGATAGAAGAAGTCCTCGAGGTTACGCGTATGGAATTTGACGCCGTCGTATAGACCTTTGATTAAATTCGAAAGCTCGTATGCGGAGTCATGCATCTGCACAATCTGGCAGCCCTCCAACGACTCGGCACCATCATCTAAGGGTTGGGGGATCTCGAAGAGAGACTGAAATATCTCGCTCTGGCGTGACAAGACGCCGCGGTGGACCTTGAAAGCGGACTCGTTCCCTTCGCAGATGAGAATGATGTTTCCGTCCTCGAACCAAGGATCGCCTCTATGCTGCTGCGGGACAGACATCGACATCATGCCAAACGACTCGTTCAGACGATGAGTGGATTATCCAAGGACCTGTACAATGGATTGCTGTCAATTGTATATAACTATTAAAAATGCCAGTAGACTTACTAGAGGTTTCAACAACTGGCTCTCATGTCAGCTTTATGGTAGATGAGGGATAGGTCCAAGTTGTCACCAGAATTCGTCGTTCAAAGCTATGGGGGTCGATCGGGTCGGCTATCGGGAACGTCTTCTATAGCCGACCCGTTCGACTCTGCGTTTCTCTTTCACTGACGTTTTCCATGGCAAGCTTGGGCCTTCGTTTCACTCCGTGGGCGCCTCGAATAACGCGCTCGTTCGTCAACTATGCCGCTGCTCGTCCCCCTCCACCACCTCGGGCACCCCCTCCAGCGTCTGAATCTTCAGCAGCACCAGTTCTTTCGTCCAAGCGTCGCGTAGAGAACATCGCTACGCCTCATGACTTTCTTAAGGCCATCGGACGTTCCTGCGAGACTTTGGTTTCTATCGATAGCTGGCCCGCGTTCTGGAAGACCAATACACACGCGCTGAAGAAAGTTGGACTCGGAGTACAGGAGAGGAGGTGCGTCTCTGACCGTAAATGCTATCTTCACTCGCCAATGCATCTACTTTACTAGGTACATTTTATGGTGTATGGAGAAGTTTCGCGCGGGATATGCGGTCAGTGACTTTGCACACCCGCCGAAACCAAAGAAGAAAATTCGAGGGTGCGTGTCTATATAGTTCGTTATAAACCATCGCTGACCCGCACAGCAGACATGGTCCGGCAGTACAGTTGGGGAAGCGCATTCGGTCGCGCCGAATAAAAAGATGATACTTTGCGTCTACGCACTCCGCCTTATAACACATTAATAAACTCTTAACACACTGCCCGAGCGGGGAGCTTCAGTTTTCTTTGACATCAATTTATAATTTCAATTTTTGAAGCTACAGTTTGCAGATCACATCCAAGGATCAAACAACATCTTCCCACATTTCCCCTTGTCAAACGCCTCGTAAACGTCAGCCGCCCCTTCAAAGCCGACAATCTTCTCCACCAAGCTCGCGTACTCTCCGACTCCTCCGAACACGTCCTGTCGCTTGACTAGTATGTCGAAGGCTATAGGGAACATCGCCCTGACGGGACACCGGCCGAAGTCAAACGACACATTTTTGTCGTACAGCTGGACACCTGCGAACGGCACAGGGGGCGACTGGTGGACACCTACAGATACAATCGCTCCGAAAGGGCGAACAAGGTCGTAGGCCAATGTCAATGCGCTATTGTTGCCCACGATCTACGAAGCAAGGCTGTCAGAATCGATAGGCCATACAAGATCATTGTGCCCACCTCCAGTACTGCGTTGCAGCTATTACTGACAAGGCCTTGACTCTCTTCTATTGACGCTACAGTGAATTGACCTTTCCCTCTTCCAGATGCATCGATGGCAGAGTACACTGCCTCCATCTTTTCTCGCCGGGATACATTGGGATCCACTGCGACTATCTGAAAGTTCACATCGCGAGCGGCGAGCATGTCGAGAAGGCTAACGCAAGCACACTATATATGCTGTGAGGGTCGTTTGTTCATCCCGTGGCATATACTTGTTCTGCTTACGACTCCGACTGGCCCCAAGCCGATGACTGCAAGCGTCAACTTCGTGTCCATTGCTTCTAAACGCTCAGATTCGTCCCTGCCCAAGAAAGTCGCCGGGTATGGCCTCCCCGTAATCATGGGCAAAACTTTCGGGTGCTGGATAGCTTGTAATGCCGCGAACGCGCCTGTGGGCAGGATATCGGCCAACAGCAGCAGCGAGCTGTCAGCGATCCCCTCCAGGGCCGTTTTTGGCACGCTTCCTGGCCACAGCTCGGGGCTACTGAGGCTGAAGAGTGTCCCGCCCGCTTTGGGTACACGGACATATTGCGCTTGCCCACCTGGTAACTTCGGGATGCCAAAAAGTGTCGACACAACACATCGGCAGGTAAATCCAACACGGCAAAAACTGTCTTACAAGTTTAGTATTCGAATTTCCTTCGTTATTGACGCGTTTGACTCACTGACACTCTCCACAAGATACTGTAAACGGGGATACAACTCTGTCCCCAACGCGCAATGTAGAATAGAGCTGTGGGCGGTCTAGGACACCCTGGTGGAAGCTCGAGCCCAAGGCTACGACCTCGCCGATAAATTCATGGCCGCATATCAGCCTATTCGAGTGCGTTAATTCCTGCTCATGAATCGCTCGCCCACTTACGGCTCTGTTATGCCTTCGTGGCCCCTATAGATATGCAGATCGCTACCGCACAGACCCGCTAGCTATCGCAACGGACCGCGTCAGCTCAAATATGGCGCCCGTGCGGGAAATCGCGCACCCTGATCTTCACAATCGCATCATCTGGCTGCTCAATCCTACAATGGAATGCTCGCGTCAAATCGGCTCTTTCGCGGATTAATTGCAATGCGCGTACTTGGGCACCGGGACCGTTTCGACGCGGATATCGTAGGATGGGGGGTACCAGCGGACCGCTCGTTGGCTTTCAGGCATGTAGGTAGGGTCCTGCATAGGAGATTGTGATCCAAGTATTGACTTCCTGTACAAGTTTGAAGGGAAAGACGCCATGAATTTCAAGGCAAGCCGGCCTCCGGGTCGCTGGAAAAGGAAATCGGGCCTCACGTGTCCCAATTTACTCCCCCTGGATAGACAGCCAGGACGCGAAGACTTCGTTCAAAATCCCGTCTCAAGTCCGTCGGCCAGCCGTGGATGACTACTTTTCCCAGAACGTTTTGCACGACCGCGCGTAGTGGTCGTCGAGGCTCAGCGTGACATGCTCTTGTCAAATCAATCCTTTCTCAGATTGAGCACGACGCACATATCTGAGCACGGGAACTCTGGTCGTTCTCGCGATGGAAGTCTTGTATGATGGAGCACCCGCGGACCGCCCGTTCTTCTCCAGGTATGTCTAGGAAATTCCTTTTGGATCTCAATGTGCTCATTTTCTGGTGGGTGCATCCAGTACAATGACCAGGGGAGACACTGTGTGCTGTAAAACTTCCTGCGCCATCTCCCAAGACTGCCTCCGCATCCGGACACGGCACCACGTGCACCTGAACACGAGATGCGCGGTCCGTGGCCAGTCGGGCGGCCCTGGAAGGTCGAGGTGGTAGGCAGAGGCACCGCGATTTGAATTGAAAGAACCCTGCCAGGCTACTACATAACCAGCTGCAATTACGGTTGCGGCTGTAGCGATGTCTATCTTGCTAAACCTCGTTTTACTTGTGCTTGTTTGTGGTGCGTATGCCTACCCTAATCCGGGTACGGTGACGGGCGATACCGCGGTGCACGACCCAACGATGTGCAAAGATGACAACGGGAAATATTTTGTTTTCTGTGAGTAGAATTTCGTTCGTCTAAGGCCCTGCTGACTGGCTTTGCAGCTACTGCCGTGGGCATTCAGATCCTTACCTCGACGGATAGGACGGCGTGGACCAACGCTGGTCTGGTCTGGCCGGATGGTGCAAGTTGGACAGACGCATACACTGGCACAAGCGATGGGTTAGCCGTCTCGTGTTGAAAAGAATTGGGGCTGATATGATCTCCGCAGAACTCTCTGGGCCCCAGATTGCACATACGTGGATGGGGCATTTATTGTCAATGCGGCTTACATATCACAATGCATTCGTCTGATAACGTTTTCACTGTAGCTCTACTACGCTGCGTCGACTTTCGGTTCTCAAGATGTCCGTATCGTCATTTGTTTTCGACCCCTAGATGCCCAAACTTATGACGCATTCATTGTAGTCTGCTATCTTTATGGCTAAATCGACGACTGGAGCATCGGGTTAGTTCTTATTGACGGTCTGATCTTGCTGTACACTTATCGTGCTTGCGTAGGGACTTGGACAAATGAAGGGCTCGTCACGTCTACAACAAGCAGCAACGACTACAACGTAAGTGGTAACAGGACAACGCCACTCCCATCTCAACGCTGAAGCACCTCTCAACAGGCCATCGATCCGAAGTAAGATCACTCTACTGTTATCTCCTCGTAGCTAACTTTTCTCCGTGAAATAGCCTGCTCATCGGTCAGTACTTACGTCTCCGAGTAAATTGGATGATAATGACACGCTTGCGAATGCAGATGGTAGCAATTGGTACATGTCATTAGGCTCTTACTGGACCGGCATCAAACTCGTAGAGTCAGTCCTGGCGTCATCTATCTTTGACATTCGCATATTGAACCATATCAGCATTGGGCCCAGCACAGGCAAACTGTCAAGCTCGACCGTAACTGGTATTGCCGAACGCGGGAGCGGTGGTGCCATCGAGGCATCTGTTATATACAAATATGGCAGCTACTACTACCTCTTCACGTCGTGGGATGCATGCTGCGAAGGTACTTCTAGCACGTACAACATCCGTGTGGGTAGGTCGTCTAGGTGAGTTTATCTTCCGTCCATCGATAGTCGTCTGTCAACTCAAGACCGGCACAGTGTGGCAGGACCTTATGTGGATGCCAACGGTGTTTCTCTTCTGTCGGGGGGCGGCACGCTCGTACTCGAGACGCACGATGGCGCGAGTATCACTTTCTGGCTACCTGTTGATAAATGTACTGACGTGCTCGCTGAAAACCTAGATTTACGGGCCCGGCGGTCAAGATATTATGACAGACAACGACGGTGTCGTCCTCGTCTACCGTACGTCTACCTTTCCATTTTCTAGTGCGATACTACCGGCTCATTTTGCGTACATCAGACTATTACGAGACTTCGGGAAGCTACGTGAGTTTCTAAAATTTCTTGGCACATGCACTGTCGTCCTGACATGGTTCATACGAACTTTTAGCTGGGCATAAACCTACTCGATTTTTCGTCTGGATGGCCTGTTGCCTATTAAGTAGTCCAGACATGCATGTTGACAACTGGCCCCGTTTTATCAATTCTCTGTCTCCAGATAACTGTCATGAGAAATGCCGCGGAATGTCTTCAAACTAGGCTATCACCACTGGGACTGCCCAGGGCCCGTGAGCCTCCAAACCGAATGAGGAATACACGACATGTGCACAACGTCGACGAATATTAGACAGGTGGCGCCAACTTGAAGCTTTGGCGTGTCCATAGCACAGATTAAAGCCATCGCCATGCAAGCGGTGCTTCTTCGTTATATGTGCGCACTGCCCAAACTCTATACTCTCCGACGGCCAGGAATACATTTGACTCACGTTGCCCGGGCAGTGGAGGAACTCGAGATATCATGACTCTATGGACATTACTTGGTATGTGTACATTAGGTCTTGACCTTCAGCTCAGCGCTCACAGTTGCCTTCTCAGCATTCCGAGTGTACAGTCTGGACCGCTGAGCACGAAGCGCTGTCTCATTGCTGACTGACTGCGCACATTGAAATCTACTGAATCCTTCTGTTCCACATCTCTTTAGCAGGAAGCGAACACTCCTTCCCGAGAATTGCTATGTATATACGCAGACGGTGCTCCCCGGGGCCCTTAGTAATGTATTGCATTGCTTGCCGGGCTGACGGTGTGTCAGTTTCCTTGACAGACGCTGTTCCTCGTATCCTAACACAGTCGTGCATTGACAATGATAGAAGTCGAGATTATCCGGCCAGCAGTGGCCAACAGCCTTTCGCGGTAAACCCACTCCTACCTCCGTCCCAAAATCTCTCTCACACGCACTCAGGTTATACTTATAACGACAATGCATAAGAAGGTTTCTCGCATGGTATCACGCGGCCACCGCGACGGAGCCTTCTTACGGCGTTTTCCAGCTCACTAAAGCTTCGTTTCCTGTTCCGTACAGTACTGTACCCGTGCACTGACAGGAAATACTTATAGATTGCTCGCCACATCTTCTCCTTCAGTCAGTAGAGCATAATGAGATGAGGAGGCCCTGACAGTGCGGCATACAGGCATGCTGAGCACCTATTCTGATAACATGTTGGCTCTACGTGCTCGTTTCTGGGGTCTTCCGTATCGGTACCGACCTTTGACATCCGCTCCCACCCCGTGCTTCTTCCTTGTGGCGCAACATAGCGCCCATTGCTATTCACCGTCGGCTGGCCTGCCAGTCGCTCATCGAAGGATGAGGGATTGAGTTCATCATGGCATGTCCATCACCCAATGCAGTGGAGAACGCATTCTCTAGGTGACATTTGCAACTTTCAGGCTAACGGCACCCTTCTTCCATTAACCACGGTCTCTCCGGAGGCTCGACACTTCGCTTGATGATCAGGCTGGGACACCCATGGTCATGCTAAGGAGGGTACTCCATATAATGGAAGCCGTATGCAGGCGCTCGACCCCCGCCTTCATACCTCTCGCCCTCTCCCCACTCGAAAAGCTGCCCCGCATGTCTAGTGTCACCCCGTTGACCTTGTTTCAGACAGTGGGTGCGCTGGAAATTGGTGTGTGGCTGTCAACGTTTCTCTATGGATGCCAAACGGTGTGTGGGCCGTGCTTGTTTGCATGTTAGCTAACAACATTCGATCCTGTCGACCTCCTGCAGTTCCAGACATATTTTTATTTCACGCGGAGATGTTATGCCGATCCCCTGCCTATGCGCCTTTTTGTATGTCGCTTGATTCTGGTTACGGGATGCTCGTACTTCAACGCTAATCGGAAGTCGAAACTTGCTGTGGTGTAGATCGGACTGCTATGGTGCGTATTCGCCGGTACTGGGGGCCTTGTAACAGGACACTTACACGGCGGATGGACACAGGCTGTTCGAGATGGCGCATACGATCTCTGCATCGCAATCGATATGGAGCATGACCACCACCGACTTCGGGCATCCTGACCAGCTCTTCATGACGCATTCCCTCACCGGGCTCTACATCTCCGTTCTGATCGCGGACCTTCTCGGTCCCTCCGTCCAGGTGCGTGAGCGCTTCCCCCAAAGCCTGTCTTGAAGATCCACCAGGACACGCAACTCACGGAGCGCCGAACTGACTACCGACGTCCGTACTAGGCATTCTATTCCTGGCGTATCCAGCGCTTCTCGGGAAACATCTATGTCACGGCCCTTTGCCTAGTCCTGCTGCTCGGGCGCGTCGTCGCCGGTGTCTCGCTCATGATCATTGGATTTCGTACGCAAAATATTGAGGAGTTCGAGGAGGCGGCGCCGTGGTTGTTCATGGTCGTTATGATCCTGTCTGCGGTCACCGATATCATCATTGCGGTACGTTCTCTGTTTGTTCCCTCCTCCCATCCCTTCTTCTGCCCACGGTAACCGCAGTACTGACCGATCGTCTGTTTGTGTTAGGTATCGATGTGCTTTTATCTTAGACAACGACGGCAAAACACGTTCCGCAAGTATGTACCCACTGAAATGCACGTGTTGAGCTCACGGTCCCTTACTGGGATTATTTTCGCACTCGTAGGACCGCTGCACTCCTCGACAAGCTTATGTACTGGACAGTCCGTGAGCCTTAGCTCTTTTGCAGATGCCCCAGGGATCCACTAATGTGCATCGCCGATCAGAGACGGGCTTGATCACGAGGTAAATCCCAGTCTCATCTCAACGGCGGCGTCCGTGCGTTGTAACTGACCCACTTCTGTGACCACCACAAGTGTCGCGACGACCTTTGAACTGTGCTTTGTGAGTGAGAACGTGCATCTCCCTGAGGGTATATCACTGACTACAGTGGCTAGTTCCTGGCTATGCGCTCGACCTGTGAGATTCATACTATCTCGATGTCGTGCATAATATCCCAAGCTAAGCTGTCGGTATGCTAGTCGTCTGGATTGCGCCACAGCTTACTATCACCAAACGTGAGTAGTCTCGACTATGCCATCACTTATTAGCCCAATCACTGACCGCCTGGTGCAACAGTGTACTCTAACACGCTGCTTGCTACGTGCGTGACGAGCTTTATGCACACTCACATTAGCACCATTCTGAACAAATAGACAGGCTGAATGGACGCGAGACACTCAAGCGGATGAACCAGAGCTCGAACATCGCAGTGACTGTCGACACTGTCATGGAGACCTCGAACGACAGAGCACATGCGGCTCGCAGAGGCCAGTCGCTACACAACGTGCGTCATTCATCGACAGGTTTATATCCCCTACTAACCATGATTTCTTTTCAGCCCCATTATGCGATTGAGTTCCGGAACGAGCCAGAGACAATTGAGATAGGCAATGGAAAAGAGCATGGCAACCCCGACAGC
This sequence comes from Plicaturopsis crispa FD-325 SS-3, assembly GCA_000827205.1. NCBI lineage: Eukaryota > Fungi > Basidiomycota > Agaricomycetes > Amylocorticiales > Amylocorticiaceae > Plicatura > Plicatura crispa. The sequence goes on along the minus strand of KN832558.1, from coordinate 1,187,796 downwards.
TTTGAGCTCGAGGATGTCAGGACGGTTAGTGTATAATATCGTCGCGCCGTCGACTCTACTGAAAACGGCCCTTTGCTTCAACAGGATTCAAAAACGCCGGCGGTTTAGATGTCTCGCATACACGTACATCATGACATGCATCTGGCCTTGTAGCTGCTTTTTTCCCGGCGATTTGTATTACCGTATGGCGTCGACATTAATGTGTATGTATTATATCTGGTCCTCGGGAATTGCATCTCCATAATTTATTAAATAAATTGTGCATGGCAATAAATCATTTATCCTTTGTTTCTGCAGTTACAAGCCGACGCGCTAGGGAAACCGCCCACGTGCAGATTCTCCAGGGCAGCGTGACTTGACGCGGTTCCCCACTGACGTCGACAACCTGCTTACATAAGCGTTGTAATGCTTGGCGTTCGCGTATGTTTTGCTTTAGATGAAATCATTCCCCGATTATTCGCGTTTTTTCTTTTTCTTGACACTGACCACCGTCTCCGGACACCGTTTTTGTGCTTAGGTTTGTCTATGCGATAGCAAGACTTTTCTGCCGACATTTGTAGCCGGGGAAACTTGCAGGTGAAGTCTCTGTGGCGGAAATCATGCGTGGGATGCAATGGGCGGTCAAGCCAGGTGTGCTGTCAATTGGCCGACTCATTTACCAGTTTAAACTGATGTATCGTGATACTAGCCGCCGCGTTCAGACTTCTGCTCGTTCCCATCGTGCTCTTCCTCAATTGGGAGGTGCTAGCACCCCACATCGCGCCCGGGTTGCCCAACCCTTTTCGGCCGCTGCTCTTCATCTCACACCATATACCCACTTCCTCTCCCGATGACCCGCGGTACCAAAAAGGACCCCTCGACTTTGTGTTTCTCGCCTACTATATCGTGGTCTTTTCGTTCCTCCGGCAGAGCATCACTCTTAATATCTGTGGACCCATTGCCAGGTATTTTGGACTCAAGCGGCAGGCGAAATTGGATAGGTTCGGAGAGCAGGGGTATGCGCTAGTGTATTTCGCGTTCATGGGTGCGTGGGGCGTCGTAAGTCAAGTGCCTGTCTATCATCTACACCTGTCACTGACTGCGGTATGGGTAGCGAATCATGTCAACGCTACCGACGTGGTGGTTCCAGACAAAATATATCTGGATGGGTCAGTCACTCTCATATTCATGTATTATTCTTGCTCCATGTACCTAATCGTGTCTACCTACAGAATATCCGAACTGGGATATTCAACCCGAATTTAAACGCTACTATCTCACGCACACCGCATACTGGCTGCAGCAGCTGCTCGTGCTCGTACTACAGCTCGAAAAACCACGCAAGGACTACTACCAATTAATCGCGCACCATATGGTCACGCTATGGCTCATCTGGTACGCGCCTCTCGCAACGCCTCCGTCGTACTCCCTCCGAGAGTTTTTATTAACGGTGCATCGTATCGTGCAGGTGGAGCTATCTGATCAACATAACGCTCATCGGGAATGCCATCTTCCTAAGCATGGACATCCCTGATGCCTTTCTAGCGGTACGTTTTCTTTCTCAACAAAAACTCTTTCGTGCCTGAGGCCTGACCTTGTTCTGTGCAGTTCTCTAAAATCTTGAACTACATCAAATGGGAACGGGCAAAAGTAGTGTCGTTCGCCATTTTTGTCGTCGTGTGGACGTGGGTACCGATTTCGGCTGCTCCATCCAGGGAAACATGAGTCGCTCTGTGGCGCTGACTTCTACCATACAGCTACTTCCGACACTGGCTCAACCTCAAGATCTTATGGTCCGTCTGGACGGAGTATCATCTCATGCCGTGCGTCCTGTCCTGTTCTCTCCTCCCGCCCAAAGGTCTTACTAACTCATCATCATCCCTGCGTATAATTAGAGCGGCGTCGATGCAGTGGTCCCCGCCCGACGGCGTCTGGCTCGTGTGGTGGATGCGGCACCAGATGTTCTTCTGGATCGGGTGCCTCCAGGTGCTGAACCTCATCTGGTACAAAGATATCATGCGCATACTCGTGCGGTGAGCTGTTTCTCTTTCCTGTGTTTCCCCAGCCCGCGTCCTGAACTATGCTAGGTCGATCATGACAGCGGAGACGACGGACGAGCGGTCGGATGATGAAGATGAGGGTGAGGATCATGACGAGAAGCTCGAGTGATTGAGCCACCCCGTACGCGTTTCTCGTCTGGACCGCTAATAGATGTTGGTGCTACTGGGCACCCCTTGGCATCACCGAGATGCTGTTGATATTTGCTGCAGTCTAATCTGTACATCTAATGCACACACATACTGTCGCAGTAGCGTTTCTATGAGTGGTCTTGGTCAAGTCCTACAAGTTCACGGTGTGTTCGCTTCAAGCTTCAAGACCAAGTCTTGACTTCAATTCAGAACACTCGGAAGGTTCAAAATGTCGGCTTGGTAGGTTTGGAACACGACAGGGGATATAGTCGGCGCGTGAGCGGCGACGCGCTCAGACGACGCGCGTGCCACGTGTCAAGGACGAAACGGGAACTTCGGAATGACTCCCACAGGATCGACCTTGCAAACGACTTGTAAGTTGTGCGCGCTACAGCCGTCATGTCTGTCCTTCAGTCCCCCGAGGTGATTGAGCTCAACGCCGCGGAGCGACACCCGTCCAGCCCTACGTCTGCCACCTTATTTCCCAGTACAGGAAACCAGGGAACAGGACTTGCAGCTTTTGATGAGGCGTCAAGCCGAAACGAATCTGCATTGGCCCCAGTTGACACAGGATTTGGCGCTTGGTCGTTCGTAAGTGCAAATTCGTGACTATTCAACAAAAGAAACGGACACTTAGACGGGTTTCATCAGCTTGCGGCAGCATTCTTCGTCGAGGTGATCGCATGGGGGTTCCCTAATGCGTTCGGTGTATTCCTCGACTCGTACTTGGATGATCCATTCTACGCGTCCCAGCCAAGTGCGTTCTCCCTCCTCCCTCTAATCGGACCACTCTCTTCAGGTATTATGTATTGTTCAAGTAAGTACGCTGCATTGTACTTTTCCCGTTTGTAAGAGCCAATCAAGTATTTCGAAGGCCCTCTAATCTATCCAATGTCCGCTCGCTGGCCTCAGTACCGACAAATTTCGATGTGGTTGGGCGCATTTTGCTGCTCGGCTAGTCTGTTCGGCGCCAGTTACTGCTCGAAGGTCAGTCTATACCAAGATGCGCCAAATTGATCCGCCGTTAATGAAGATACAGGTCATAGATCTTGTTATACTCCAAGGAGTACTGTACGCCGTTGGTGCATGTGAGGCTTCCCAATCATGCGGTGACAAAGAAGCTTACCGATTGACGTGTAGCGCTTCTCTATGCGCCTTGCATATCTTACTTGTCGGAATGGTTCGTTGAGCGAAGAGGTCTCGCGAATGGCGTCCTGTTCGCTGGCTCCGGCTTCGGCGGCTTCGCCCTGCCCCTCTTCCTCCCTCAGCTCATAACGAAGTACGGCATGCCAACAACTTTGCGTATCATATCGGCCGTTGTTTTAGGATTGATGGTCCCTCTGCTGCCCTTTGTCAAGGGACGGCTTCCCGTTTCCCGTGTACATGGACCAGCGAGGGCATCGGATCGTTCGTGGATCAAGAGTAGGTCCTTCTGGCTGTTAATGGCGACGAATTTGCTGCAAAGTTTTGGTGCGTCGCGTTCAAACCGATTTCTTCGTTATACTAAACGCATGCGTCAGGCCATTTTGTCCCGCTCAATTGGCTGCCTAGTTCGTGTCAAATAGATGTGTTGCCGCTTACGACCTTTATTCACGGGCGCGCTAACAGCCTTTGCGGGAGACTTACATGCCAGTAAATCCAGTTCCTCGTTGACGCTCGCCATACTCAACGGTCAGTACCGTTCTCTACCGCATACATATCTAATTCTGACCGCTTCGGCGTTCGCTTGACTAGGGGTGTCTGTGTTTGGTGGTCTGTTCACGGGTTTGATGTCCGACAAATTCAGCGTGTGGATCCTTGCTCTTTTCACGGTCCTCGGGGTAATCTCTTTTCTGGCATATATATATGAATGGAGTGATGATTGCTCATGACCGAGCTTTACTGATTTTCCAGACATCGCTAGTTACATTCGTCCTATGGGGCGTCTTTTCGCATTCATTTGCGGGCCTTCTCTTGTTCAGCGTCTTCTATGGAATCTTCGCAGGCGGCTGGACAAGCCTCTGGACCGGATTCGTCAAACCACTTGCTAGTCCGTATACCCACTTCACTTCCTAGTGCTGATGCTCACGGACGCGTACCTGCGCCACTGTACAGGAGACGACCCTCGACTCTCAACCACCCTCCTCGGCTACATGATGCTCTCGCGTGGCGTCGGCAACATCCTCTCGACGCCCATCTCCACTTCACTGTCGCGCTTCAAAGTATGGCAGACGTCCGGCGGATACGCCGTCGGTGGAGGCCGATTCGAGAACATGATCATCTATGCGGGGACGTGCTTTGCAGGGGCAGCTATTGTGGCCAGCATCAACATTGGCTTGGGGGCAGATACGCCACGGCGGCATTCGTAGCTGACTATGTATGTCTAGATACCAGTACTACTATAGATGCAACATGCTAGAGGTAGGTAGTATTTAACAACCTCTGAGACGGATGAAATTGAAATTTGTCCGCGTGTTGGGAGTAGCCGAGGAACCCCTGAGTCTACTACAGTAGCTGCATTCTTCGTCGCTACCTCCTGGCTACCTCTACGACAATTTCCTGTAAAAGCGGTACGTAGGCGATTATCTGTATGGACGAAAGCCTTGACAAACGCGAAGCACGTAGATCGCTCGCGACTATGGCGCCGAAAACACACCAGGGTCTTCTCAAAAGTTGTTTCAATCCCGGGTGCCCATTTTATCATCGAGCCAGCGAGAAAGCCCCGCTAAAATGTTCTAAATGCAAGTAAGTGAGCGCCAGCATCCCTCCTTTACCGGCAGCAGGTGTTGACGTCGGTCTGGACTCTGGACCAGGTCAGCTCATTATTGCGACAAGGTAAATTAGGGGATATGCCCAGCGAAGTTTGGTTATGCCATCGTATTGATCGTCACTGGCTTGTTTACAGGACTGTCAGAAGGCACATTGGCCTGCACACAAGGAGTTCTGCAAGATCTGGGCCGAAACATCCGCTAATAATGGCGAGATACCAGTCGTAAAGATCAAGGGTAAGTTGCTAATCGTCGAGATCGAGTATAGCGACTCATAACCGCATACCCAAACAGCGAAGATGTCCCGTCTGATTTGGCTCATTCGTGGCATGCATCCCGAGTATACCTCGTACCTGTTTAAAGAGTACCTCTGGCACAAGAGACAAGGCAGACGCGGTTTCATGGAGTTCCACTTCGAGAAATTCGAGGAGCTCTTTGAAGCGATCGCCTTCGTCGAGGGGCTCCCCGTCACTGGAGAGGCCATGTTCTGTGCCATGCCGGGCACACCTTCGTCTCGCTCCGAGCCAGGGCTCGGCAACGTTCCACAGTCTATCAAATCGCGCAGGGTCCCACCGGGCAAGGAGCTCGACTTTGTTCGCATTGTCGATGACAAGATGCATTTCACGGAGAACGAGAACCGCCCTAATCTCCAATATGCCCTCGACCTCGCCATGCCCAGCGACGACAAGTTCGTGATCTCCGTGACAGTACAGCTACAAGGGACATATTCTACGCATCTGTATGACTTCTTCTACAAGGGGCTCACATGGAATCCGGGGATGAACCAGGCTTTGGACTAGGATAGTCGAGGGTATATCATAGCATTCATACAATATTACACATACATACGCACAGCGTTTACGACCCACTCAGAACACGGGTGCGTCCCTGAGAAACAGTCGACCTTCCTCTTTCTTGACCCACCGGGCGACAGCATTTGCGGCATTTACTGCGGCGCTCTTGGGCAGTCGCGGTGATAAAGCAATGTAAAGCTCGAACGGTTGCGTTATCTGTTGCGGCACTTGAGCTGGCGCCGGAAAGCGACGAAAGTCATAGCAACGTACCCATCCCATAACACTCTCGTGTTCCGTGCGTATATACTGCAATTTGAGGGTGCCTCCCTGCCCTGATTTTGCATGTATTGCATCGTGCAAGATTTGGTAGAGCGTCACTATCCTGTTAAGGGTATATCAGCACAAGCACCCGGGCAAAAATTGTAGCAGCCTGCCTGCGGCGTTCCGTCAAGTCGTCATATGGCTCTTCAAAGGCGGGTGCCGTTATCTGTACTTGCGGCCGCGATTTATATAAGAAATGGCGCAGGCCTGGTATGCCCAGCTCCGAGATTGAATACTCAGTTGCACCCGTCCGCAGCGCTCTCGTGATACCGTCGAGTGCACCGTCAGCATCGAGTTTCTGATAAATATTGTTAGTAGCTGCTCAGAGTGTGATAAGGATTGTTCAGCATACTTGGGTGACAATGTCGCACCAGCCACGGATAGTTTCAAAATCGCCTCCGCCGCTAATGCATACCAAGGCGACACCACCGGCCTCGCGCTCATGACCGCTTGAGGCTCCGCTTTCTTCTGTCTCGTCGTTCTGCGCGTCATCTGGCTTCCGTAGAAATGATATATACGCATTGACAAAACCGGACGGGTTAAACTTGGGCAGGCATACAGGGATCCATGACGCTGAGGCAGGCGAGTTGATGATCGAGGGTGCGTGAATGGTGTTCAAGAGGATGTGGATGTCGGCCGGATGAATGGAGTGTTTCTTTGGCCGGATCAGGGTTATTACCCGCCCGCGCGCGACGAGGATAACATATAAGATGTCCTGAGAATGCTCAGTCGAAGAAAGGGTGCTGTACGTAGTCGATACTTCATACCTTCATCTTTGACGGTGGGACGAGGGATTCGGCAACGCGGCTTCGCAAAGACGCATCAAGTCTAAGAGCATGCAGCGAGGATGTGCTCAGCGCAAGATCAAATTCAAGTCGACCAAGCAATGAATGCAGAAATGGTTCGGCGCCTACTCATGGTATTTAGCTCCCGTGCCTCCGAGATATCGATGCACTTCACCATTTAGCAGTCGACGCAGGTCAAAGTTTGTTCGTCGTTCGAATATTCGCCGTAGTTGCGCGCCGGTGACAACACTCAAGATTTGGAGGTGCAAATATTCGAGATGGGATCTGGTCTTCCTTCAGATCTATCGTTGTCAGCCCTCGACGGAGTGTAACTCATTCACTCACGACAGATTCGGGCTCTTTCCACGCGGACACGCACACGTAGTATAGCGGGGGTCGAAGGAGGAAAGTGATGCGCGTATTCCCAGCGTTTATGCATCGCAGCTTGTCGCCATCATCGAGAAAGACGGATATTAGGGCCTGGGTGATACCGATAGTAGCTGTGATATCGTCCGCCTCGGGACGACTGGTGAAGACAGGCTTTCCGGCATCTGTCAACACAATATACTCCCGGGGTGGGTAAAGAGATCCTAATGACATGATCAGTTCGATCCTCAGCTGAAGGGGTACTCAGTCTCACTTACCGCCCTCATGGGACATCTCTTGTATGTCTGCATGATTATGCGTACGATGCACTCGAGTCTCTGCGGCTAAATCTCGTCAATCATTCTGCGTTGTGAGCACTAGCGGCATTGCACTCACCCTGGTTAGAGGGCCGGTTGCTCAACGTCCTTCTCAGTTGGTCTCGTAACGTCTTCTTCGATTCCTCATCCCCGGCCTGAGTGTCTAGTCTGCCAATTGCCATTCCTTCATCCCCGTCCACGGCATCGACTTCCGCATAGACGTCCTGCACAAGTATTCCCTCGCTGACGTCCACGTCGATCACGGACGACGCGGAGCTATCAAGGCTCTGACTGCTGCTTACGACGTTACTCGACAGATTAGATCCAATTGCGGCTGCAGCAGTGTGGCTGGTAGAAGGCATAGACCGAAGGGATGAGAACGACGGTGCCGATCGTAGGGCTGGAGGAATTAATAGCCGTGAAGGTGATCGTGTCGAGGGCGCCGGTGTGCCGCTCCGCGAGGGTGTTCGTGAACGAACACCATTGGACATTGTATAATGGCAAGGTCGACTAGGCTGGGCTTGAGGTAATTACGATGCATGCATGGCTACCAGCTATGGTTATAGTATCTCCGTGGAAAGATAATGTGAATGGCAGCAAGATATATGCAGTACTTATGTACTGCGTTGAGGACGCCCGTAGAAAGGCCCTGTGGCGGTGAGAATGCCGTTTAGACTCGCACCTAGACGGATTTGGTGGATGGGACGCATTGGACCTCCGCGTATGGTCATGTATGTGTACTATGAGTTTTCTAGTCTCGTATCACCAGACTCTCTAGACCTTCCCATTCTGGGCCCCTTGTCTACAGAGTCTGGGATACCACCAACCACTTACATAGATAGCTGCGTCTCAGGATTTCGCGGCGCGTCGCTCTCCTCCTCGTTTATTTTCTTCTCTACATCTTGCTCTGCATCTACTCTCTGGCTTCAAAATCTCGGCGGCGTGCTCGTATACCCATTGCGACGACCCCTACGTCTTTGTTTTGTGGATAAAATCCACGAATTCATCGCCAGCCGCACACAGCAAGCGTCGCCGTACATGCATTTTTCGGCGTTTCCACAGCGTATTTCCGAGCCTCGGAACGACTCAGCAACATGCCTGAACATGCTAGGAAGACATGGGACTCGCGAAAAGTTTGTTTTCGAAACTTCATCTCAAGGGTCGGCAGTCTTGCACAAGGTGTATATTCGGTACGTCTCCATAACCGTCTACAGCCCGTTCGAACTCGTTTTTCGACGGTTATGCGTACGGGAATATGTACCCTAGGTTGTCCTAGCTTTATAGGTGTTACGGGTAGCTCTGGGACGCATGACAGTGGGCCAAATGTACATATCTACATCCGGACCTTTGTACACTCTCACGTCCGTAATTTTTCGATTTTCGTGTCCGTTGAAAGGAACAAATATATTTGTTTTGTGCTGCTCGTATGTTACAGAAAGAATGAAGGTGAAAGGACAAAAATTGGGATCGCGACGCATAAACGGCGTTCGTGCAGAGCAGAGCGACGCGCCGCGAAATCCTGAGACGCAGCTATCTATGTAAGTGGTTGGTGGTATCCCAGACTCTGTAGACAAGGGGCCCAGAATGGGAAGGTCTAGAGAGTCTGGTGATACGAGACTATGAGTTTTCTATGCTGTCTACAATGATCAAAATTGTGGTTTTGCTGATGTAGACCGGGGATCTGTAATAGAGCTACAGTAGGTCTTGTAGTCATTCCCTGTCGTTGTCGTTCACCTCGTTAACGTTACCCTCTGCCGTCTCGTCCGTCTCGTTGTGCTCAGCTGTTTCGTCCGCCTCTGCAGCTGCGTCGTTTTCCCCCACCATATTGTTCGCCTCATCACTCTCGTCCGCCTCCGATTCGTGGTCCGTGGCTGTTTCGTCGGCCGTGTGCACTGATTTCACCTCTATTCTTCCCACCAAAGATTGAAAGATGTTCGCGTTGAACGGGCGCCCATCATCCCCGGTGCATTCTATGAACGCGAGCCGCTCTAGCTCCTTATGGCGCGCGCGACGACTTGTCAGGCTTTGCTGCAGCTCCGCAGCCGACACTCCGTCAAAATTATCCTGAATAAGGAATCCAAGCGTGTTCAGCGCAGGCGCCACGACGGGACCTGCCGCCGCGGATAGGGCGGAGAAAAGCCCGCGGTAAGGCTCCACCACATACCCGTGCACGAAGAGCTCCTGCAGCCATGGCACCGGCGCGAGGATTCGAGCCCACACTTCCGCGGGGAGCACCTCTGTCACCAACATCTCCAGATAGACGAGGCGCGGAAGCGGCAAGCGCTCGAACAGGGTGGGCAGCACCTGGGCCTGCAAGATCGCGGGGGTGGCGCGCAACGTCAGCCCCAGGATTAAGCCCTCAAAATCACCGCGTGATGCTTGCTCTGGGAGCGGCAGAGGAACTATAGTCCCGCTCACGCACGAAAAAGCTATGGACGTGATGATGTTCGTCACAGACCTGGGACCGACGCTGATGCTGCGCGTGAACTGGACGCCGGTCCCCTGGAAAGCCGCCAGCGCATCGCTAAGAAGGCCGTCGATCTCTCCGCTGATATCCCACGACGCGATAAACACAGTCGACAGCGGGAGCCGAACGTGACGCAGAAAAAATAACCCCGTGCTCAGATCGCTGTCCATGAGCTTCAGTCCCTCGAGGTGCGGCATGCTGACCGGTGGGTATTCCGGCTCCGTGCCAGGACCGGGTGACCCTCCGCGGAGTGCATCCGTGAGCTCCAGCCAACGGAGTGCGGGGTTTGCACTGAGCACGTTGAGGAGCTGCGACCACGACAGACGCCTCTGCGGTTCAGCATGATCCCCCCACCCCGCCGGATGGGCGATGATCAAGTGCTGGAGGCCACCGAAGAGCGGTCTGTCCCACGTTGCAGCGCAGCCGCTCAAGCTCACGTACTCCAGCTTTGGCGTGCTCGAGCAGAACCAATCCGGAATCACGAACGGCGCTTGCTGCAAGTCCAACAATTTCACAGTCAGGTATCGGAGAAGCGGCATGGGCCCCCCAATGCCAAGCGTGATGTCTTGCATCTCGTCTGGATGGCCATTTATGCGCAGCTCGTACGCCCGCGTCGCATGCGGAAACACCACGGCGCAGTAGTGCCGCTCGTAGTCCCACACCGCGGCGTCGAAGTCGAGCTTGATCGGCGCGTCGGGCGCGCGCACAGTGAGGAGCAGCAACGTCCACATCTTGTTGGCGTAGGGATCGACCAGGGGCGCCCAGAGCTCGGGCAATTGTGTCGCGACGCGGCGCCAGTGGCTGCAGGTGCGTGAGAGCCCATTCCAGTTTCGCCGCGCGTACAGGAATATGTCAGCGAGGATCTCTGTGGGGAGCCGGCCGATGGGCACGCGCGTGTTGCGACGCTTGCGGAGCTGGTAGACGGTGCGTATTAGGCGCGCGATCTCCTTGTCGAGCGTCTTTCGGGAGGCACTGTTCTCTGTTCTCTGCATCGTCGCGGGATCGCACATTATTGGGGCCAGTTATGTCGCTCGCAGTGGTTCGAATATGTACTTGATATCATAATTATGTGAGTCCACAACCAAAAACGTCGAGTGTAGTCGCGCTTACACCTAGTCTCCCCCGATTGTGATAGATAGTGAGATGGTCGACGCGCTAAATCTCGACTTGAAGTGCGCAAAAGTTCGCTTGAAATCCTGGACTTGAAGACCTCTGAGTAGTATGTGCCTGCTTTTTCCTCGGTTAGATCGCATCGATTGATTATCCAGAGGAAATACAACACAGCATGGTGGATGGATACCGTGTCGGCGTTACCACACTCGACGATTACACAATGTGATATATGTAAGTCACATCACTATCGATCCCAGCACGAGCGATCTGCGCGATGCGAGTCCTTGATACCTTGCAGATCGCCATATCGACGCTTGATAGCTTTCGCGGAGACTGCACACTGTAGTAAGCGCCGCTAATCTAGACGAAACGGGTCTCATCCTACCATTTTCCAGGTTTCAACGCCCCTGGGAGGACCAGGGACGACACAGACGCATTGGTCTTTCAGAAGCATCCGTCGAGAAAATCTTTTCAACGCTTCGAGCCCGGATAACATGGCATCGAATGACATGGTGGATTCTGCAGCAGTAGAACTCGACACTTGGCAAGAATTCGACGAGGAAATCGAGCGTGTGCTGGAGACAGTGCGGACGCTCTGCACGCAGCGCAACGCGCTCGCGCCGATCAACGCCAGCCTTCCGGCGGAGATCTTTTTCGAGGTATTCTGAGCTTGCCCCACCTCCGTACACTGCAGCTATATCATACTTCTCTCAGCGCGGGTAGATTTTTCTTGCAACACGTCGAGATGCCGCCCACGATCAAGTTCTATGCTTGGTGGAATGTCTGGCCCGGAGACATCGATCGTCTTTTAGGTGTCGCACTGGCGGCTTTCGACGGAACTCACGTTCAGTCCACGCACAGCATCTCCATCGCCGAGTCACGATTCAGCGACCGCATCGACCACGTAAGCATCATATGCAACAGCAAAGCCGGCACCACTATCACTACTACTAGGCGGCCTCCGTCAGGCGGGGACATAGCAATGGTCGACTTGTACTTTAGAGAGAGAATCCCTCCTGACGCGCAGGTGCTGCCCGTCCTGCTCACGCACCTGCCGCTTCCGTGCCTAGTCTCGCTGACCATAGAGTCGGTCTCGGACGAGATGCCCGCAGAGCGATGGGCGCAGTGCCTCGCGCCTCTCGGGGGCTTGGAGGAGCTCAACGTCCTACATCAGTCTGCTGAACAGACCTGCGAACTCCTCGCCGCCCTGTCCGCGACAGAAGGCTCCTTGACCCTCGTGCGTGCGCTGCACACGCTTGCTTTTGTCGGATTGGAAATTCGCGCAACTGCAACCGTAGCGGCATTTCAGCGCTGCCTCGCTAGTCGTCTGGCCCGCGGTGTCAAGCTTGAGCTGCTCGTTTTTCTGGAGTGTGACGGTGATGAAGTGGACACGAGCATCTTTCAGCCTCTGGTGGGCCGATTTGAAGTGGATATGAGGGACAATGCGGAGAACGAGGATGCCGGGGATCTCGAGGCAGAAGACGCGGAACACGAGGACGCGGAGAACGAGGACGCGGAGAACAAGGAAGCTGGAGATAATGAGGCAGAAGACGAGGAGGTCGAGGCCGAGGATCAGGACAAGGAGGCAGAACATGAGGAAGCGGGTGGCGAGGAGGCGGAGGACTTGGAAAGCGCCTAGCTAATCGATTCCACGAGTACCTACGCGAGTCAGCGGCGCAATCCTGTGCCCTGTGACTCCCTAGCCTATCTGCCATGAATACCGTCACCACGATCTGCTATATAGAATTCGACGACAAACGAATTAACACTCAGAGGCGAGCCCTACACATCAGAAGGAGCGGCGAGAGGAAGGGACAGGGATGGAACGGGATATGTTGTGAACATCTCTGTGTGAGGACATTGGAGGAATCTGAGGAAGGAAGCTGGAAGGAAGTGCAGTTGAGCGTAAATCAGCTTGAGTACTCGATTTTACCTCATGATTTCCGAATCCAAGCACAAAGTGTTCTGTCAAAGAGATTCTGACACGATCAACTATCCAGTTAATGCACATAGATCTACGGGTGTACACAATCACAGCAAGAACTACAACAAACTACCAAAATCCCCAAACGAAGGATCGCCAAGTGCCTCCTTCGAGAACATCTCCCAATCTAAAGAAAAAGGCATATCAGCATCCAGCCGCGGGGAGCTACACGCTTTAACGCACCCGTCTGCTGTAACAGCTCGCCAGGCGGCTCTACCGACGAGCTATTCGTCGTCGGCGTCACGGTTTCCGACGACACACCCAGCGAGAGCAAAAAATCATCCCACGCCTGCACCTGCACCTCCTCCGCCACCGGTGCCTGCGCATCCCAGCTCGCCACCGGCGGCGGCGGCACGCGCACATCGCTCACCGCCGTCGCCACGCGCTTGAACACCGCGCGCAGCGACTCCGCGTCCGCCTCCAGCTGCCCGGGGCTGCGCGGGCCGCCCTTGGGCCGGCACGCGTGCGCGCTGCGCCGCAGGGCGGCCTCTTTTTGTAGGCTGTCGACGATCTGCCGCCCGCGGTGCGCGATCTCTGCGATGGCGGCGTTCCCGTCGTGGCAGAGCCGCTCGAAGAGGAAGCGCGCGTTTTGAAGATGTTTTGAAGCAAAGCTTGGAGACGAGGGACGCGACGACACCGCCGCGTCTGGCGCCATGGCATGCCTTGTAACCGAGTCACGTCGGCGAGCAGCTGGCATTTGGTAGCTCGCAAGATTCGGAACAAGAAAATATGGCGATGTAGATGCTCTAAGCAAATAAATACAATGATATGTGTGTGTATATTAAGTATGAGTTTAGCAAGGGATATGCAAAGGGCACGGAATGTAAGATACGATTAACCTTGAAGGCATCATCGAGCTCATGCTCGAGTACCGGAGGACATGCCATGTTCGGAATTGGCAGCGGCAAGCAAGAAACGCTCGATTACTGACTTTCCACGGCGTAAATTACTGAGAGATATCCTCTCGTTCGGTAAATGGGCTTGATCCTGTAACATCGTCAGGCCAGGATAGCAAGGAACGTGCTTCAGATCTTACCGTGCTCTGGCCGAGAGGAAGGTGTAGAGCGTGGCAGCCTAGTTCTTTCTCAAGGAAGGGGACGGAGGGAATGGACTATAAGCTTGGTGAGTTCCATCCGACAGAAACAAGGCCGATAACACTTACCCCTCCTTCACGTATGCGCAACGGCTCGGCACCCCATTCGTCTCGAATGGCACCTTCGAGGGCTTTGAACCATGGGTCATCCAAGTCCCCTAGCCACCAGTCGGCCGTATGCTCGATAGACACGTTGAGCGTATTTGGCGAATTCAAGCTTGAGAAAGACGACTTGATATGTCCGCATAGCGATGCCGCGATAGTTTCGAGATCTTGATCTGGTACGATCCGCACGGAAACTTCTGCTTTGACAGTTCCAGGGATGACAGTAGAGTCTAGAGGAGCGCTTTGAGCATATTCTAGGCTGCTGGCGAGTATGCGAACTCACTTTTGGGCCCAGAAACCTCAATGTTATGAACGGTCAAAGATGGCTCGCGCCATCGAGATGACAATGATTCGGGGGGTTGCTGCGTAATGCCAGAGAGAACTTGGTACAAACGGGCTTCGTCTTCAGTTTGTGGACGAACATCGTCATCTGCGCGAGTAAACATGTCAGAAGGGAATATATACGCGACATTGAATATGACCGCGGACAAAATTTAGGGACAGTGACTTTGCGGTGGGCATCCGCTAGCGTAGAAAGTACGCGAACCCTATGAGGTTTTTTTAGGAACTCGTTTAGCACACTATCGTCTGGTACATACATGTCAAACATTGGTTCTGCGATAGCCCCTCCATCGACTCCAGAGTGTAGGTCGGGACGATTACTCGAGACCTGCAGATGCCATGAGTTAACGACACTCCCGGCTGCCTTGTAGTGTATCATACCTCAACCTTGCAGTGGACGACCCCGCGCAAACCATATGTTATGCATGGAGGATCCTCAGCTATCCATGTTGAGTTACTAGTGTTAGAATGTAAGTTGCAGGTACAGTAATGATATAGTACATGCTGACCTGACGAGAATTGCGTCGATGTGGCCGATGAGACTCTTGAATATAAAGCCGTCATCATTCAATGTGCATCGACCAATTATTTGAGAGACTGACAGACCTTATGTTTACGAACTGCTTCACCGAAACCCGTGCTCCCACACTCCTCTTCGCCTTCGATAAGAAATACAAGGTCAAGACCCAACGCTCGTTTTCCCAGTAGATCGGCAGCGGCACATGCCGCGGCCATGATAGGACCTTTGTTGTCAGTAACTCCCCTGCCATACAGGTAACCGTTTCTGCCCGTTAATGTGAACGGGTCCGATAGCCAAGAGGCGGATGGAGCTGATATCACATCGTAATGGCTATAAAACGCATTGATCAGAACAGCAGTTGCCAACAATAATGTAGCCTTATTTACCCGTAGAACAGAACCCTTGGCTTAGGGTGCTTGCCCTGGGTTCCTTCGAACGTAGCCATGACCAACGGGTTTGTGCCATCGCCAGTGGATAACTAGAGTTTACGGAGATGAGCCGGGAGGCGTCTCAGAGAAACAATGAACGTACAAGATTCGACGTGGCACCGAGTTGAGACAAGCACTTTTTGAGCCATATAGCGGCTTGACGACAGTCTTCCTGGTGCGACGGGCAAGATGAGATACTTCGTATAGACACGAATTTCGACAGTGCGTAGGCCATGGTGTCTGAGTACTGTTCAGTGAAAGGGTACGTGTCGCGCGGCTGATCACGGTCACCTACCGTCTGTAGTTGGCTTATAGGCTGATGGATCGCTGCATACCCCAAGCTCAGATTCCTCGGTGTTATGCGAGGAGCTTGTGAGGTCCCATATCTGGATCACCAGCACTTGTCAGACAGTTCAGTATGGGCGATTGTACACGATATGCACCTTGATGTAGTTGTCATTACCGCCCGTGATGAGATGATAACTGTCCGAGTGCGACTGCTGCCGTGAGATGATGGAGGAGAGCACGATGCCATCGTGGGCAGACCACGACGCTGTGCAGTCAAAGGACGCAGACCAACGCTACGAGAGTGGATTTTAAGAAATGGAGTCAAGGACGGCTGGAAATCTATACACACCTGTACTTGACCATTAGCAGAACACGTGAAGAGATCGGTATGCAACATAGACAACGACAGCAGGTCGACGTTCTGATAGATACATGAGATAACTTTCGCAACGAAACTCCGAAGGGGAAGACAAACTTCTTGCACCATGATTGTCCGAACAATCGTTTTGGTTTCAAGGTCCCATACTTTCACGTATCCGTCTTGACATCCAGCATACGCGGTGTCTCCACGGACGACCAGAGCGAGAACAGCGCCATGACAGCAGTCGAAGGTATGCACTTCCTTCGGACCTGCTGGAGTACAATTCCACAACTATAGAGCATATGAGTTGGTTACATCATCGCATGGACCGCAGAAGTATGTTCACCTTCACTGTCTCGTCGCCACTGCCAGTGACTAGATGAGTGCTCCCATCATCTCTCGGAGGGGGAGGGTCGTCGGAGCCAACTCGGGTTGATGGGAGTAGTGCCATACAGTAAATGTACCCATAATGTGCCGAGTCAATGACATTCGTCGGAGGAATTCGTAGAATTGCACGAGGTGCCGCGGGGACATAGTCATCCGATGCCAATTTTGAGAGTGTTGGGGACATCAACCCATTCGAGGCGTGTATATCTGCTGGCCGGCGTTGGTATTGTGGATAGCTGTCGAAGAACTTATGGGCGACTCTCGACGAGGTAGACGACCCAGGAGAAGATCCTGATGCAGATGCATCCTCCGGTGACTGCTGAAAGTCGTACCATTGAAGGGAGGTGTTTTGACAGCCGATGAAGATAGTTTGGAGAGGCGGAGACCAGACTATGGAGAAAAGGTCGCCTGCACCTGTTTCAAGATAGGGATTCAAGATATAGATGGGCGTCAGTGTCTCCGTCGACCATATCTAAATCACAGTGAATATCACGTTCTGAAACGCGAAGTTGGAAGTAGGACATACTCGGACAGTGCTGTCTCCTGATAGAAGACTTGACGTGAGCATTGACCTGTGGCGGCTAACTTACCAGCGTACCTGAGGAACTGAAGAGCCATCTCCTGTCTTCTGCATACTCAAGGGATAATATGCTACCGGTATGGCCTCTCAAGATCGTCTTCAAATTGAACGTTTGTTTGTCCCAGACCTATATGCACAATCGCGACCGACGTCGCGCTCGATTGAGTCATTCCAAGACGCGTCGCGGGAAGGACACGTTACTCACCGATATATCATGACATTGGCTACCACTGAAGATGTAGTTTTCGTCGGAGGATATGCTGAGGACCGAGTTGCGTTCCTCGTGGAGCGAGTGCAAGAGGCGAGGAAGGGCATCGGAAGGTAAATGACGACTCAGCGAAGCTGGGCGAGTTGTGAGTCTTGAGGACCGCATTGTTTTTGATATATACAAAGAGCGTACGATGGGGAACCGGTGAATGAGCCATTGCTATTCGGCACTCCCTGTTTGATTTAGCAATATGCGCTGATTTGCGGGGACCACTCGGAGGCACGCTAGCAGCGCGTTTCTTGACGCTGTTCGCAACAGCGACGCGGTTGGGTCGATTTTTCGTGTCGTCGCGTCTTGCTCTTGACCCTCACTGTCGCTTCTTGTTTGTTTTGCTGTTCAATCGATTCTCGTGTCTTCTTGACTCGCATTTTCCATATGGCGTCAACAAGCGCCCAAATCGCGAAAGAAAAGGTGAAGCAGATGTGCGGCGGTTCCCCGGAGAGTGGTCCACTGACTCCTTCGTGTATAGGGCAATGCTGCTTTCAAAGCCGGAGATTTTCCTGCAGCTATCGGACTCTACGCTTCAGCCATCGTTGCCGATCGTAAAGACCCAACGCTCCCGCTGAACCGCGCTGCTGCGTACCTCAAATTAGGCAAGTACGTCTATGCCCTGGAGATTTTCCGCCGGATGAGTTCGCGTCTAAACTTGTCGGCTTGTGGCAGATATGAAGATGCAGAGAGGGACTGCACAACTGTCCTGACTTTGAGTAGCTCAAATGTCAAGGCGTTATTTCGAAGAGCCCAGGCTAGAGTGGGTCTTGTGAAATACACGGAAGCTCTGCAAGGTAAGCGCAGTCAGACTTTATATGACCATAACTCATGCCTTCTAGATCTGAATGAGGCCTTGCGATTGGAACCTTCCAATGAGTCCGTTAAGCAAGAGATACAGAAGGTTGCTGGCCTGATCGAAAAGAGTCAAAAACGCGCGGCGGTAAGTCTCGCTTTTCTATCGACTCGTAGCTCAGATTTAGATAAGTCTTTAGAAATCGGTCCATGGTGTGCCAACATCTGCAACGCCATCAACATCTCAGGCTACCCGGCCGAAGCGTAGGCGCATTCCAATAACTATAGTGGAACCACCAGCATCGCCCAGCGTTGCTTTACCGTCCGAGTCTTCCGTAGGAAAGCCTCCGACAAAAGCAACTCAATCCACTAGTTCCGGCGAGGATTTCATGAAGCCGGTGTCTTCAAGGCCCCTGAAGTCTACCTCGTCAAGTGTATCGACAGACCCTCAGCCAACACCTCCAAAAGCCTCTGTCCCAAAGCCTAGCACATTCCAGGAGGCAAAACAAGCTCGCGAGACTGCGAAACCAAGTCGCACGGGGGGTGGAATTTTTCGTTCCGGAGGGTCCCATACTCTTTTCGCACCTAAGGGTCCCCCGGTGCAGAAAACTGCTCATGATAACATGACGAAGTCCACGCCAAACGGCACTACCTCGAAGGCGCCTATGACCCTGTTTAATTTCATCAAAGTGTGGGAGACCTTGCGGACGGACGAAGATCGCTGGAAGCTCGTCTCTGTGAGCACGCCGTTTTCATGCATCGACGTGATTTTTTTAATGCAATCTCTAGACCTTCCCTCCTGCATCCCTACCTTCTATGTTCCAAACATCACTCGATGCTGGGATTTTGGCGTCCCTGCTCAGGACATTCTCGTCGATTCTCCAACAAAACGAGAACGCGAGAGATAACATCCGTGACTACATGATTAACCTGGCTCGTGTCCCAAGATTTGGCACCGTCTTGTTGTTCATGAGTCGGGAAGAGAAGGAGCTTGCAAGGAAGGTGTGGACGGGGTTAGGTTCGGGTGGTGAGTCAGGCACAGCCGCGGGCGCTTGGGGTGTTAAACCATGACTGTACGGGTAGGTGCTCATTCATACTACGAAGTGAGTAGTGATCCATTTGACTGTCCTTCACCACATGCAGACGACATGGGCACTTTGAATGTATGCTGATGTACCCGAAATACAATACATGGATTTTTGCCATTCGTCGGACGCCAAACTTGGCCTTTCACACTGGCCGAGTGTCAGGTCCTGTACCTGAGGAGGATTCACGACAGTTTCAGTCTGACCGACAAAACAACTTCACGATCGTCTAATTTGCGTTGGTTGGCTGGTCTTTTGAACGTCCTGAATAATCTGCCTGCATCCAGTACTCAAGCGACGGCCGAGCAGCGCAATAACGACGAATTATGGCGAAAGACGTGTAGACAGACATTGCACGTTTGTGCCGTAAAATGTTGAGGAAACGACACGTCGCGGGGAAATTCCCACGCATGAAGCCGCCTAATTTTCGCGTCACCCGTGTTGCTCCTTTCCCTCCTACCTCCATCCTCGCAACGACATGTCTCTCCCCCAACCAGTACCTCCCTCTTGGAAAGTCAGTAATCTCTAATTTTTGCATACGCGAGCTCGAAAACTCACAATAACGCGTATCGTAGGACCTCGGCAAGTCGTCCAACGACTTGCTCGGCAGGGACTACCCTTTCCAGGGCGTCACGCTCGAGGTCAAGACCAAGACCCCCACCGGTGTCGTGTTCAAAGCCGCTGGTACCCGCGACTCCAAGTCGGAGGCTATCAACGGTGACATCGAGGCAAAATGGTCGAACCCCAAACACGGTGTCGCCCTCACGGAGACCTGGACCACTTCCAACGTCCTTCGTTCAGTTCTTGAGCTTGAGAACCAGATCGCCAAGGGCCTCAAGCTGGATGTGAACACGAGCCTTAGCCCCGACAAGGGCACCAAATCTGCGCTCATTAACGCCGTCTACAAGCAGAGCGGTCTGCACACGCGTGCCGCCCTTGACGTTTTCAAGGTACGCGTATTCACTTTACTTTCACATGATAGCTGCTAAGCTACGGATATCTCCTATAAAGGGCCCCACTCTCACTGCTGACACTGTGCTCGGCCGCGACGGTTTCCTCGTCGGTGCTGAGGCTGCCTACAATGTCACCGAGGGCAAGGTCACGCGCTACGCTGCGGCAATCGGCTTCAACGCGCCCGAGTACGCTGTCACCCTTCACGGACTAAACAACCTCAAGACGTTCTCCGCGAGCTACTACCACCGCGTCAGCCCTGATGTCGAGGCTGGTGCCAAGGCTGTCTACGACACTAAGGCCACCAGCCCCGGTGTCGCTCTTGAGATCGGTGCGAAGACATACCTGGACCAGGCTGCCTTCGTCAAGACGAAGATCAACAACTCTGGTGTCCTCGCTCTGGGTCAGTGATTATTCTTCTCAGGTATCTTTGCCTATTCTCACACATAGCTTTGCAGGCTATACGCAAG
The DNA here is from genome assembly GCA_000827205.1 of Plicaturopsis crispa FD-325 SS-3. NCBI lineage: Eukaryota > Fungi > Basidiomycota > Agaricomycetes > Amylocorticiales > Amylocorticiaceae > Plicatura > Plicatura crispa. The sequence continues at coordinate 1,167,073 of KN832558.1, read as the reverse complement.
CTCTCCGCCCTGGCGTCAAGGCTTCGTTCGGTCTTGCCCTCGATACTCTCCGCTTGAACGAAGCTTCGCCCTCTGGCCCTTCGCACAAGGTACTGCCTATACCCACACAATATTTTCTCTCCCACTTACCTGCAATGAAACACAGATCGGTGCCAGCTTCGTCTTCGAGTCGTGATTGGTATTGGGATTCCCTCTGTCTCCTTAAAGTTAAATACATGAGCTGTTGTGCATGGTGTTCCGAATGCATACTTTTCGCCATCTCTCCCCGTTGTGCCTGTCCCAGAGCGAATGCTCCTTCGGGAACGCTCCCGCGATACGTGCCAGTGAAGGGAGTCAAATTGATAAAAAGACAAAAACATGGAAGGAGAAAGGTGGTATTCAAATGGATCGACAGTCACTACTTCTCTACGAGCTTCACTTCTCCTTAGTTTCGACAGCGTATAGCGGTATAGCGATGGACCGTCCGTTATCCGTAAGTACAGACAGAGACGTTGAATGAGGGAGATTAATGTAGTACAGCAGATCGATTGATGGTCGGGATGCGCTCAGTTTCCTCGGGAGACTTTGTCGAGCACTACACGAACGCCGGAACGTCAGATGTCGCGATCGCGTGTAAGAAACAAAGGGAAAGGGTGCGTACCACTTTCGTGTGCCACCTCGCTGTAATCTGTGCCCTGGATCTCTGCGGCGATGCCGACAAGGGAGCGGCGGAGGGCGTCTTTCGACGCGGCGAACAACATCTTCTGCTTGATCTTGGAATCGTCTGGGGACCTGTGCGCGTGCGCACACACGCGATCTCTGTCAGCACGAGCTATCCAGATAGCGCGACAGGCGCGCAAGGGGAGCATGGAGCTGCTCACCAGGAGAAGAAGCAGATCTTGTTCCTCTTGCCGGCGCCCTCCTTCTCAAACTCGAAATCGTATACGGCCCAACGGCACTCGTACTCGGGGAGGTCCTTCACAAACTCTTCATAGTCCGCGCTCGTGGATTTCTTCTCGACAATGATCTCCGTCACGTCGGGGCTGAGTGTGAAGACGATGTAACGGGTCTTCTTCCCGAGCTTTAGCTCCTGGAAAGCCGAGAGACACTCGGGGTTGACGGCAACACCTGTGGCCTGTACATCAATCAACGCGGTCAATATAATAACTCGTTCCATGCAGATGTTTTGTACTTGCCATTGTCAGTTGGAAATGAGATGAGGGAGGAGGACAAGGTGGTGGTGGTGGTTATATATGGCGGTCGATGCTGTATCGCGATGTGGCTGCGACTTTACGGAGATTGCCCTTCCGATTGCCGACCGCCTTTCAATGCTGCGCGCTCACTTTCATACGGCTGGCCTTTGTGAATTATGATCGCGGCGAGTAGAGTAGGATGTACAAACGATATACAAAGTCCCAAGAATGCTCACGGTAAGACTAGGCTATGCGAAGACCTCGTCCAACCAAGCCTCGTAGCTGTATTCTGGCTCCCCTACTTCATTTCTACCAGCCGGCATAACCTCCCGAAGATATTCGATGGCGCTCTCAGGAAGCTGTGCAACGCGCAGGTCGAGCTCAGTGACAAACGGCTGCGGTGTGCGGAGTAGTTAGTTCCGTGTGAGCTCCATGTGATGAGACTTACCTTGTCTGCGGCGATCCCTCGGAATGCCTCCCGCAGCTGTTCTGCGGATGTCTGGTCCTCCGTGATGTCGACCTTGCCGAAGCTATCAGCACCCAAATGACTGCGAGAGCGTATCCTGCGCACGTACTAAGAGATTGATAAAGGCTTCGAAGGTAACTGCGCCGTAGTCTTGCACCAGTTGCTCGTAAATGAAATCTACATCTTCGTCCTATAGAGTGAAGATGTTGAAGACAGCAATTGTGAAATACCGAAGCAAATACGCACGGAATAGACGATGCCTAGACTAGCAAGTGCAGCCGTCATTTCGGACTGATTTAGAGTATTAGACTCTTCCCGGTCGAAGTACCGGAAAGTGCTTTCGAATTGCTCCAGCTGGGCAGGCGTTAGATTTGTCATATTGCGAGACACGATCTACACAACACTCATCAGCACACTGCAGCACAACGACAGAGCTACAAAATGCAGCGAGCATACCTGATTGTCGATGAACGCGATCTTTTTCACAATGCTTTGAACGACAAGCTCAAGCTCGAACTCCAGGTCCTGGCATGTAAAAACGGTGTAGTCGTTCTCCTCGACATTTGCCGCGCTGCACTCAGCCTCTACATCTGCAACCTTCTGAAGTGTCTGCGAAAGCGCTGGTATTCGGGTCTGGATCTGCTGGACCTGCTCTTGCTGGAGCTAAATGCGACAAAATCCGGCGTTAACCACTTGCTTTACAAAGGGATTGAATGGCCCACCTCTAATGGCCCATCAATCGCAGTGAGCTCATGAGAAATGGCATGTAGGCGCTGCTCGAAGTCATTGGCATGTTCGGCAAACTTCTTCCGTAGCGTTTCTTTGATCCTGGAATAGTTTAGTTCGCGTCGGTGTTGTCAAAGCATTGCCAGAGGGAGCTTACTGTCGTATTTGGGCATTTATAGCTCTCGATCGCCGAGCCTCTGATGTTAGTAGTTCTTTCCAAGAAGCATCTAGATCCTGTGGAGGTGTAAGCATTTATGCATACTGAAGAGGCAACAGAAGCTACCAAGAGTGAAAGGCCTTTGGGAGGGACATACTCCCGGAGACCGTACGTCTTCAGTTTCGTCTGTACATTTCCGAATAGTGTCGCGACGTCTTGCCGTTCAGTCACCCATGTGCGCTTGGTCGTTTGCTTATACGTGGCGAACTCAGACGAGTGCGACTTGGCGTCTTGATACGTTCCCGTGAACTGAGCCGCTGCCCAATGCCTCTGGATATCAGATAGAGCAGAGAGGAGCTGTAGACAATTTAGTAGAGGTTCGGGATAGGTTGATGTCGTCGACTTACTGCCCGAACGCGTCGCTCGTAGTCATTTTTGCTCAGCCATACAGATTGCATAAGTTCGGCGAACTTCTCAACTCTGCGCGAGACCGTCTCGGCTTGATCTGCAAGACTATCAGTAACCACTCTTTTGGCGATACAGATACCATACCCATCGTTGAAAACGCATGGAAGAAACTCGCAATGTAGGTCATAACCGAACGTTCGTCGGGACGACTGGAGTCACACAAATCCTCGACTTCAAGGAGTTGCTGTGTGACTTGCATCAGAGGGTAATCTAGGATACTGCCGAGAAAGGACCTTACAGGAATACCAAGATGTTCAGCGGCAACTTGGAATGCTAGCCTTGTATTAGCATGTCGATCGGACTGAATTGTGCAAGTCAGCGGAGGACATCAACTGATTAACGTAGAAGCAAAACTTAATGGACCTTGTTCAATTTATCATAGTCGAGGAGATCTGGCCGATGACAGTGTATCAGTGCGCATCTGCAGATGAAAGTCGTCAACAAAGAGCAGCATGCGTCGCATCCAATACGCACAAAGCAAGTCCGTCCGCCCAGCTATAAGTGAAGTCTTGCACGTCCACTTCTCTATATGGTTGTGTCTTGCGCTGACACCATAACAAGAGACCCTCTTTCGCAGACAGACCTTCTTCACTTTAAGGTAAGCCATGATTAGCAGATACTCCTTGACAACTTAAGCAAAGGATACGAACCTGATATCGGCAATGGTAAAACGAAGAATGAGTGTCCATATCATCCCAAGGATAAGTTTCAAGTTCCCGTCAATTATGTCTGTAAAGAACACAAATGGCTCTGGTCATTCGATGCTGCTGCAGTCGCAACTGGGCTGACCTTCTGGCCCAATGTTGGTGAGTTTCACGCCTCTCGAGGTGATAAATTCTAACGCTTTGTTCACGTTCTCTGCCATCTGAACACGCATGCGCGGCGTTTTATTATATCGCCCAAGAGATACGTCGCCTACGCCACAAGCATGTTAGCAAGTGTATTGGGGCGTACGCCTACGTCGTACAATATCTCACCCATGATCTCCTGCAAGTAGCGATGGTAGCACGTAAGAGGAGAAGATAGCACTGGGCTGCTAGGTCCGCACCATAAGTTGGATCAGGCGGACACCGTCGGATAGATCCTTAACAAGTGAGGTCATTGGAGGGTATCCATTAGACTCCAGTTTTGTATTCAACCTGTTTGTGATTCGTATATCCGATGAGTGAGCAGTCTGCATGAAACGCACATAGACATGTTGCTCACCATTTGCAGAAAGTACTTCGGACCCCGAATCTAGTCAGACAGGAGTCTCATTGAGTATATGTTGGGCATACCGCTCTTGCACGCCTCTAGAACGCGTCTCCAGAGAGTCGATCGACATAATTGGCGACTTTATCCAGTGAAGCACCGGGACCGATAATGCGTTTCGCCAATGGCGGATTGAGAATCGGGAAAAGCTGCAATCTCCGCCGCTGATACAGAGCTACCGTGCTTGAGGACAGAGCAACAGGCGGCCCCGTAGAAAAGGAAATGGACGATGGACAAAGTACTTGTTCAAGGGCAGAGGCGAGATGGCGGTGAAGCTGCGAGCGCTCAGAACGGATTGAACGCGCCGACGCGTGTTCCGAATTCCGACCCACAGCCGATAGCTTATGGAAAGCCGGAGTATCACGCTCGGTGATCCGTTCGGCATTGCGGCAATTCCACGTTGTTCATCAGAGGGACCCTGGGCACTCCGTGGCCGCCTAGTAAATCTAACCGCGACATGTACTGTTGCACATTATATACCGCGCGTTGACGAATTCATGATGCATGAAGTCTCACTGTCAACATCTCGTTCTCGTAAACTATGTAGGAGCTCCTCAATCACTTAAGGCCTCACGCGTGACGGCGCTGTCCCTCTTTCCTTTCCATTGCACCTCCTCTCCTCCCATCTTCCTCGAGCCTTTAAAATCGCCCGTGTCCGTCTTCTGCGGGCACGTCCACTGCCGCATGCCTCGCTCAGTACATCCGCTAGGGCGCTGTCACGACCCGTACCAACGAGCTCACTGAGTTACGCTACGCCGGCACGCCTCCGCGACTTCGAACAGCCACAATACGCGAAGTCCGCCACTCCGAACCTCGCGACATCGACACGACACCAAATACGCGAGCTCGGACCGCATACTCCGCTCGATACGGCCCGAACCCGACGGGATTGCCTGCCGAACAATCGCCAAGCCATCAACACGCGCTCCCGTGACCCACGCGACCCCGACCACAGCCCTCGCGTAGGTACGCCACGTGCATCACTCGCATCAACAGGTTCACGCGTTGTCCCTACGCTCGCTGCATCCAGCGCACGACACGAGATCTCGACAAAGACGCTTTCCCTGTTTTATTCTAGTATCATTCTGATTTTATCGAACACGTTGTACGCCGCACGACTTACACGCCGTCGGCGTACCCTTTTAGACATATTACCCCTTTCTTCCTTTCAAAGTATAAATACTGCTCGATCCTGTACATACTCGCTAGACTTAAAATTGCGTTTAACTCACCCAACAAGCGTTTCCGCGACCTCGTCTCATCGCCACTCTCCTCGTCGCTCCTACGCGTCTTTCCTCGGTCGACACTTGTCCCGACACTTCTCCCTCGCCTCTATCTCTGACTCTGCTTCGTTCTAACCCCTCCCGTCGCTCGGCTCTCTTAGACCTATCCTCTAGCTTCTTCCGCCTCTCTCCCGTCGCTGGGCTCTAATCTCTAACTGCGTAACTACTGATCTTGCCTTTATCTAGATTTCCGAATCTTCGGCGCCTCTTCGCCGCTTCTCCCGCGACTTCCTCTGTCGTGACTCTCGCCTTCGCCGCTTCCGCCGGCTCGACTACTTCCTCGCACGTCGCGACTTCTCCCGCGACTTATCGCCATCTTATCTCTCGTCCGCGATCGTCTCAGCGAGTCCGCAGAACCCGCTCCGCCGAAACGCGACTGTTTGGTGAACCTTCGGGTCTGATCCTCACAGGCGCCGACGCAATCTGCGCGTCGTGCCGCGCCTGCCGCGTGCCTTCAGCATCGTTGCGCCCCACCCCATGTACGTGCCGAGGCAGGCGTCCTTGTAGAGGCATTGTAATGCGGCCCTCTGTAGAGCTAGGTCGCATTACAATGGCATGCTCTATAGACCTGCCAGCCAATTTGACATTGTAATGTCTAGCGCGAGGATCATGTGACCTTTCAATCCCATACAATCCAGCCCTAAGGCCCCTGAGACAGGGTAATAAATCTTAATTTTGAATGAATAAAGCCATTTGAAGTGAATATAAAGAGAGCGACAAATAGATATATTCGGGATACACAAAAACAGCTGGGCTAGGACCGGTGCAAACCGCGTGCCCACTCGACTCAGCCAAGCTCGCCCCCCTCAAGTTCGAGCACAATCGGGCGACTGGCCGCCTCCTCGAGCCCAGTTTGCGGCTCGCCCAAAACCAAGCTGCGAGCGCGTCGAATTGCCCCACTCCATTTTGCGTCAAAATTGCGAACGCGCGCGTCCTCAACTGCCGCATGCTCACGCGCGTAGGCAGCAAACCCCTCTCGTAAGGCGCTGTCTCCGAGAGCCGTGTATTTTGGCTTGAAGCGGGCGTTGTCGAGAATGCGGAGGGGCTTGTCCTGGTTGTCGATGTCGCGGGCTAGCGATCGCCACCACTCGCCCTGCCATGATCCGAATGCGAGCACCCTGCGCATCTTCTCTAGCAGGAGGTGCACCTCCTCCTCCCAGCGATCAGCCCGTGCTTTCGACTTGGCCCACTCAACCCGCAGTGCTGGTACAAGTGAATTAGTTCAGGGCTGCACTCCAATCAAACACGCCTCTTACCTTCGTGCATACGGGGATCCGACTCATCCTCGCAAGACACCCCCGAAATCCACAGCCAAGAGATGGTCTGCCTTGACTCTCCCCCCTGAGCCGGCCGATCCATTACTACACCCCTCAGATCCTCGGCTGCGAGGTCAGCCTCGTCCTCCTCATTCATACCCCCCATTCTCCGAACGAGATCGCGCTCGTCCTTCTCCCTCTGCGTGAGCCCGCGCTCGTTAAGACCACGTACATCCTCGTCCTTGAGGACCTGAAGGTCCGCCTCCCACGGGCCTGGGCCGGACAGCCGAAAGTATGCCTCCCGCGATCGTTGGTAGCGAGCCTTTGCCAGGAAAACCTGCTCGTCCACCGTCGCCTGCGACATACGAGCACGCGTATTTGCCTTCTGACCAGTGTAGTTCTTGATCTTGAATCGATTCATGCACGTCCGTGTGCGCAGGTGTCGGCGAAGCGTCTCCAACGTCTCGACGCTCTCCGCGTATCGCAGACGCGCCTCGATGTCGGCCAGCCCCGCAGTACACGAAAAGCGTCGCGCCTCGCTATCCAGCGACGACGGCAAGTAAATCGGAACATCCTCGGCATTGGCGACTTTGTCTCCCGGCCTAGCATTGCTGATCGTGGCAACACCTACAGTACGGGGAGGAGCGGCGTGTAGTCGAGGCATATAGATGTGTTGGAGGGTTTCAAAGCGGCGGATTTTCCTATAGATGGCTGTTCGGCGCTCCTGAAGGGACGTATCTTGAAGGGATGTAAGCCGGGTCCTGGATTTAACGTCCCTTGCTAGAACGCGCCTGCCCGACGTTTTTAAGCGATGGTGCAGTGGAAAGAAAAATGTTGCGACGTACTGTGCACCCTCGATCTCCATGCCCAGCAGCAGGAAGGCGCTCGGCGTCGTTTCGTGCAGCCCAACCTCCCCTTTCTCCGCCCGCTTCTGCTCCTCCTTCGCAAGTTCGAGCCGAACATCGGCAATGGTGAGGGCTGTAAGTTGTGTCATTATCATGGCAAGATAGGGTCGGGGTGCAGCTCACTGGGCATTGTTAGACGATACGGGTGTTGGGATTTGGGTTTGTGTGTGCGCGTTTGCAGCTCAGGGGTAGAGTGAGTCAGAGTGAGTCAGACCGAGTCATTGGTCACATGACTAGGGCAGAGGGTTGTTGGATCATATATATACAGCTCGTTCTTGTGTATCGTACCTCACCCGCGAACCTCGCAGTGTTTGTTCTCTTTGACCGGTGACTTCTCTGTTAGTTCACACTAGGCCTTAACCAGCCTGCTGCATGGGGACTAGGGTGCTCTTTGCATTCTGACATTCGCGGGTTCCTCTGTCTGGCGAGTGCCCAGCCATCCTTTTCTTGTCACTTGGGGATGTAAAATAATCAATGTTTTCTGTGTCTGCCGGTGGGTCGCAGCACCATCCTTCCCCTTCAGGATGTAAAACAATGCAAGCGTTTTTCGCCCGTCGCCTTTTCGGCCTA
>KN832558.1:1104238-1158318 GCA_000827205.1 Plicaturopsis crispa FD-325 SS-3 | reverse complement strand
TTTGCCAGGAAAACCTGCTCGTCCACCGTCGCCTGCGACATACGAGCACGCGTATTTGCCTTCTGACCAGTGTAGTTCTTGATCTTGAATCGATTCATGCACGTCCGTGTGCGCAGGTGTCGGCGAAGCGTCTCCAACGTCTCGACGCTCTCCGCGTATCGCAGACGCGCCTCGATGTCGGCCAGCCCCGCAGTACACGAAAAGCGTCGCGCCTCGCTATCCAGCGACGACGGCAAGTAAATCGGAACATCCTCGGCATTGGCGACTTTGTCTCCCGGCCTAGCATTGCTGATCGTGGCAACACCTACAGTACGGGGAGGAGCGGCGTGTAGTCGAGGCATATAGATGTGTTGGAGGGTTTCAAAGCGGCGGATTTTCCTATAGATGGCTGTTCGGCGCTCCTGAAGGGACGTATCTTGAAGGGATGTAAGCCGGGTCCTGGATTTAACGTCCCTTGCTAGAACGCGCCTGCCCGACGTTTTTAAGCGATGGTGCAGTGGAAAGAAAAATGTTGCGACGTACTGTGCACCCTCGATCTCCATGCCCAGCAGCAGGAAGGCGCTCGGCGTCGTTTCGTGCAGCCCAACCTCCCCTTTCTCCGCCCGCTTCTGCTCCTCCTTCGCAAGTTCGAGCCGAACATCGGCAATGGTGAGGGCTGTAAGTTGTGTCATTATCATGGCAAGATAGGGTCGGGGTGCAGCTCACTGGGCATTGTTAGACGATACGGGTGTTGGGATTTGGGTTTGTGTGTGCGCGTTTGCAGCTCAGGGGTAGAGTGAGTCAGAGTGAGTCAGACCGAGTCATTGGTCACATGACTAGGGCAGAGGGTTGTTGGATCATATATATACAGCTCGTTCTTGTGTATCGTACCTCACCCGCGAACCTCGCAGTGTTTGTTCTCTTTGACCGGTGACTTCTCTGTTAGTTCACACTAGGCCTTAACCAGCCTGCTGCATGGGGACTAGGGTGCTCTTTGCATTCTGACAACGGGCAGGGCTGATCATGGTCAGCCTCCCAGTCGCGCAGCATCCCCTCCCACTCCTCCACCTCCTCCTGACGATGCTCTCGGAGCATGCGGTCGAATGCGTCATATTCCGACCGACGCTCCATGGCCTCCGGAATTGCCTCAAGCAGGCGGCGAAGAAGCCGATCCCCTGGAAGACATTAACCAAAGCAATGCAGAGGCGACGATGAAGCCTGCTTACCTAGGCCGGTCATCTTTTTGTAGTTGTCAAACTGAAAAAAGTCGTCCAGCGTATCGCTGCGTGCACCGGGGCCCATCTCCTTGGTACTCTTCGAAGCGCCGTTGATGGATGACCAGCCCCGCTCAATCCCTTCACCGTCCTTCTGCCCAGCGCCCGGCGTGTAGTTCAAAGAAAAGGGAGCTTGGCACTTCTCTTCGTGGCCATGAAGGTGCAGTTTGGGGACCTTGAATGTGACTGCACTTGCAGGAACAAAGGGGCCGAGGTGGGCGGGCATGCTCGGTGCGCGCTTCCAGAGGTTTCGGCTCCACTGGCAGGCAATGTCGTAGGTAAGTAGGACGGGGGTCTCGACGCCTTTTGCCGCAGAGAAAAAAAGATAATCCATGTTGGAGAACCTGTCCCCGTAAACGTCCAATAGTTAGCGTAGAACGAAAAGGGCATAAGCGCCACCCACCGCTCCCCTTTCTGGAGATCACCAACACCCTGTGCTCTCCACATCTCGTCATCGCACATCACCCCCCCAACGCCCGTTGAAGTTATACCCTTGAGACGCTTTAAGTTGGCGAGGATCAACGCGGCGAAGCCCGAGCAAGTTGCAATCTACGGAACCTCGGGAGTTAGCGCGCTGGTCGAGGGAGATCATCATCGAAACCCCACCTCGTCTTGGTGAATGTAATTCTTGAGGTGCTCGGCGTACAATCGCTTGTCTACGAGGTACGCCCACCCAGGGCCAAGAACGGGGTCGCGGTGTCCGTTGGCGCGAGCTTTGTTGGACAGTCGGAAGTTGGCGTCCTCGTGCAGCGTTGTCCGGACGAGATATCTGCAGTGACCCAGGATTAGCACTACCGGAGACCCGCGCGACGTTTGCGACTCACGACGCCATCATCCTCCAATCGGGCGGCAGGTTGATTCCTGGATGCGGGCAGGCGCGGCACTTCAACGCGAGCTCCCCCAGCCCCGTCCCCTCCACCCCACCCAGGTGAAATCGCCCAGCACGCTTCAGCATTATCATGTTGCGCCATTCGCGTATGATGATCATGAAGACGGCCAGGCGATCCTTGGCCAAAAGTCAGCAAAGCAATAAGTTGCAGGCGGTGCAAACTCACAGGCAGGGGGTTAAGCCTGTTCGGGTTTGTCATCAGCTCGAGCGACTTGTAGAAGTCGAAGGCGCTGATTCGGCCCTGAAGGTTGACGGTGTGGAAAAGGCGGAGCACCTCCATGGTGGCGCAGCTTTGTGGCTCCAGGGGGGTGGCGGGCCACCAAGCTCTGCGAAGCACTTGTCGGAATCGGTCGAAGCCAGGTTCGCAGCCGCAGAAGTCTACGGCGACGCGGTGGATGCCGTTGGTGTGAATGACAATGAAATTTTGGTGTCCGGATTGGCGGTGTGGACAAATCCTGCCGTCGCTGTGCCCGAGCTGCACTCTGAGCCCCAGTTCACGTAACCGGACGCGGCGAAAAAAACCATCCCTCCAGGCCTATTGCAGGGTTAGCACGTATGCAGCGGGGCAGGGGTGTGAACGCACTTGAATGAAATGTAGGGGAAGGTGCCGGTGCCTCTCGACGATGCAATCCTTGCATAAAAGGGACCCTTTGCCGCACTCTTCACAGCGGAAACTCGGCGACAACGCGCGGCAGTCCTGGCACCCGGTGCTGGCGGAATACCCGCCTCTTCCTTCCAGCCGGAGAAGCTCCAGCCCGTATTCATCGCGGAATGGCATGAAGGTCAGCAGGGGCTCATCCTGTGTGGGGAAGTGATTTTCGTTGAGTGCACTCACCCACTGGAGGACGTTGAAGACATACCGAGTTTTGATACCGCTTAGCAGGTATTTTTGTACAGACCTCCAGGCCTGCAATGTCCTCCGTGCCTAAGCCCTCCATCCGCGGGTCCTCGAAATTGTCCTGGGAGAAGTCGAACCAAGGCGTTGAAGGGGCGGTCACCACGGGGGGGACAGGCGCTGGCGGAGGGAGGTCAATGCGGGAGGTAAAGACCTGCATTCGCATTCTTCCTGGCCTCGACAAGACAGACAACACGCTAGAGGAGGCAGGGGGCTCGCCATGGATATGGAAGGTAGCAGGGGGTTTCTTTTTTTTTGCCATGGACTGTGGATGGCTGAAAGGGGCGGTGGGAACTTGGGCACAATCAACAAAAGCTAACCGACGCGTACGATTACACGTGACCGTTCCAGCTTGCTTATCCCGGGCTGAGGCCTCCGTAGTTTGCATTTTGCGGCGTACTTCGCGCATCTTTGTGAGCCACAAGAAAGCATTCAATTAGAAAGGACGCCGGGGATACAATGTAATCTAAGCAAAGACATTCATGCGGTCCTGGCACAGGTCATCCACCCTCGAGAACTTTCGCAGAGCCCTGCGCCATCGTTTGTGACCGTCACCGATAATCTTGTCAACCCTGTCCTTCCCAAGCGCATCCGCAGTCTTGAACCCATACCGAACCCAGCGGGTGAGGCCCCCCGGGCAGTACTGCGTGATCGACATCCGAGTTTCGCCCTCCTGGATGGGAACATTTCCATGGCGCATGCTCCCGGATGGGAGGAGAATAGTCGATCCGGGCGGAAACTCGATGATCAACTTGAGATCAAAGAGGATGAGGTGGCCTCCGAGCTTGGGGTTGTAGCTGCCGCCGGGAGTGACGGCGCACCAGTAAACGGGCCCGTTGCCGGAGTCGGTATGCTCGAAGCAGACGGTTGCAGGCCCGAAGTTGAAAGTCATGGTGGGATAGATGCTGTTACTAAAATTGCGGCGGAGATGTGAGTGTCGGCGGTGAAGTTTCTCGGTAGTCTTGGAGATGTCTTGGAAGATTTTGGGGCCATAGAAGGCGAGGGCGCCTGTGCATAACCTATGTTAAATGAGACGGCGGTAGGCGCGGCCAGACTCACTGCTTTGAAACCCGGCGATTCGCTTAATCGCGCCGTCATCGAGGAGCTCCCGGAGGACGCGCTGATTTCCCTTGGTTTGTCGAAGGTTGCCGGGCGCCTGTGGGAACCCCTCATAAGCCAGCGAAAGGGCATCGAGAATGCACAATTACCTTCTGCCCCCCACCATAGGACACGCCCACCGGTAGAGATTTATACTGCCCGCGGCGGTGAAGACCGTCGGCATTCACGCGGTCGCCTGACCCCAGAACCTTTGCGGTGGCTTGCGCGATAACACCGTCCCATCCGGGCTGCTTGGGCATCGCCGCCAGCGCCAAGATGACGCGACCGTGGCTGTCCAGGAAGGTCTCCGCGTCCCTAGGCGCAGGATCAGCGGAGAGTCAGCAGCACAGAAGCTATTGCACTCACCATCCATTCCAAGAGTGCACCGAAAACCCCTGCCCCAGAAGCTCCGCCAATGTGTACGCCATCTTCCGCCCACCCGTGATGCGGCGCCCAATAAACGCGCCCTTAGCGACGTGCAGTTTCGACGCGGAGAACTGCACCTTCATGGCGGGAATATGGCGGTGTTTCTTCGACAGCGAGGAGCGAACCTTGTACCCGTGCGGACCGTTGGCCTTAGCAGCGGCGCGGCGCTTCTGGCGGCGCTTGCGAGCACCGTCGCGCTTGTGCGCGGCGACGGTGGATTCGACGGGGGAGCCCGGTGGAGATCTCCCAAGCGGGAAATTTGGGGGCGGCAGCTGAAGATTGGGGATGGAGGAGTCCGGTTCGAGAACTGAAAAGAGCGCTGCCGGCGGCTCATCCAAGTCGCATGGCAGGGGGGTGAGGGGGGAGGGGGGTTCATCGAGAGGTTTGCAAGCGGGTGAGGCTGCCGGGGTTGCGGGGAGCAGAGGCAGGGGCGACTGTGGGCGTTGCCAGGGTGTTGACGGCTGGGAGGCGGAGTCGACCTCTGCGCCCTCACTATCGCCCTCGCCATTCACGCCGCGCTCGTCCGCCAGGGCCATTGCGTCAAAGACTGCATCGTCAATGGAGAACGTTGTCTTGACCATGGTGACGGTGCCTTGATAGGGCGTAAACTCGCGCCCAGAACGCGTCTGTGGCTGGGTCAGTACAAACCTCGTAAACCGACAAAAACCGCGCCTACTCACCGAGCGGGCCCCCACCATATCGAAACCTGATAGAGAACCTGAGTCAGCAAGGTTAAGAAAGAAAGAGAAACAAATGGATGCGGACGCGACGCGTGAGGGTACGCGTTGCCTAACCCGAGCGCGCCGCCGTAGTGCCTGGGTCTGACACAGCTTTGGCTTGCTCGGGAGTTCTGGCAAGCAGATACCCTCCACACAGAAAGAGACCCTTGGACCCCTGCGCACCGCGGTAGTGCCTGGGTCTGACACAGCCTTAGCTTGCAGGGGAGTATGGCGGGCAAGGCGGGAATGGGGGATAAAACAAAAGCAAATTAGACTTACTTGGGTCTGAACAGGTCAACCGACCGCAAGGAGGGAGTCAAACGTTGGAGAGGCGGAGGAATAGGGAGGGGAGAAAGGCTGGCAGAGGTTGGGGTTTAAATAAATATGAACGGCGGTCATAAAAACGCCGCAATTTCAACAAAGAGCGGCCAAGCGCGGCGCGCGAAGCACACGTGCAACCTATAGGATACGCGGCGACGCCGCTTTTTGTCCATAGGTCAAAGAATATATTGCCCGACTACAACGAATATAGCTCCAACGCCGCCACCGCTGCGTGTGCACGGGAGAAAAGGTTCGACAAAAACTCCAAGACCTCGCCGCCCACCGGCCCCGATTTTGCGCATGCCCCAAGCACCTCCCCTACCATGCGTCTACCCTTGAACGCCTCGCCCTGACACCGCGCGCACCACTCCTTCAACATACCACTAGCCAAAGCATCGGTACGTTCGTCCAGCAGCGAGGCAGGAAGGGAATCGATGGGGCCACGAAGATCGGCCCATAGATTGAGCTCCTGCATAAAATAAACCAGCCCCCCCTCGCGCGTGTCTCTGTATGGGTCGTCGGAGCCATCCCCGTCATCGTCATCGCCGACGACGTCGCCGCTGTCGGAGCCATCCCTGCCGGCGCGGTCGTCATCACCGACGACGCCGCCGCTGTCGTCCGGGCTGCACAAGGTGCACAGCGCTCGAGCTTCCTCTGCACATGCATGCGCGAAATCACCAAGATATACGCTAATGCAAGTCGTGAGCGGGGCAGTATGGCAAACGCAAAGGAAAACGTACGGCTCCTCAGGGCCTGGCAGGTCTTCGGGCTTGACGCTCATCATCGCGCGGTCGTTCTTCCTGGAGAAAAAAGGTGACGGGACGCAGATACGCAAAGCAGTGCACACTCACTTGTCCTCTCGGTTCCTCCGACTACGCAGGCGTTGCTTCACTAGTTTTTCCGCGCGGTATCTGAGACGAATCCTTTAGCACGGCGTTTGGAGAAAGCGACGCCAACGTACTTCCAATAATGGTCTGAGTTGGTGCGTCTACGTGCAGCGGCTTTGGCCTCTGCAGACATCCGTGGTCGAGGCATGAGAGCAACGATGCAAGAGGGAATCCTGGTACAAAAACAGAAGTCAACAAATGGGACGGCGGTATCGCTACTGAACTCGCGCCAGTCAGGGCTGCCAAACGCGGCTTTGCATCGACGGCGAACTTGTCGCACACTGCGCCGGTCTGCAGGAAAAACTTCAACACTGACTTCATCCCCCTTTTCTGAGCGCCCAGGAGCATGCATATTATTTGAAAAAATCTTTATATTGCCTAGCTACAAATTTGACGATACCCGCCCCATACAAAAATTTTGACGATACCCTCCCCACACCAACAGAAACGCAAACCCCGCCTTGCAGCCGCGCGTGGTCACCTTCGACGCACCCCACCTCAACCGCCCACGCCCTCAAAGCCCACCCACACTACGCGCCCATGACCAATGTCAACAGGCGGCCTGCGACAAGACGTCGAGCGGAATGTCCTGACCGCGCAACTGTGTACCCGAACATGTCAGTGAATATCATTAGCGTCGACCGCATAATGTACATACCTATGAATCAACACGCCGCCCACCAGGTGAACCGACCACCTAAATAAAATGCCACAACGCAACTCTGAGTTAAAGAATACAGAGCTAAGACGACGCAAAGCTTACCAACGGCAGACTGAGGACTTGAGGAACCACAGCGGACGCTAGCGTACGAGGGCAAAATAGTGGGGATTACAGGTGGACGGAATGAAAAGTGGACAGATTATATATGTGTTGAGCGGGGTCCGTGCGCGCGTGCCATGTTTGGCTGCACTTGTGTGGTCCGTGCACACAACTGAACGCGCGCATGTAAACCCTCGCGACTTGGGCAAAAGTTTGCGACAGTTTGCGACTTTTGGTACCCTACTCAAACACCTTCATTTCATAGTTTAGCCATCACATTTTCATGTCAAAGTATGGTCCAGTGTATCCCGTATGATTGTACTGCGTTCATATGGCAGAATCCGCACCTGAAATGTTGTTCAAGTTGTTGGATGGTTCAGTCTCGCTGCTGCAAATATGCACCGTAGGTCTGAGGTATCTTATCTATACTTAATAAGACTGGGGCAACTCCGCAGTTGGCTCACTTTCCGTCAATGCACACGTCGAGCCTTTAAATCACATTTTCAGAAAGCGAGACTTGTTCACATTCAACAGCACTATTTTAAAGGACAAAGTAAAAACTATCGTGTAAGGAGGACAACATATCCGTCGCGGAGCGCCGCTGTATACGCCTGGCGAGCCTCTCTCTGGGTATTGAAGCTGTTGTATATAGCGCACGAAATTCCTACCACGTAGTCAGCACATTCAAGCCTAGACGGTTGTCAGCACACTTCTTCAGGAATGTAATAGCTACCCACCAGTCATTGAACACGCCGGTGGTTGTGCCTTTAAATACGACGATGGGGCGGGGTTCCTGCTGGCGGGACGATGGGGCGCTGACAGGCACAAGGTACCATGGGCGGGGAGATAGCGGGGCTGGGCGCTGCTCGCTGCGCGAAGGGCCTCCAGTGGAACGGGGAAGAGGCAAGCCAACTTTGCCTGCTCCCCAGGCGATGGACCACGCACCCAGCCCATGATGAAGCGTGGCGTACTTCTGATAGACGGCTCCCGAGACACCTTTGATGGAGAGGAGGCAATCGGGGCTGCAATGGTGGGTTAGCGTGCGAGTAGTTGTTAAGGCGAGATGGGGTTACGTACTAGTTGAGATATACGCCAGGTACCTTGCCCCGTGCTACAACGTAGACCGCGCCGCGATGTGGGGCGGGGAGAGGGCGAGGCGGAGCCTGGGGGGAGATATGTGGGTTTGCCAATGCGCGCTCGATAGCCGCACCATCCATGGGCAAGCCGTGGACGGTGTATGGGTAGTACGGGAGAGGAAGCGGGCCGGCGCTTGAGGCGGGTGAAGCTGGGGAGGGGGACTGGGTGAGAGCGACGCGAGGGGGAGCGGCAGGAGATGGGACGGGCGACGGCGAAGGGGGCAAAGGCCGGTAGCGCGAGCCCTGACGCCTAGCGGTATCAACCTTATTGACTTGGGAGCCGGGAACGCCTTGTGTCGCGTCGCCCGCCTCATACCTGAACCGGCGTGAGCCAAGATAACACCTGCGTACATGGACTTACCAGTGTTTCATAGCACCGACCTCCTTACCGGCTGAGACTAGGTAGAAAGGCCGAGAGGCCGCAGTATTTGATAGCAGCGGCGAGGGCTGAGTACGAGTGGCCGGGGTTGTTACATGGCTGATGCCTGGTGAGGGTTAAGTGGTGCGACCGAACAAAGAATTATGCCAACGGAAAACTCACTGGACGTTGTGGGCCTGCGACGGTCTTCCCCAGATACAGACAAGTCTCTGAAGAGACGGTCGAGCTGCTCGTCGTCGGATTCGTCTTTGCTGGCGGCGGTAGACATTGAGATGGGGAAGAGAAAGTGGGAGATGCCTCGTAGACGGTTGAACTTCAGGACCATTAGGTAAATTTAATAGCGCCGTGAGTCAGATGATATGTCCGGGGGCTAATGGAGACGCCGAATGCCCCGTCGCAACGGTCTGCGCTTTCAACATTTTATGCTGAAGTTTATACACTCGTACCTTGCTCGTCCCAATGACAAAACGCGGCGCAAAATCGAAACTGGGCGGCCACAAGCTGGAATTTGTGAAGTCCTACTGCCCCGAGTGGCGGGAGCTCTCCGGCGCTGGCGGACGGCCCATGAGCCTTTTCTACGACAGGGTCACAACGCGTTTCCTGAGGAATTGGGGCTACGATCTCGCGTACGAGACGGACGTACCACCGCGGTCGCAAGAGGAGCAGGACGCTGCCAATGACGAGGACATCGACGACGCTGAAAGGGCAGCGCGATCGGAGACCTATAAAGAAGTCCGCACTGTAAGTTTTGTTTTGTTAGCGGCGGAGATCGCGTCTGACGAATACACAGAAATTGAGCAACTGGTACCGCAACTACAACCTGGCCATGCCGTCCAATCCCGCCCCCTTTGTGCCGGAAGTCGAGGGGGCCAGCAGTAACGTCCGCCGCCTTTCGGCGGTGAATTACTACATCAAGCAGCACAAGGATCGCATCCAGCCTGCCTACAAGGCTGCATGGGACGCAGCAGTCGCCGCGCACAAGATGGACCCCAGCACGCGAGCACCGATAGCTATCAAGATACAAACGCGGGTCGCAGTCGAGCAGTTGAAGCTGGAGTCCGCAGCATTCATGGAGGAGTTGAGGGCTGGGATTGAGGCCGAGTACGCGAAGGACAAGGCAGAGGCAGAGGAGGCTGCCAGATTGATTGCGAGTACAGAGATGACGCCGGAGGACTACCACAGGTATGTGTCAGTCTGTTTCACGTTTATCTTGATGGCTGACCTTGGGTACGTAGGCTGCTTGAGCTCCTACCGGGACGCTTGCAGGCAACAGCGAACGTCTTGAGCGTGGAGTGCAAGGCTGTAGTGGCCATCATGATCTGCAGCCCGATCCCTGCGCTCGGAGGGAAGCTGGATGTTAGAAGGTAAGCCGCGGCTTGTTGATTGAATGCAACAGGCGGCGCTGACCGTGATTTTAGTGTTCATGCTGGCGAAACCGATAGCCCTGTTGGAAAGACCTGGCCCCTTTTTGATCACAAGGGGTTTGCGGACGCTGCAGCGTCTCTATGTAGGTTCTCGAGGGAGATATTCAGTAAGTTGATCATGTTATTCAAGTGTGCACTTCTCTGACGTCTACATCCAGGTGAGCGTGATCAGCGCGCGCGCGCATTGCCCGGCACCCTTCCCTCCACGTCGACCAGCCCCTCGCGCGCTGCAAGTGCGGGGCCTCCACGGGCAACACCGTCCCATGGCACCGGCGGCCGCCCGCTGTCGCCTGGCCGCCATACCTCGCGCGCCCGCTCGCCGTCTCCGTCTCGTGCCCGCTCGCCGTCTCCTTCTCGTCCCCGCTCGCCTTCTCGTGCCCGCTCGCCTTCTCCTTCTCACCCCCGCTCGCCGTCTCGTCCCCGCTCGCCGTCTCGTCCCCGCTCGCCGTCTCCTTCTCGTCCCCGCTCGCCGTCTCGTCCCCGCTCGCCGTCTCCTTCTCGCCCCCGCTCGCCGTCTCACGGCCGCTCGCCATCTTGGGCCCGTTCGCCATCTTGTCCCCGCTGGCCGTCTCGTCCCCGCTCGCCGTCTCGTCCCCGCTCGCCGTCTCGTCCCCGCTCGCCGTCTCCTTCTCGCCCCCGCTCGCCTTCTCGTGGCCGCTCGCCGTCTCGTCCCCACACATCGTCGCGCCCACCGTCGCGTCCCCGCACACTGTCGCCGCCACCACCCGGCGTATTGCCCATGACCGAGCCGGGAACAACTGCCGAAAGTGTGACGAGTGCATTCCCCACTGACGAGTGGACGATGCCTGTGGAGATTTTTGAGTATCTGGTGGAAAAGGATTGGGGGGACGAGTGGGTCCAATGCCTTTGGAGGCTCATGGAGTACGAGGCTAAATCTGGCCATCGGGTGCGTCTTCCATGTTCGATATCTATGTTAGTAGACTGACACCCGTATGCAGAAGAAAGGGGGTCTCCTACCGGTGACCCATCGTCCAAAGGAGATACACAAATGGATGAAGTGCGGGCGTCCCGCTGAAGACACGCCTGTCGCCCCGAGCTTCTGCTCCATCATGCCCGCATGGTGGGCTGAGCTTCAACCACCGTCTCGCATTATCGTGAGCGAGGATGAGGGCTTCAAGGAGTACTCACAGGAGAGCTGGCCGAATGACTGGGGAAAACTCAACACCGCCGGGAGCTGTGGGATTCTACAGGTCGTATGGGGCCTTGCATGGTGGCGCGTCGCCGCAACGATGAGAACGGAGCCGGAATACCTCAAGTTCAACTTCGTCAAGAATCCTCAGGAGGGAGAGCGGTGGATCAAGACCGTGCGCGATGTCTCGTGGGTGTTGGGACAGATGTCGGCAGGTGGTGGGTCCCCCGAGGTAGTTCCTGCAGCGCCAAAGGAAAAACCGCATTCCCCAACTCGAAAGCCATGGGCGTCAAGAAAGCGTGGGGCTGAGGGTGTGGGACCGTCCACGAGAGCTTCTAAAAGGTGAGTTTTGAGTATCATCCATCTGATCAGTGCATGGCTGATTTCATCGATCATCAGGCGCAAGTAAGGTTTTGGGACACGGTCTTTCTGATTACATAGTCTACCACATGTGTTTGCTCCGAGTTACATCTTAATACACGACAATTTCATTTGAACTTGAGCGTTGAGCATAGATTACATGGTTCTAATTATATAGAATTGGGGGAAAGTCAATTTGGAAGTAAGCCATGTTGAATTCAAAGTGGATCGGTATCAGCCGGTGGGATTGAGAGATGAATCGAGTCGGCTTGAGAATCAAACAACCATAAATTCTGAGTCCGAAATAGGATTGCTAGTTCTCGATGAGTATTATTCGACGCAGCCAAAGCTTTTTGCTCTAGACGAGGGATTGGTAAGCAAGCAAGGGTATGCGGACGAAGGATTCCGCCAGGTTGCAAAAGTGGCTGAGGCAGCGAAGTATTTGGCAGAGAGGAGGCATTGTAATGTCTAGGGGTACCATTACAGAGGAGGACATTGTAATGCGACTTGCCTCTACAATGTTATGACATTACAATGTAAGTACAAGGACTGGTGGCCGAGGAAGCTGGCTGCCCTCAAGCCGGCTCGACGAGGAGCGCGAGGTGGCGTAGGAGCAGCGCCATGAGGTGGATCAGCGTTAGGATGTGCTGAGCGGGAAGAACGAGGTGCTGAGCGGGAATTACACTCGGATGAAGCACAAAGGACGGTACGTACGCCCGATGCCCCATATCCTCTACTTACTTACACGCTCCACACGCACCCGGCCCGCATACAGCAGCGAGAAGACGAGATGCCGCTTGCAATATCTCGTTTTCGTCCATCCGCCGTGCCCGCCGTACACCAGGATCGACATTTCGCTCGCCACGATTGCCGCGTCAGTCGTACGCGGACGACAGGACAGCGTCGGCGAGCATGTCAATCTTTTGCACAAGCTATATCTACGCGCGCATGGCGCATGCCAGACTCAGCGGCACGCAGCCACGCACACGGTGTAGAGTCGCCCCAATAAAGAGATTGCTGGTCGGGCGCCTCTTTTAGCAGCTTACGCATACACGTTCCAGCGACCGTATCGGCCAGACACGGACAACAGCCTGAGGACAACCCAACGAGTAGAGACGCGTCTCATTACCACGTATGTTCCGTTTGTTGCTGGCATGTTCCCGCTAACGTGGGCAATAGTATTTACAGTGTTTGTACAATGTTTAGTGAAAATTTATGTGATTTTTCGTGTTCACCGTGATTTACATGAAATTCATGTAAGTAAATTCACGATCTGAGGTTTTCCTGATGTACCATCTAGCATCCTATACATGAAAACAGGACGGTATTTGGTCGGACCAAACATTGACCCAATCGGGACAGGAAATGCTGACAAATTGCGGAACCCGGAAACATCGCCGAACAAACGCGTTGACGAGAATTGTGGCGCGCGCGTCCGACCAACGTCCGACCGTTGACGAGGCTCAAGCGCTCACCGGTCACTCCTCCTTGAGCTCGCCAATCGTTTGTACGTTGCTCGATGCTGAGTAAAATATTCTCATGATCAATTTCGAGGTCATGAGCGCAAGAACGGTTTTTTTTGCCTTCCTCCTTCATAATTTCAGATGCCTATACTTGGGTAATAGTTTCTCTTATATTGGAGATCTGCAGCCTGGATGAGGCAGAACAAATTGTTGAAAGAGGTCTGCTCAGCCTTGACGCTCCGCGGAAGGCATCTGAACACGACAATTAAAGGTCAGTGTGTGCACTGAGTTGAGCGTGAGGGGTCTTTGATGAGGTCATACCGGGTTGGGAGAGTGCGCCGTGCGGGTCTAATCTTACAGTACTACTTACCTCCCATGTACCATGTACCGGGTCAATCGAATGAAACATCATGATATGTAGCGAAAACTATTCAGATCTCTGCGAACAAAGAAGAACGTCTCGCTACATGTAAGTACTCCGGAACCTGTGCTTGCACGGGTCACATAAGCTTGTAACTTCCAAGATACCACATATACATGAGATTCTATTCAAACTAGTGCCTCACCCTCTGCATCGTCCCTCCAAAACTCTGCTCTCTTGGCGCGGTGATCGTTTGCTGCCTTCATAGCTGCTGCCTTCCGGGCCTCCCTTTCCTTTGCATTGGGATGGAGCCCACTGACCAAGGCAGGTGCACCCCCACGCAGGCGGAGCACAGTTTCGCGGCGAGGCATTATTGTTCCATGCATATGCTCCCCCTTGAACCACCTTCAATGTGATATTAGCTCACAAAAAAGCACAAATGTCGCGACCATGAACCATACGTCCCGAGGCTCCGTCTCCAGATACACACCCCACTGTGTGTAGCTAAAGTTGTACTCATCTGCGGCACAATTTTCTGACAGAATCTATGAAGTGCGCAGCAAATGCGTCTCAGCCGTGCTGCAATAATAGCGAAGCGACTTGATTAAACTGTACCTATGAAGTGCGCAGCAAATGCGTCTAGTACAGTGGTAAGTAATGTAATGTAGTGAAGAGAATACTATGAACAACATACCTCAGCCGTGCTGCAATAATAGCGAAGCGACTGAGGAAAAGAGATGAAGAGAAAAGTTTGCAAGAGTCCATGAATGCTGACAAAGACTATGACGTCATGAATTTTGACGCGTTGACTTGTGTCGAAATTCATAACCTCATTATAAGACCTTATATTCGCTTATATTCGATTATAATCGAATATAATTCCCGGAGGTCCTGGGTTCAATTCCCGCTGGTGGAAAACGTTTTGCAGGCCTGACAGACAAAGGATGTGTGCGGGCACCCCTCATATTCTGTCAGCGCCACAAAGCAACGGTCGTAGAAGTAAGGAGTGGACGGATCCAGCTTTTTAAGATCGACCCAAGATGACGCCTTGCAGACAGACATGTTGTCAAAGTCCCAAGGAAAATTAGGACAGTTGCGAATAAGGAGCGGACGCATGAGGCTGATGGCCTTGTTGATAATTTCTGCGGCGGTGGAGCGAGCCGGAACATCATTAAGTCCCTCGGAAAGGTTCTGTGGCCATCAAGTTTGTCAGATAATTGGTCAGGGCCTTAGAGATTAAAGAAAAGACGCACACCAACCATAACTGACTTGGATTTAGCTGGCACCTCGTGATGTACTTGGACGAGGAGAGAGATACGCTCTGCGAGAGAGCTAGAATACGCTACGGCGGCCCATTTCTGACGTTCGATGCCATAATTCTGATGTACGGGAGAGTAGCCGTAGGGGCTGCCTAGCATCGCTGGGTTTGAAGCCGGCTGTGCTTGATATGGATGCGCATTCCAGGCATTTGCAGCATAGGCTGAGGCGCCTTGGTTTCCCATTGAATTATAGATGATCGGCGGAGGCGGTGGTGCCATGAGACCTTTGAATATGTATCTGTAAGTACAAGATGAAAACGCCTGTGATTAGACGTAGACTCACCAGGCTGGGGGACGTTCTGCCTATAAAATCCTTCCATCTGTCCTTGCATCCCATTGGGCTTGTTCATGTTCACTCCCTCTGTCTGAACACCCTGTATACGGCCCATTGGTGTGACTTGAAACTGTATTGGGCCTGTTGATAGATTAGCATATCATACTAGATTAGCCGATTAGACTGTAGAACCTTTCCGTTGCGCGCCATTGACCACACGTTTAACAGATTGTGAATCTGGGGGACCAGTTTGCGAGGACGGAACTACCGCTGAAGGATTTTGCCGGGCCTGGCTGCTGGCAACCGCTGCAAAGAATGAAATAAATGTTATCGCGGCATTTTCAATGTTACGGGAGGAATTTACCTGTGTTTATAAACGCTGAGCAAAGAGCTGTGGTACTCTTCTCCTCGTAGTGATCATAGCAGTCCCGGCAGACATAGCGGCCAGGACAATTGGCGTAGGTTTCAACGTAATACTTGATTTGGCCTGCTTTTATGATATTGCTGCACCGCGTCCGACGACCACAAGGTGTTGGCATAGTTGCGGTAACATCTTCAGTAAAGCCAGCGGTGATAAGTGGGGGGCGACTGGGATCCATATAGTGCGTTGTTTCTCAAGGAACTGAATGGTAAGCTGTGAGACAGAGAGACACTGGTACTTAAAAAATGGAGGGAAGAGAGCGAGGTCGGACATAGAAATCTCACCATTTAAATTGAACAAATCGGTGATGGGCGGCATAACACTGCTGCCTAAGGCGGCGGGCGATGAGCCAGGGAGCGGGAATGATCGATCTAGGTTAAAATCTGTAACTTGCGTATTTCAGGCTGTGGCACCACTCACCCGCAATAGCCCATGTCCGTGCACATTACACGAGATTTTACTAGTACTCAGCTAGAATATGAGCCGTAATGTATCTGCGGTAATTGCTATTAGACAGAGAATAAAATGTGCCAGGAACGTACTTACCTAGATTAGAATCAAAGCATGTTATACGGCAGTGCGCTGCCACATGGTCAAGATATGAACTTTGTACTTGCGGACTTCTTTCTTCAAGTTGCAGTCAAGATTAACCTGTTAGCGCTCGCCCTCACCCACTACCTCCTACATACTGCTTTTCTCAATGCCTAACCAGTAGTACAAGCCAAATCGTCAGTCCAGCTAAACACAGATACCATATAAACACTGACAAATTGTGCATGATTCTAGCTACGCTTGAAGTAGTTGGACCATGGATCCTTCATTACTTTAAAATGCGAAAAACAGATAAACAGATCCTGGATCTTATTGTGAGGAAGCACCTAGACTGTTTGTTGGATTTTGTGTGTGCGTCGCGTCCTCGGAAAGGGCGCGTTCGCGAGTTTCGGATCGGACATCGGACATCGGACAAATAGTAGTCAATAGTACGCGCGTCCACGTAGCACGGCGTTGCCTTTGTCTTTCCTTTTGCTCTCGTTCAATACACGATCCCGGCCGCATTCTTTCGTCCTTGCCGTCACCTGTGCCTCATCTCTAGCCTATTTCTGTCACTGTTC
The DNA here is from genome assembly GCA_000827205.1 of Plicaturopsis crispa FD-325 SS-3. Classification (NCBI taxonomy): domain Eukaryota; kingdom Fungi; phylum Basidiomycota; class Agaricomycetes; order Amylocorticiales; family Amylocorticiaceae; genus Plicatura; species Plicatura crispa. Next base: position 1,141,671 of record KN832558.1, on the reverse strand, counting down.
AAAATATGGGCTTGGGTTAGTAAAATATCCACAAAACCTTGAGCGCAGTACTAAAGTGACCATCTAGCATCACGAGAATGCGCGCAATGCGAAAAGAAATGGGGCTGCTACGTACACGCCAGCAGGGACACGATATCGAGAGTATCCGCGAGACTGTGGTTGAGTTGCGACAGAACTTTCCAAAAGCAGGCTTGCGTGAGATGGCGAGCATTTTGTTTCATGAGCGAGGGATGTTGGTGGCTCGGTGAGCCCATTGTATCTGTATGAAAATGAATCAAGGTGTGCTCACGCGGATATCAAAATTGAAAGGAGTGTTTTGGCATCCTATTTTGCGACCTATGAAGCGGACCTTGTGCGGCAGCGTAAAGCCAATCGACTACGGAGAAAACGATTCTGGGCAGCTGGAGTTAACGACCTGTGGGCGGTAGATCAGCATGATAAATGGAAGAAGAAGTTTGGCCTAGCTCTGCATACTGGGATTGATCCTTTCGCAGGAAAAATCCTATGGCTCAAGGTCTGGTGGACAAATAGCAACCCCCGCCTTATTCTGAGTTATTATCTTGACGTTGTAGAAGCCAATCACTGTAAGCTCAATTCAAATCCTGTGAATATCATACTGACAATGGAAGCTAAATGCTAGTTGTACCCTTGGTCACACAAAGCGACCCAGGGTCTGAGAACTACGGCATCGCAAATGGTCATACAACGCTCCGTCACTGGCACGATGTGTCTCTGGCGGATACCCTGCAACACCGATGGATGCGGACGAAAAAGAACGTGATGCCGGAGATAAGCTGGTCTCAGCTGCGCCGCCGATTTACCCCCGGGTTTAAAGACATTCTCGACGTTGGGGTAAACGAGGGATGGTATGATCCAAAGATTCCATTAGAGGCGTCAGTGACTCTTGATCACAAAAATGAGAGCTCGGCTAATATAATCTGTTGTAGAATGGTGTTCCGCTGGGTTTTCATACCTTGGCTGCAAAAAGAACTTGACGAATACCAGGCGCGGGTCAATCTTACCGCAAAGCGTTGTGACCGCAACAAAGTGTTGCCCCACGGCGTGCCAAACCACATCTACGAAGAGCCCGAAGAATACGGGCCACTGGACTTCAAGGTGCGTAAAATTGAATCCTTGCAACTAAATAGCCAACTAATCATGTGGTGCACTGTGCAAGGTCGGTGTGCAGCAAGAGGCTATCGACCATGTACGACGGCTATATGCACCCCCGGAGCATCCCGTATTCTCTCTGGTGCCGGCAAGCTTTAATACCTGGGCAGAGCAATTTTACGCCAATATTGGTAAGCCCTCTGTCACCAGAGAGAATGTGTGGGACATATACCGTTCAATCCTTGCTTCATTTCATACCCTCGACGATGCTGAATCTGCAACGGATGATCTTGCGGAGTGGCGGCGGTCAGTCACAGAGGCTGATCCGGACGACAATCCCGAAGATTTAGCTTTGCTCCCTAACCTCCAAGAGCTCCGCAACGGTATGCAGGCCGTTCGAGCTGATGGAACATATTACATGGGTGGGGTGAACAACGGAAATGGACTTGGTAAAGTAATCATATTTGCGATAACTGTGTACTATCTTTAACATGTCTTTTCAGATATGTACCAAGAGGCCCAGCTTGACGAGATGCTTAGGCAGGATGAGCCTGAGGTTGAGGAGGACGACGAAGATGGCTCAGAGGATGTTGAGGGTAATTTACGAGTATGGTTTACTGACGATGAAGAGGATGAGGACGAGGAGTGGTAGGGCTAGCACGGGACTTGTCAATAGAGTGGGTGATGTACTGAAGCATGCCGCTGTGAGATCTAACAGAGTGCGCACAGAATAATAAACAGTTGGACTCGTGCTACAGGCAAAAAGTGTTGTATTAGTGCGCACCATGAGGAGGAAGCGCCAAAGGACTCGCAAGGCGCACCTCATGCATGTATCCCGCCATCGCCGCTGTGCTCTCCTTTTTGACAACTCATCGCGTCCCCCATCCCCCATCGCCTCGTCTTCCACACGCATAATATGCCTCCGACTGCCCTAAAGCTTTGCCCTGATCACTGTTGCGGTAGGAATTTGGTAGGCTTGTTGTTCGCCTGCGAGCGGTGAACTATATATTGATCCACATGGAACGGTAAGCGTTTCAGAATGATAGATGCATTTTACAACTCAACGTACTGCTTTTTACTGTAGCGTGAGTAGATTTTTTTGAGGGATGGAGACGTCCCATCATGGAAGTTGTCAGGATAAGCAGCTGGCGACACTAAACAGCGCGTATCTTATGTATCATTGTGCGGTTTCTCAGTATTTGACATTGCAGAGAAGATGCATCACATACCTTGGCCCCATCGCCGCTCAGCAACGGTGTTTCGGACACGGCAGCTCCAGTTCATGACAATGGCAGGCGGGCGATACCGAAAATCGTTAACACGTCTCGAGGCTCCGATTTGCACGCTTAGGTGATGGGTCAAAATGCGAATATATTCTGGGCAACCAAAGAGCGGTGCCAGAGGTCATACGCTATATTGGGACAAAGACAAATAGGTACAAGCAAGCATAGGCACGCGGGATCCATCAGCGGAACCGAGCGTGATACTCCGGCTTTCCATAATAGCTGAGCGCGTCTTCGTTTCTCGTGTTGCATTTTGTCTCTTGTTTCTAGCGCTCATCGTTTCGTGGGCAGTATGGCGACTACGCAATTCGATCGTATATACCATGGGATAGCCCCGGAAGCTGGAAGTGCGTCTGCCAGTCCTTTGTTGATATATCTGTTCTAGACGCCTCTTTGACAGAGTTCCGTGTGGCATCGAGCGGAATGGCCTGGAAAGGCGAGGAGACAGAGAAGGTTGTCGCAATGTCGTCTGCGGATATCAAATGGGCACAGTGGCTCCGCGTAGCCCGTGGATTTCAGCTTAGAGTCGGAATGAAGGACAGACGGAAAGAACACTTCGATGGGTTCTCGCGTGAAGTAAGTCTCAATCATCTAGACGGAACGCGACATTGGCCGTCTAAACATGCGTGCTAGGATCACGACAAGGTTGCGGGTCTCCTAAAACAGCATTTTGCCGTGACCCTTGAAGGCAAAGAGATTTCATTCAAGGGTTGGAATTGGGGTGTGACCGACTTTCAAGGTACGCTGCTCGCCTGGTGAGAGGCGCGCACATAGATAACACCGGAACTCCATTGCAGGACAAGACTTGGCTTTCCTCGTATCAAACAAAACGTCCTTCGAACTCCCCTTAAATCACGTTGCAAACTCTAACATCGCCGGACGCACCGAGGTTTCCCTCGAATTCGCCAACCCCGCACCTTCCGGCTCACAGAAGAAATCATCTAAAAATGCGCCCGATGAAATGGTCGAAATTCGTTTCCACGTTCCCGGCACCCACACCCGTGCGCGTGACTCAGATGCAGGCTCGCAGAAATCCGACGTCGAAGAAGACGGCGAGGAAACGAGCGCGGCACAGGCATTCCATGACGCTGTCAAGGAGAAGGCTGACATCGGCCAAGTATCGGGAGACATCATACTCAGCTTCGAAGAGGTGCTGGTGCTAACCCCGCGAGGTCGGTACGACGTGGATATGTTCCCCGATTTCTTGCGTTTGCGCGGAAAAACATACGACTACAAGATCGTATACACCAGCATATCGAGGCTCTTTCTATTGCCTAAAGACGATCAACATGTCCTATTTATTGTGAGCATAGATATTCTAGCGACAATAGTCGGCTTTCTTATCACGATCGAATGGACAGCTTGGGCTCAACACCCCGATACGACAAGGACAGACCCGATATCAGTATCTCGTCATGCAATTCACGCGAGAGGAAGAGATCACCGCAGAGCTCAACATGGATGAGTACGTCTATCACGCACTCTATCTTTCAAATCCGCTAAATTGAGTCCAGAGAGGAGATTGCGAAGTACGATAGACTGAAGAAAAACTACGAGGACCCTACATTTGAGGTCGTCTCTGGCGTCTTCCGCGCTCTCTCGAAAAAGAAGATCATAGGAGCTGGTAGTTTCTCGAGGTTCGCCATTTGATCGTCTTATCTTCGACAGGAACCTTACTGTTCATTGTTCGCAGTCGCGATGGCCATCCTGGCATCAAAGCAAATTTGAAAGCCACTCAAGGCGATCTCTTTATGCTGGAAAAATACATATTCTTCGTGTCGAAGCAGCCGACCCTTGTCGAGCTGTCAGATGTCCATCAAGTCGTTTTCTCCCGCGTCGGGGCCTCCATGGGCGCCACTGCCGCACGTACATTCGACCTCAAAATCGTGACCAAAAGCGGGCCCGAATACACGTTCACGAGCATCAACAAAGAGGAGCATGACTCCACGGAGGCGTACCTGAAAGATAAGAAAGTAAGGATAAAAAACGAAATGGTCCCCGACGCGGACTTGCTCCTAGCTGCGGCTGGGGCCGACGACGACGACGAAGAGATGCAGAGTGTCGCCAGCAGTGGTGATGAAGCACCTAAGCCTAGGATGGGTGGTGACGATGAAGACAGCGAGGAAGGTATGCTGATAATCCTCCAGGCTCCTTGCAGGCATCTCTAATTCACAACGATCGTCTGTAGATGAAGACTTCCACGCCTCGGATTCTGATTCGGGCTCTCCCACCGATACCGACTCATCTGACGATGGTGCTGCTACTGCATCGGATGCGAGTGGCGACCGCGATTTCAAACGGGCAGGGAAGAAGAAGACAAAGGGCGACGGGTCAAAAAAGACAGGCACTAAGAAGAAGGCCAAGGCGGACAAGGGTGGCGATTCTGGGGATGACGACGACAAGCCCAAGAAAGCTGCACCAAAGCCCAAGCCCAAGCCAAAAAAGAAAGACGACGATGCGATGGATGTCGACGACGACGAGTCGTCTAAACCACGGCCCAAACCCAAACCCAAAGCGAAACCGAAGGCGGACGACGAGGATGGACCGGTGAAGAAAAAGTTGAAAGTATCAGATTAATCTATGTTGTTGTCTGGAAATTTGCTATCTTCTGTTGTCGCGTCTTCAACGTCCCTTCATCTTTCTCTGGCTGAATAAAATGTACTTAGAAACAATATATTCGGGGCTTACACCCATATTACATAGAGTATGGCAGACAATATTACAAGGTAAGGAACGGCTGGTCGTGACGATATCTAGAAAAGAGCGACTCGGTCGAGACAACAACAGGGGAATATTAATGGACTTCGCCAATTTTACAGTCTAATGATATACCATAACTCGTGAGATGCGAAATCATGTTTGCTTGGCGAGGAGAGAGCCAGGCTCAAATACAGTTGTTGCAGGGGCGGTGGGAGCAGCGGGAATGCCGAAAGGAGGGGGGACGTTGACAAGTGGTTGAGCGGGGCGCTGAGATCGTGGTCCGGGGCGAGATACCGATTTGGCATGATGAAGATTGCCCGTGCCAAAGTTGAGGCCCGGGGTAGCGCCAGACGCAGGCTTTCCTGTGAAGAGAACGTTGCGCTCTTGGTGTAGGACATACGACTATGGGCATATATTAAGATTCGCAATCAGAAGCCAAGAGGAAGAGTGCTCACGCGAGCCAGCAGGATGTTTTCCATCCATTTCTCTCCGTCTTTTGCAGAGCAAGAGAAAATGTGAACATAATCGGCGGCATTTTCGAAATATGAGAGGTTGTCGGTGGATTTGACGGAGAAGACGAATGGTTTTGGGGCTTTATGCAGGCGAGTCACGAAGTAGGCGTCGAAGTTGGACAGTGAACACAAGAATGAAGCATCTTTGCCCTGGAAATGTTTCCCATCAACCTCACGAATAAGATGTATGAACGTGGTAAACGCACGGTTTCACGCTTAGAGAGCCACAAGCTATGCTCTTTTAACTCAAGCCACCGCTTATTCCACTTGCCTCGCTTACTTTCCCATTCGACATAACCTCCATGGACAGGAGACGCCGAAGGGATAACCTATCATTGCTCATAAGTACCCTGAGCAGTCCGAGTCAAAATTTCAGTACTTACATTGCGACTAAGAAGGGGGGCTAGCGGTGTCTTCTTGATGAGAAACGTGTTGACCATTTTGTCCTTGTTCCATGAGCCTGTGATGTCTGACAGAAGCTCGTAGCCTCGAACCGGGCGTTCTGCGAAAGGTGTGAGCGTTTGTCTTTCTCAAGAGACATGAGCAATATGCACCCATCCCGAAATCTTGGGCAACTTCAAAAAGCATCCATCCACCGGTGCCGGCCCATCCTTCAAGAGCGCCCTGGGCATCAACCATTTCCAGAACATCACGAGCGTTCGTAGACGCGCCGACTTCAACCATGTTGAATCGCTGCATGTCCACAATGAACACCCGCTGCTGCGTCAGATGCTGCTTAGCGGTCGAATGGGTCAGGTTTGCGAGCACCTCCGCCGGCGGAAGAGGAGGGACTGGCGGTCGGCGTTCGTTCCGGAATCCTGGCGATACATCGCCGTCGGAGGATACACGAGCCGACATGTAGCCCTCCTTCGACGACCGCCCCCCTTCCTCGCTCGAACGATAGCGCGAGGATTTATCGTCGCGTGAGTCCTCAGGATACGCGCTCGGGGGATTCACTCCAGTGCTATGTTCCTGTGCTCTACGCGGTCTGCTGCCAGTGGTGCTACGACCAAGCGTCTGGGTGGATATGGGGGGCATTGGCACCGTGCGTGCATTCTCCGTGTTCCTACGCTCCGGGCGATGGAAAGAACGCATGGGCCTGAGCGTTTTTTCGCGTTGCACATTTGGTGCAGGCTGTCTGGGCAAGACACCAAGGTCATCTTGGCGTCCATGCGCAGGGTCCCGAGACTGCAAAGACCGAGTTGCATCCAGAGGCCCACGAGCACCCGGGGATATAGTCGCAGCAGGCGGGGACCCGCTTGCTTGCACATTTATAAGCTTTCTCGTCAAGTCGTCGATAGTAAACGGCTGGTTCATGGAGCTGGGGAGTGTCGCTGTGCGAACTCTCCTGACTGGAGCCGACGCATGCAGTGCGGCTTCCTCAGAGCTAGACATGGGCGCACCATGGTGCGGGGCGACAGCAGCACCTCGCGGAGGGGATAATGTCGCCTCCCGCGGCGCGCGCTGAGATCGGCCCGACTGCTGATACCGCTGGGCGCGATCTTTCCTGCGCTGGTCTCGCTCATCGCGAACCTGCCTCCGAATTGTGTTTTGCGCCTTGAGAGCGGTAGGGATCCGCTGTGCGAGAGGCACGTCGTCATCAGTCGTAGAGGAACCAGAAGCACCAGCAGCGGCCTTATCAACACCATAGTCGTCATTGCTCTCATCACCAGAGTCCGACTCTTCGGTGTCGGAGGGGGATGAAAAGGCCGAGCGATTGCGGTTCGTGTCACGTCTATCATCGCCGCCGCCCCGACCACCGCTGGAGCCCCCTTGCCGTGAACCGTTATCCCGAGGATACTTGTCACCACCGGCGCCGCGGTCACCATCTCTGCCGCTGCTACCGTTCCCGCTGTCTCGGCTCCATTTGCCTCCACGCCGACCCTGACCACTTGGCTCACCGGCATCCACCAAGGGGTCTGCACCATCCATCTCCTCATCGAGCACGGTGAAACGGCGTCGAGCACTCATGAGTGCGTGCGTCGTGTTGCGAATAGTTCCCGCTGAGCTGCCAGACTCGAACAGGAGGTCTTCCACGGGGTGCTCACTGGAGGTGCCGCGCCGCATGGGAATAGCCACGGCATCGTGCTCGGGTGACGGTGTGCTGGAGCTGGATTCAGATGAGCTATCGAGCGAGAGCTCCGAAGACTGCGCGTAGAAATGAAAGTCGAAGGGGGAATCTAAACCATCGTCATCGGGGTCGCATGCCGACATATAATCGGGCTCCAGTAAGCTGTCATGGACGTAAGGCGAGCGTGTGGGCGACAAATGGGCAAATGAATCGGTCAAGTCCTCGGAATGGGACCGCGTTAGCGGTGGTGTTGGGGATGTCGCAGTGTCATCGACGTCGTCATCGTACACCTCTAGCAAGGCGGACGCGGCTTCTTCGGCCTCGTCTAGATCGTCAGGTTCGGTGACGGTAGCAAGGGCAGAAGGCAGTGGTTCAGCCTCCATCGAATAAGAACCGGACAAGTCGGTAAAATCGCCCGATAGGGCGAGCGAGAGATCTACAGGATCACCTATACGGGAACCAGAGCGCGAACGATTACCAGCCGCCGACGGGCAAACGCTGGAGGGCGGTCCAGCGCTTTCACCGCTAGAACGGTCTTGTGCATCGTCGTTCATGAGCCAAGGCTCGCAGGGTAAACCAGCTCCAACCTTGCCGCGACGCGTCTGTCCAAAAGATTTCTGCAGTTAGTTTTGTGCAGGATAGATGACCCTGACTGACGGATGCACCTTCGTAGGAATAATGACATTCTGACTTGACAAGGTATGAAGAGAGGGTAATGAGGGACGCGACCTAAACGCAGGCTTGGCATGGGCGCCTGCTCCTGCGGATTTTGGACGGGTCTCATGCTTCTCAATCGGAAACGGGAACGCGGAGACGGTGTCCTCTGGCAAGGGCCGGGAAAGCGAGGCTGACGATCCAGACGGAGACAGAGGGGATCGAGGAGGGGGGACTGCTGCCATGACGGAGGAAGTACTAAGGTAGCGCGGTCTGCGGGGTACGGTGTGAGGGGTTTCGGAGGGGGTCAGGAAGGAGGGTCCGGGGGAGAGGTTGGCAAATGGGTCATCGCCTAGTAGATCCTGCAAGGGCGGAGAGTTTCGTGAGACATCTGATGCCGGGGATGAGTCCTGAACGCGCTGAGGAGTAGGGCTAGCGACTATAGGAGATGTAAGAAATGGGGTTTGTGCAGCAGCGGATTGCGAACGCATTCGTGAGAGCCTCTTCGACATAGCTGATTCGGGTACGACGCCTGAAGGGGGTAATGCATTTGATAGGAATCCAGGGATAAAGATTGACTGAAGGGAGCGACGTTTCTTGGGCATCTTGGACTGTAAGCTGGGTTGTTTGGAGAGCGAAACTCGATAGCTCTTTTCCTTTTCCTTTTCGTGCGGGGTGAGGCTTGGAATCACGTAACCGGAGGGCGGAGGACTGATGCTTGCGGAGGGTAACCCACTCGTGGTGTGCATATCAACCTGATGGACGACGCCCAGGATTAGTCCTCTGATATACATTGACACGCTGCAGACGCATTTCACGTAATGCGCCGTATTTCGCAGCGGCCGCAAAACGCGGCTGCGCGTGCAGGCATGAACGGAGACGCTATACGCGCATTCCGAGCATGACACACCCGCGAACCAGGTTTGGCTGAGCTCTACTCGCGCAATGTACGCTCACCTTGTCCATATAATCGTACAACTGTGCCCCGACGTGGTCGAACCGGCCTTCGGAGTCGTGCACGGAATGGTATCCGTCGTCGCCTTCGTCGTTGCCTCCAGAGAAGACCTTGATGGCAGGCACGCCCTCCGAAGCGCGAACTTTAGAATGGGGAACAGCAGAGGGATAACGCGCGTCCAGACGATCTCTTGTGGATGGTGGTGGTTCGAAGGAAAGATGCTGCAACCCTTCCGTGAGATTCAGGATGCCCGCCATGTCGACTTCGCCCTTGATTCGGCCGATCCTGGAACGAATATGGGTCTGGGTAAAACAGTGTATGAATGTGGAAAAGTCGAAGTTCGAGGGTGCTATTTTGGACAAGTTTTCCGGTCCTCTAGACTGTTCTTGGGAAAATAAGGAAAGAGGAACAGAAAGGCGATAGCAACCGGCCAATTGAAAGTTGGTATCCAGTTTTGAGGGGACCACTTGAACCTTACATAAAGTTGCTATATGTGCATTGATCGCGCTTTGCCGGCGGTCTCTCGTGTGCCATGTGCGCCGTGCGCTACTCCAGATTATACTCCCCTGGTTCCTGGCAGCCCTCATATCTTCTCTCTTCAACGCCAACAACTTTAATTTGCCATGAGATAGCGTTTCCTAGCGTAAACTATGCAAACGTTGCTTTGTATAACCTTATCTCTACACGGTTGAGTGCGGGTTGCAATCGCCCGACATTAACATTTATTCATTCCCTCGCGCCCCAATTATCCTCTCATGTTGAACCTCGACGGCTGCCTTGAAAGTGGTGACACCTGCATCGGTTGTGAATCCTGCGGAGCGGCGGTAATCGTTTCGATCTCCCAATACTCGCCATTACCTTCAAGTGGGGTCCAGATACTCAGAATGCGGATGTTGTTGTAGTCAATTTTGTCCGGATAGTCCTGTAGAAAGGATCGTTATTCAGAAGCAGAAAACTCTGTCGATATGGACATACCTTGATAAACATGCGAAACAAGAACGTGACTTCGTACGCAAGTTGTCCCAAAGTGACAAGTGTCTCGTCGGGGTTGCGGAATGCTAGCTTCCTCGACCACGGCTGCTTCTCGGATCCAGGCCACTGTCATCGACGTACCCGGTTAGGAAAAGATTGTGCAGCCGAAAGCTGTGGGGATCACTCACCTTGATATGGAGCAGCCCAGTATGGATGTGGCGGAATTTGTTCTCCATAAAGTCCCCGATGCTGGAGCTGAGGTGCATGACCTGACCATGTGCCCCCTCGTTGAATGCGACGCCGTCCCCAAGGGTGTGAATGGACGAGAATTGGAGCTTGAACACTGCGCCACGAAGGTGGACAGGAATTCGCATCGCCGTATCCTCCGCGCCGTTAGGAGCACTCGGCGTGGCAGCTGGAACCAAGTAAGGAGCGGGCGAAGATCCCTGGAATGGCGGCTGCCTGCCGGATTGGGTGGTGCTTGAAGTACGCGAGCGCTGGGAAGGGGCCACACCCGATGGTGGCTTCGACGACGGCGCAATACTCGGGGCGCGGTATGAAGGCGTAGTACGAGACAGTGGGGGTGGCGCCGCACTATTGGTCCTGGAGGGCATGGGCGGGATTACGGTAATGGTTGTTCCTTGCGGCTGGGCAGTCAAGACGTGTATATACGACGGCGCAGCGCCTGGAACAGATAAAGTCTGACGTGAGGACGAGCGGTGCAAGTCGATGTGGTAGGCCATTGCAGGCCTGTGGTCCGGGCGGCCCGACGAGGACGGCGCCCGCAGTCTTGGAGTGGATACTGAGCGCGAGAGAACTTGCGGTGCCCGGTGCGCAGAAGGCGGCCTTGAATCGCTCCTCCCAATATTCGACGGTGCACGAGTTGAGCTCGGAGCACGGCTGGATGGTGCACCGGGCGAGCTGCGATAGACTGTGGGCTCCGGGGACCTTCCGCGTGCATGGGTCGAAGGCGCTACTGAAGAGGCTCCTTGGCGGGAGGGAGGCCGAGACCTCGCCGCGGCATCTGGTAACGGCATAGCATATGTCTTGGCTACACCGGCGTAGAATCCGCTTCCAGGAGGAGGGGGCACGACAGCTGTGGGGTCCATGCGAGTCCGATTTGAAGGTGCATGAGACGGCGCTTTGACGTTCGGGAACGGAAGCGGGTAGGGCGTCGGAGGAGATCCAGCTGAACGACTAAACAAATGGTCACTACTAGCACCCGATGAAGCATACGACGGGGTGTGCGAAGAAGTTCCTCCAGAACGACGAGAGCTGAGAGTAGCGTGTGATTTTGAGTGCGAGAGTTTAGATCTTGCCAGTGAGTACGGAGCCCCCGCAGATATGGGGCCACCAGGAGGACAAGTCTACACGAGATGTTGTCATCAGGACTTGTTGGACAACATGCAATAGAACACAGATCTCACAGTGGTTCCGCGATACGCAGTGTCGGGGTGAAGGCTATGAGCGTAATAAGACATGATATGGGAATGAGATACGAGCGAGAAGATCGGAAAGATGGGCGTATTTGAGAGAGTCGTGTTCAAAGGGCTGTTCTGCGGACGTTCGGTGAAACGTGTGGTCTTTATAGACATTCAAAGCGGCATTGTCGCTCTATGGAGAAAGTGGTCAAGACTTATCCGTTGTCTTCATTGTGCAAGGGTGCGCGGAAGTTAAAAGCGGTCCACAAACGGACCAAAGGGTGTCACGGTGGCCCCGCCGCCCTGCGGCGCTTTGTGCCGTTCAGTACAACACTACTCCGCAATCAGCATGCATTATGAAGGATGGAGAACCGTAGAACTCACTTGAAAAAATACCCTTGTAATAAGCATATGCATACTTTGAACTGCCTTGCAATTGCTGGGCAAGTGAAGTTCAAATTTTACCAAGTACATGATATCGGGTGGCGCCGGAAAGCTCCTTTGTCTATTGAATCATCAACAAAACTCTGCGCCTTTTCTTGCGAAAGCAGTGAGGATTTCTCTTACCTTGAGACAACCCTGGCTCAAGGCAATGGGTCGTTGCATTGAACCGGCTTATGGTGTAGCTCAAGTGCACCCTTAGTAGCACCGGGCCTGTTGAAGCCTCGGAGGATGCCGGTCCTGGACTTTGTTCCTAATTTCGGAGGCAATATGTTTTAATCTAGTAGGTAGTAGTCGCAGTTGCACCGTTCACTTAGTTAAGTAACCTGTGGAGTTCTTGACAAAGGCTGCAGTTTGAGGGTCGACTATGTAGTGACTGCTGATTGAAATCATGCATGATCGTTACCGTTGAGCGACGACACAATTCCCACCCCAGTGAAAGATTCAAATTACGAGACGTGCATACGTAGGATAAAATAGAAAACACGGTTTAGCGAGACATGGGACAACATTACAGACACGAGAACTAGGACAGTAAACAGGCTGATGGAATAGCTATAACTTTAGGTGCACGTTCAACGTTCGGGAATTGAAGATCACAGGCGCGACTTTTTTGTCCAGGTTTTCATCGCTCGAGTCGGCCTGGGAGTGGCGCCGAGCTTGCTCCATAGGTTGTTTGCACCCTTAATGCTATGCTGTTGCGCACACTTGTCGCCTGAGATCGTGCGTATATAGAAGTAGAGCGGGATTGAGCAGATGCGAACGAAAAGGACTGGGCGGAACTGTATGAGATATCGACTGGCACCTCGCGCAGCGCGGCCGACAGATCGTTCAGTGCAGCCGACATGCACGAGAAGTCGAATAGTTGGTTCGTGTCATACGTAGGGAAGCCGTCCGGTTGATCACCGCTGACGACAGATGGGTTCACGACGTGTACAAGGGCTTCTGGTCCAAGAGCTAGATCCTCGGCTGCGGCTTTTTCGCAAGAATAGTTTTCCTCCGAACCCGAAACGGAGAGGGTGGTGAGATCCGCTACAATATTGGAGACGGAATCATTGACATGAGGCGTTTTGTGCGGGAACGCGTCGGATATATATCCTAGCGAGGGAGAGAGAATGCGAAGCCGCGTGGATGCGTGCTTTGTCCTAGTATATAGCGTAGACTGTCGCAGAGCAAGGTCAGGCGATTGAGTGGTTTCTACTCCGGTGCTGCCAGTGTGAATGTACGCGAGGCTTGGCTCATCCAGGGAAGCCTGATAGAAAGGAAACGGTAGCGCAGGATCCAGTCGAAAAGTTGCATTCGGCGGGATAGCTTGAACGCGCCTGCCAGTGAGAGCAGTGCTGTTGTTCGAGTTGGCTTTGCACAGTACCGGCGGAACGACTTGTTCCAACGCGGGCGATGTCTGGTTGTGAGACCTGGAATCACGTCCGGTCAGTAAGCAGCTGCCCTCAAGTTGACTAGCGCCGAAATCGGATTGCACATACGATAATTTGGGAAGAGTTGCGTCGCGTAATACGCCGGCGGCGGCGGGTGTGTGAGATGATCTCTCAGATACTGCTGCTCTCGTTCGTCCCCGCGAGTTTCGTCGTAACTCGCTTTGATCACCGTGAGCACCGATTATCGCCTGAGAGCGAGTCAGAGATGGCATAGCTGTGGAAGTAACGAAGGAAGGGAGGATGGAGGATCAACTTAAAAACTCAATTCCAGTTCAACCCGCCACGTGCCACGATCAAGGCTGCACCTACTTGCTATAGCTTGTAATGTACATACTTACATGGAATGGCATCGCAGCATGTCCGGTTGTCAACATGACGCATGAGCGGCCTAGGTCTACACAGAGCAGGAGCATTATCAGAGAGCGTTGGTATAAATAACACACCTATGTATACTACAGAGCAGGGGCCGAACGGCGGCGAACGACCACATAGAAAAACAGTTGCATGGGAGGCCAGAAAAAGGAACTGCTGCCTGGAGACAGGCCAATGCATGAAGTGATAGCCAAATTAGAGCCCGCCAACCTCTACCAAATCCCCATCCTCAAGATCTGCGTCCCCAATCGGAACGTCTGCGCCCATTTTCTCTCCGTCTACAATAAGGACAGGTACTGGACCGGGCTGTGATTTCTTGCCTTTCTTCGGCGTTATGCCCGCGGGATATTTGTCTGCGAGGCCGGCCGATTTCAAGAACGCCTTGACGATCGCGCCACAAGTCGTGGTTTGACGAACGGTGAGGGTGATATCTTTCTTTGTTGCTGCGGATCTCAGGATCAACTTGAATTTATCGCCTGCGTCTTGCTCTTCTCGGTCTGAGTCACCCGACTCTCCATAGTCAGAGGGTGAACCCGTGCGTGAAGGTCCGTCGTGATTGGGTAGATGATCATGGGCGAGTGACGGTGACCGCTGGTGCCGATTGGCACGCATATATTCGTATGTACGCTTGTCGCACGCCTCTGACGGATTGATAGTGTTCATATCGAACGGAAATGAATATGTGCATGTCACGGACCTAATTCTGCCTCTGCCCATATCCGTAGGCTGTGGGGTGTCGCGGACGGGAAGAGTCGCCTTCCCTCGTAGCTGATGACCAAGTTGTCTGACAGTACTGCTGCTAGATCAGCCGTCTCCTCGAAGAGGTCTCTAAATGCGTCGTGCTACGGGTTCGGGCGCGATTAGCTATCCTTGTCATTGTGATTTCGACTCATAGAGACGCACTCTCTTGATCTTGAATCCAAACACCTTGCGTGCCCCGGCTTCGTCCATCGGATGTGGCCGCCACTTGACCTTTATTACGACTGTCTCTGGACCACCACCACGGTCCAGAGTCTCACTGGCCGAAAAGCCGCTGTGCTTCGCGTTACGCGCCTCTTGCACAATCTTAACAAGCTCGGGGTCCAGCATGATATTGTCTGCAGAATCATCCCCACCACCGGTCGGTGAGGCCGGACGAGGAGCACTATCCAAAGCCTGGCTATGATGGGAAGAACACATAGGTCATGAGCATGATAAACAAGACACGACGAAGCACTTGGCAGTGCCATTCGAGCATACCGGACGAGATTTCGCGCGTTCTGGACCATGTGAATTGGCAGAGCGGGAGGAGGGGTGATGGACCTCGAGCGACTACGCTCGCGTTTACGCTTCCCTTTTGGCTTTGGGGTGCTTGCAATATCGATATCAACCCCGGACGAGTCGGAATCCTCGTCAGAGGATAGGATGCTGGAAGTGGATCGTCAGAAATCCCCTCGAGTTTCGAGACTCTGCTACATTGCAAGGACTGCGCGTGATCATGTACGGCGGAGCCACAACGGAAGCTGTTACAAGACGCGCCACGCACATTGGAATCTTATTAGTGCGCGTCCACTCAGGCCCTGCGTGGTCTGCTTTCGATTTCTTCCTGTGTTTACGGCCTGGAGATGATCCACCTGGACCTTGCTCATCGTCTGATTCATCTTGCGTGCGATGAATGCGCGACTTCTCTGTCTCTGCTGGTGCCCATGAGCGCCGAAGTCTGCAAGGAAGTAGGGCTACGCACCCTTAGTAAGTTGTTCAAGCCTTTTCCATCCCTCCGCCGTCCTTGAACGATTTCGCATGAACAATGCGTCTTCGTCTTCGACATTCAATTGACTTTCTACTTTGCCGGGACTTGACGGCAACTGAGTAGATGAAGATGGGTCTGGGGGCGATGAAGCTTTCGCGACAGGACGGGGTCGGGGCCGGGGTCTTGGGCGAGCATTAGACATGGATCTACTTGGATAGTGGTCAAGGCGAATACGATTCGTGTAGTGTTTTACAGTAGGACAAGCACAGCAAGCGAGTAGAATGGCGAAACGCGCAAAGTACGCGCGCGCTCGCGCGCGGCCATTACGATCGTCAATTCCCACGGTCAATAAAGTCGCGGAAAGTCACAGTCCGCCTCTAACACAGCTGTACATACTTACTATCACACTCTTTCCCTGCAATATGGCGGAGGCTCCGATTGCTTTCAAGCGCACCAAATCAAAGCCCGTGCTTAGGGCGAGAGCGAAATCCCCCGACTCCAACGAGTCCACGGACGCACCCGGGGGTGAAGACTCTCCCAGCACCCTTGCCACCAAGCTCAAGAGCAAAGTCAAACGCGCGAAAGCAAAGTCCAGACTTAGCTTCGGAGGAGAAGACGTGCGCGTTCTACTGCTCCTTGGGAGCTCTTTCTAAAAGTTTGCTGCAGGAAGGGGAGGAGGAGGTCTTTCAGGTGAAGAAGTCCAATCTCAGCAGGAAACTGGCTTTGGGCAAGCACCCCGCATCGCCTGGGTGCGTCTTCTATTGACCGTTTCATTTCGAGTACTAATCTCCTAGTAGCAGTCTGTTACCTGGGTCTTTGGACCAGGCGTCGATTTCACCTCGCGCTAACGCAGGACCAACATACGACAAAGCGTACTTGTCAGAGCTTAAAGCAAGCACGCCCTCTTCTCGTCCCCCGCCGCCCAGAGATGACTCGTTTGATATCGACATGTCCGTCGATGACATCTCCTTCCAGTCCAATGATGTGTTCGGTAAGTCTGATGATAGTATCAGTCTCGACAGCCCAAATGGACGCGTTCTTCTAGAAAGCGAGACCGCGATTCCTTCGGAATCGTCGATTATCAATGCCAAACAAAAAAGGGAACGATTACGCGGGAGTGGTCGCGAGGAAGATTTTATCTCACTCTCCGTTGCTCGACGGCCAGATGAGTCGCAGGGACCCCATCCCAATTCACGTCTCGTGCGCGAGGATGATGAACTGGGTGAAGCAGAGGAAGGTACGTTCTTTTCGCTACTCAGCACTAGGCCACAGTGCCACAACATTTAACCCTAGAATTTGCGGAATACACGAGTGCCCAAGAACGGATAGCCCTCGGGAAAAAGTCCAAGAAAGTTGAGGCTATTAAGCGGCGGGATGCTATGAAAGATATGATTGCTGATGCGTGCGTTATACCCACCGTTCATCCCGTCTGTCTTTCTGACAACTTTTCTAGAGACGAAGAAGACGACGAGACGATGGAATGGGAAAGCGAGCAACTGCGCCGCGGGGGACATACTGCTTCTGATTTTGTCGAGAAGCCTCCAGTCAAGAAAATCTACAAGGCAGCACCCAGTACGTGTTTTCTTTGTTGTGTGCAGTACTCCGACTCATTTGATATTAGTACCACCATCCACGACAATACCGACACTTGGGCACGCTATCGGTAGGTTGACACACTCAATGACGTCTTTGACTACGTCGCATGCAAAGAACACGTCGGCCATGTCATCTCTTTCGGAAGAACGCGCTCAACTAGATGCTCGTGAAACCGAGATGCGAGCTATGATAAATCGAGCTGAAGCTAAACGCAGCTGGTTCGTCGCGTTCAGAGAGTGGGTAGAGAGCGTCGCTACATTCCTGGATGAGAAGGTTTGATCTCTCTTACTATTACGCAGAGATCGATGCTAACGTGGAGTCGTTTCCCTTAGTTTCCACAACTCGAGAAACTCGAGGATGATCATTTATCCATCCTCAAGGAGCGAGCAGAAATGATAGCTGCGCGTCGTAAAGGAGATGACGAAGACGATTTATCCATTTTCCTCGGCTCTCTGCCGGTTGAGGCTCAGCATGACGGAGACGACGTCGACGAGATGGGACGTGCCGCACCCCGCTCCAATCCTCTGGCTGCGCGTCGCGATCGCCGCCGGGCACGCCAGGCGCGTCGCAAGCCGACGAATGCAGATGAAGGCTACTCCACGGACTCGTCCCTTCCCCCCTCCGATGCTGCTGATTACAAGACCGCGATCGGAAGACTATCGGCGGACGCGGCAGCTGTGATATCGGACGTGAGGGCAGAGGAGTTCCGGAATCCAAGTGCTGGTTTGGGGAAGTGGTTCGACGAATGGCGACAGCGGTTTGGCGAAAGCTACACGGGGGCATGGGGTGGTCTCGGCCTAGTGGGTGCTTGGGAGTTTTGGGTCCGGTTGGAAATTTTGGGATGGAACCCCCTCGAGGTTTGTGAACTCCCAAACGAATTTGATATGAGAAGTATTCATCGCAACTCAACTATAGGATTCGAGGACCTTGGATAGCTTTTCGTGGTACTCTTCACTGCATGAATACTCGCGACCGCGGGTCGACGACGACGGAGAACCAGAACTTGGCCCAGACGGCGATTTAGTATCCGCGATGATATCCACAGCCATTGTCCCTCGGCTATGCAAACTCATAGAAGGGGGTGCGTTCAACCCGTATTCGTCCAAGGATATTCGTGGAGTACTGGATCTGGCGGAGCAGGTTGAAGCTTCGGTTGAAAAGGATAACATCAAATTCCAGGTTTGTCCATACTGCGTAAAGGATGTACGCCTCGTGGATACTAACTTTTCCCTCGAATGGTGCACACAGATGCTCCTCAAATCTGTATACGTCTGCTTCGAACAAGCCGTTTCCGCCACGGAATCGTCTACTACGCTGTATCTGTCTCTCAACCAACCCCTCTTTGACCCAGAAGCTATTCCGGCCCGTCAACGTTTTTTGACAAAACGAATCAAGCTTCTGGAAAATGCCGTGCGATGGCGGAAATACAGTGGTGAGCGGTTTGGCATAGGAGCGCTCTGTACACGGCTCGTGGCCGGTGTGATTGTGCCAGTAGCCCGCAGCGGCTGGGAGGTCGGCGGGGAAGAGTGTGCTCGTAGAGTGAGTGCGACCTCTCTACAATTTGGCACAGCTATACCGATCCAATTACGAAACAGGTCCAGACGATATTACCGCAGGAATTAGCTCCGAATTTTATACAGCGGTTATGATCATGTACGACCACAACGACAGTCATCCCGTTATATTGAGGCAACTACAGCCCGACTATCCGACTCCCAAGCGCACTCCAGGAACAGCGCTTACACGCTCACTACGTGCGCGCAGCGCCCGAGGGTTTCCCGTCAGTCGACGCAGGCGACAGTGCAGTGGATCGTTTACGTTCCACTTTCAACACTATCGGCTGCATGAAACCCTCGGAAAGTCAATCCATGAAGCCTCATGACCCGCACGGAAAGGTTATTAACATGCCGCCCATCCGCCGTGCGTGGCTCGTTCCGTTGTCATACATTCTTTTTCCCGTCTTGGTTCCCCCATTTGCTATTCACTATCGTGACCAACTGATATTCGCAATCCGTCCAACAGCCTTTCCATGGCTATGGCTGTACGTCTCGCACGAGCGAGGGATGCCTGCCCGTAGCAATGTGCGCTATGTCGTAGCTGGGAACATCGGGCGCCCTGCGTGACATACAAATAGACTTGAAATAGTCACCATTCTCTAAGGTAATCTGATATATCTTCTGCCTGATGACTCCGTAGTCTGACAGATGCACATCCGACGCAGGTCCATGCATTCGCCGTTCATCGGTTATCGTAGCCTATGGGACGTTTATCGGCTTTTGCCCGTATCGTCGTCGTCTTGTTGCCGCTCTTTAGACGCACAGAAGCCGCTGGGACACGCTAGCGGCGAAAACCCTCACCACTCATCCAATCCAGGACCACTACATTCATGCTTCCGCGTGTCCTACCCGGCGATCTAATGGTCTCATATCTATATCTATCCAGCAGGTTTAGATGCAGGCAGGAGCAGCGCGTCGCGGAGGCCGACTCGGCGAAATGTTGAATATTCTGACGATAATTTAGCGTCTCCGTACCAACTCTGCACAGTTTGATTCCTAGATATCAATAACGGGTCCGTCTTCTGTCATCCCAGCCGTCGTTCTAAGTCTGATTCTTACATCTCCGCCGCAGCCAGAGTTTTCTAAGGTGGAGCAGGTCATCGGACCAGATGTCGCAACTTTTTTTTCGGTCCGATCCCCCCTTGCATATCTGAGAACTCCTCACCGCCAATTGCACCGCGTAACCCCGCTCCTCTTCAGAATGCTATGTTTGATTCGCGATTGATGTGAGCTCCTTATTACGATTTCTCATAAGTATCGGCATACTTCCATATCCTCGTCTTCTATAAAACCTGGACACCACAAGGAAGAACAACCCTCTCGTATGCGTCTACACCAGGAAATACATTGTCAAGTAAGTTAAGAAGCTTCTCATTCATAGTAATCTTACTCGCACTAACAAAGACATCCACTCTTAATATCATTAGATGTGATGCGCCCGATGCAACGGAATTGTGGCGCCTCATGTGGGTTCCGGAGAAGGCAAAACTTTATTTCGGACCTGACGAGCCAGGACCGACTTGGATATCAGAAGGACGACGCTGCGGTAGATATCTACGGTACCGGGTAACGTGTTGAAGATCTTTTCACCCTATGGGCCTACCGCATGTGACGAAACTATTCTATTCCCCAGTTTTTAATCAATGATTACCTTGCTTGCAAGGTCTCTCCCATCCTCGAAATGAAGCCCAAAATTCTTCACCCGTGCATTCCCGATGATCTCCGTACCCATCCGATTATCTTGCTCGATGAGTTAGTGATCGAAAGTGACACGATGTCCGACGCGCTGTCTCCTACTCCTTATACTCATTCTGCGCTTGTGCTCTCTTAAACCTGAATGTCTCTATCGTTCTGTAATATAATAATATATGTGCTTTCATCCATATATGCTATGCTTTCGCCCGTGCCCTAATCCGACGTACTTAGCTGGCCTTTGAGGTTTTGTTTTGTTTTCCTTTTTCCTCCTCACCTTCAGCGAAGCGTTACAACTTTTGTTCAAGATTCTATGTACTTAGCGAGCCTTTCCATCCTCTCGAAATCTAGATGTTGTATTAGACTGTGCGCGTCTTGGCAAGCAAGGTTTCTGCCGACAGCAGTCGGCGCTTATCTAGTACTCGTCCGCACCCCATATTGCATCGGCAACACGGCGCACAACTCGATGCCAATCAGCTCAGTGCGCCGCGCCGCCGCCCAATAATCAAGACACCACCACGGGCGCTGTGACATTGCCTGACTATCTTCTCGTTGAAATTGGCGTTGGCGGAACAGGTCGCGACATCCCACGATGAGATAGAGCAGGTGTTTGAAAGTATCATGTTATTTCTCGCCTGCAAGAGTCCTGCAAGTAAGGAGACGGAGACTTGAACCGGAACGGACTGCCACTTGGAAGGACAGAAACAATAGCCGCGGAGATCAAAACACCTTTGCAAGTACGTCAGTTACCACTCAGTATCTTACAGGCTTGCTCACGCATGCGCTGACATGGTTTCGACAGTTCCGAATGAGGGGGAAGGTTATTCAGTATTTGAAAGTGAAACCGTGTCGAGGCCTGAAGTTTGAGCTAGGAAATCACGACAAGCACAGAACTCAGGCAAAAAGTCGACTCGGCGTAACTTGCACCTCTCTGAGACAGCCGAGTTCGACGAAGAATCGGCATGACATGTGGTGCTATGGATCTTCGTCCAAAGATCTCTCGGCTCGAGCACCTCGCAGTTCCAGTGCATCGTCGGGACATCACAAATTCTTCCCAGTTCTATAAATTGTGTCCCCACGGACATGAAGTTTCTCTAGGCTCCCCCTTCTCTTCCTCGCACTAGACATCTGTTTCTTCGGCGTCTCGACCAGCCGCTATGTCTCCCCGCCAATCCGTTCAAAGCGAAGGCGCGCTATCCAAGGGGACCGAGTCCCACTACGAGCACAGTCCCAGTCCCTATACCATGCACCCCAACCGATGGTCGCGCGTTCGGTACGCAGGCACACCCTGGAGCAGTTGAACGTATCTAATGCAGTCCACCGATTTTCAGGGAGCATATCCGTGAACCCGCTGCAGAATTCCTGGGCACCATGATTCTCGTCATCTTCGGAACTGCCATAGACTGTCAGGTCACGCTGTCGGGAAACACAGGTGTATCGCCAAGTCCCAAAGGAGTACGTGCCCATTTTTCTCTGCATGTCCCTTCGGCTCATGAATGTTGTTGCCCAGGAATATTTGTCAATCAGTTTTGGATGGGCTGTCGGCACCGCCCTTGGGGTGTGGATGTGCGCTGGCATTTCTGGTGGACACATAAATCCCGCCGTTACTCTCGCGCTTGCAACATGGCGTGACTTTCCGTGGAAGAAAGTACCTGGATTTATCCTCGCACAGCTTCTAGGTGGCTTGTGCGGCGCGGGCGCGGTATATGCCAATTACTTTCACGCCATCGACATCTTTGAAGGCGGCCGGGGCATACGGACTACTCCAGGGACGGCCAGCCTCTTTTCGACGTACGCCCTCGACTATATGACGAGTGTCTCGTGTTTCTTCGATGAGGTGTGTAGACTATAGTTCCCACCGCTCAGCTTGTCACGGGACTGATCATATGCGCGCATAGTTCCTGGGGACCGTCGTTCTCATCCTTGTTGTCCTGGCTGTCACAGATCGCAGAAATACGCCCCCTCCCAATGGCCTAGTCCCCCTCGTCTTGTTCATCACCATACTTGGTATCGGAGCAGCGCTCGGCATGCAGACGGGGTACGCTATCAACCCCGCGCGTGACCTCGGCCCAAGGCTGCTGACCTCCATGGTCGGATACGGAAAAGACGTTTACACGTTCCGGAACCATTACTGGCTCTGGTGCCCTGTCATTGCCCCGATAATCGGCGCACAGTTTGGCACCTTCGTCTACGATGCCTTGTTGTATACAGGCAGCGAGAGTATACTTAACAGACCGTACGCACTGTTTTATCACCTCGAGCGGGACGGGAGCTAACTCACAACTTTATTTCACTCTAGAAATGCAGCCCATCGTCGTCTGAAGCAGACAGCGCCCCCTGAGCAGAGTAACAAACTCCCCGGTGGTGTGGACAACGATGTACCCAAGGCGGAGGCAATGGTTTAGACAGCGGAGCGACGTCTGATCCTTTCGTGCTCCCGACATTCTCACACACGCGCACTACCCACTTCCTGATTGATGCTCGAAATGACCAGCTCACTGTATCGATAACCCCAGTACCATCTCTTCGCCCACTCTTGCTACCCCACCCCGCAACCCCGCTCTGAAATTTCTTGTACACTCACCATACACAAAGGCCCCCACATGCACAGTAGGGACAATAGGTCGCCTTTACTTATCTCGAAAACTCCAGGGTATACTGCCGTTAGATGCTTCACGACTCGGGACTTGGAGACATACGACTCAGAATGTGTTCCAGTGTCTGATTAGCTTCGCTCTATAGGATGTACTTGTATCATTGTATTTCGTGTCCCTTCAACGATTTGTTTCTTCCACGGAGGTCAACCTACGAGAACGTGGAACAGCGGGGTGATCCAGTGCATTTAGTCAAATTAGAGGTATAGCGCGCGTACAACATAAGTACAAACGAATGTGGGGTCGAAAGAACGATAGCACTACATATGTATGCGCAGTCCGTTTGTTTGCCTGAGGCAGTAGTCCGTGGCATCAAAATCCAATACCCAAGATTAAGAATAATGAAAAAAAAAGATATGCCAGAGCCGTGCGGACAACTAGCAAGTGGGGTGGTAGTTGCTGGTCGCTGCGTAGTTGAAGTAATCGGCGAGATTGCTGTATGGGATCTCCTTGCTATCGCAGTAGCCCGTCCAGGCTGCGATGATGCTCCAGAAGTTAGACACGTAAGACGACCTAAAGCTCCTTCAGTCGGTGCAAGAGAGGTAGGGAATGTGGAATTTCTTACGAGGTTGGGTAAGGCCCGTTTTGGCTGGTCTTTTCAGGAGACTCAGCGCCGAAAGGTCCTCCGGCACTGATCCAGATGCCAGTCTATGTCAACGCATTGTGGTTAGTGCCTGTCGTGATGGTAAGAAGGCAAGTGCAAAAACTCACAAGAGCGCCATAGTATGCGTCGATGGCATTCTGTTCCGACATAGTCGACGCGCCTTTCGTCATGTTGGTAAAGACCTACGACACGCCACACCGTCAGGGAAGCAACAACAGGGAAGATAACGAATCCTACTGACATCATAAGAGAGCCTGGCCTCCGAGGCTGAAGTCGGGATGTTCGGATACCAGGTTGGGTACTCCTGGGCAATCAGGATGTCCGTTGTCGACTCCGCATAGCACATGCTCGCCAACACGCAGTACAAATTCTGGAAGAGACCGCCAGTAACCCAGAGTTCGCACTGATATTTCATTTGCGAGCAGCTGCCATTGTCCGTGGAGGGTTGCGGGACGCATTGCTCGGAAGGCCCAACAGCCTTCGACGGGTCGCAGTTGGAGACGGCTGGGCAGACACCAGGTTGAGAGGCATACTCGAGCCAGTCCTATGAGGTGTCGTGTCAGAGTCTGACGGATGCGATGCATGTGATGCTTACAGCAAAGTTCGAGTAGGGGATTTCAAGAGAAGAGCAATCGCCGGTCCAGGCTGCGATGTTGGCGAATTCCTGGATGACAATCGCAGAGCTGAACAAGGTAGTTGAGCAAGTCAGAATATACAGCACAGGGAGTTCGCGCACGAGTCTGGGTAGGTGCCATTCGGAGTGTTCGAGATAGCACCATAGTAGGCATCGATGTATGCCTGCTGGGTCAAGGTGTCCTTGCCGCCGGAGATAATTTTGAAAGTCTACAATATAGACGGATGTGTATAAGTGTCATATCGAGAGTATACGACATGTAAACTTACATCTTCAGACAGACGTGGCTGGTTCGTAGATGCGCCGAATTGAATCGGGACGCTGCTGGGTTTCTCGATCGGGTAGGAACAAACGGCGTAGAGGACACACGCCGTGTTGTTCCAGATGTTTGACTTGTCGATGGTGTTGGCATTGCATGAACCAAGGCGCAGACTCGTGCAGCTGTCCGTTGAATCGCGGACATGGGGAATGGCCGTGACAGCCGACGCTAACAGGGCAATGAGAGGAATAGAGGTGAACATCGTAAGGAAGAATAGGACAAGAGAAACCAGATGCTGGCTCACATAGCGGACGTGCTCTTTAATAGCACGGTGTATCCGACTCTGCCGGTGCAATGTAAGTAAGCTGTATGACAATCATGGTACGGGGCGCACCTAAGGCCAGCCTCGGAGCCTCCTCTACTCTTTGGTTCCAAGTATCTCAGGCGGTCATTATGACCGGGTACAATCAAATTGTTGTCGAGGAGGCGGTGCGGGCATGAGAGAGCGTCGACCTCAAATTCATCTTGGGTCGTATGCTCCGTACGAGTAAGGAAGGAAGATGGGATGTAGTCCCCGAGATACAAGAGGTCTGTGAGTTCCAGTTGAAACGTCAATGTGAGCACCCGCGGTAACTTCACACCGAATGCATATGGTCGAGCTTTCGAAGAAGGATGAGGGCTGTAAAGGGCTTGTTTGCCTGTATGGTCCAGAAATGCGGTCTCTCATGGCGGCGTAACTTCAAGGTCTTTGGCCGTCGAGACTATCGATCGCCGGCGCTACATAGTGAAGTTTGAACAGCAATATTGGACACTGTGAGCTCAAGACGGCGGAAGGCGCGTGCTCTCACCGCACTCACCGGTGCATACATTGTGGAGGCTATGTACAAACTGAAACGCTGACGCTACTGTAGCAGGTGCCAGGCTGTACATGCAGGAGGACCGTTCAACGTTCAACGTTCAGGATGAAGGTGGGATGCAGAGCCGCCGTCGTATGAACCCGCTCCGACGCCGGACGGACGCTCGGAGCCGCTACACAGCCGCTCTAGATCTATGCACACGCTAGTCTCTACCTGATCCAAGTCTGCCATCTGGTCACACTGACTTACAATCGTTCAGGACCTCCAAAGTACTTCAGCCTGTAGGCTCATAGTCGCCGGCTAGTCTAGTCCACGTACGGCCTTTCGTGACAGCAGTGGCCGCAGTGAGCGGGACTTTGCCATCTTTCCTTAGGCCTCGGGGAAGACAAACAGATTCTCTACCGACTCGGACCAGCAGATCCTCACGGATATGCTCTGGACTACCTCTGGATGTGCGATTCTGCGTGCTACATGTTCTCTCCATAACCTTGACCCTCTGCCGACATCTCACAGCCGGTGCAACTGTGCCTAAACTTTGCGACTGAATGTCCAACGAATTCCCTTTAGCAGTGTACTTGGTATGAAGTGACTCGCCGCGTCCAAAGACGAAGTCAGTTGGCGTACTTCTCGGGCTCCTCGAGCGCCCAGGTCGGCGGCTGCGTCAGTCTCCGTATCGGCAGGCCATGCATTCAATCACTACAACTTCATTCGACCTTCCTGCGGTAACTCAGTCCGCCTCAAAACCGGCGATGCAGAGTTTCCCGGATCCTGTGTAACGATTCGAGCATGCAGGGTCTACGCATTTGCCAGTGGCACCTCGTGGCCGCCCCTCCTCCCTCTGATCATTCGACACAGGTCCACGGTCGATGCCAATTTACACTGTAGAGTAGACTGTGAGAAATTTCACGCTTCATCCCTTGTCCTGTTTATTTACTCATTTCGCAGCGTATGGCCCAGCACTGACTGGCATATGTCTCGGCTTGATTCTCCACGGTTCCATGTTGACCTAGGCAAGCTCTCGCTTGCAAATATCCACTGTGCGTTTATGATTGAAAACGGATGCGAAGTAGTGCTTATACTACATTTGAACGCTGGACGCTCATTTCAGCGAGAGCTGTCATGTTCGACGACCTGGAACAAACCCTGGGCAGGTGGTTAGTGCCGACAGGACAACATTATTGGATCTCGCATCCCTGCCAGTATGCTGCCCTCTTGTTGAATGTCCTGCTCAAACGTTGAACAAATTCGTCCATCCATCGAGAGTCCCAAGAAATGTATCACGCAGATGGCGTGGCAGGTTGGCAGTGCACATACTACTCATGTGTTACTTACTTATTAGATGGATTGCAACATTGTATACCCCTACCGTTTGAGGATCGCGTTCCCTTCGGCTCGTCACTCGAGACTCGGCATATGACATTCGCTGAAGTACCTCCCAGCAAACTCGTACTTAGAGAGTGCTGTTGTGATTCGGCCGTAATTAAGCCGTAATCTGATAAAATTGCCCCCGGAGATATCGTGGACGTCGTGGCCTCGTTCAATTGCTTCTGTGGTTCAACGTTCAAGGTTCAAGGTTCCTGCGGTCAACATTCTTCAAAGGATCAGACTCAAGTCCGGCATATCTTGAAGTAGTTCTTACTTCGCTCGAGCAAGGTATACCGTATCCCATAAACGAATGGTGGAGCCGTACTCATTGGTGTCACAGGCTGCACTACATTCAGGTGGGCAGCCACCGTGGGCTCGACCTGCCAGTGGACTGGCTAGAGTCATCGCAGAAGGCAGACCATACGATACCTCGCGTGGAGTTACCAAAATACAATCCCCAGAGGAAGACGCTGTCGCGCTCAGACACGTCGATTCGCGTCCGAGATCTGGTAGCCAAGAGTACTCGGTGACTGACGCGAGGTAAGTAACGTATGTAATCTCATAGTGTGGTTCATTGCATACTCATATCCTGCAAAGGAATCTCATACTTATTCAAAGGCAGTCAGGTTCTCGTTGGGCACCACCTCGACCCCCACCTTCCTCCCCTTCCATCTCTCTATAAGCCCGTTCCTCCGAAACAGTATTGTCAGCGGAGTGTATACTTCGTCAAGTGAGTCCGAATCATGCATCGGCTCTGTGAGAATACAATCCATTAACTTGA
Organism: Plicaturopsis crispa FD-325 SS-3; assembly: GCA_000827205.1. NCBI lineage: Eukaryota > Fungi > Basidiomycota > Agaricomycetes > Amylocorticiales > Amylocorticiaceae > Plicatura > Plicatura crispa. Next base: position 1,114,017 of record KN832558.1, on the reverse strand, counting down.
GGTCTAGCCTGCAACCACCGACCGTTTACCGACGAAGACCCTCGACGGCATGGTATTTGATCCTTTGCTATCCGGTTCCAACACCGATAGTACTGCATATCATGACAACTCGTCCACCCGACGCGTCGCTAACAAACTTCCACCGGAGTTATGGACCGAGATATTCTTCGCATGCCTCCCCGAGGATCCGGAGAAGGCCCTTCCGAGACCGAGTCTTCGCCACGCACCTTTACTGTTAACACACGTCTGTGGTCAATGGCGGGAGATCGCACAATGTACCCCCGCTCTTTGGTCTTCTGTCTTTCTAAAGTTCGGGCCCCACAGACCAGAGGAGGATGCGGCCCTCATGGCATCATGGCTCGCACACACGGGGAACCGTCCACTCAACATCGAGCTTTCGTATGACGGAGTCACCAAAGAGGCAGAGGTTGGATGGGACCCATATCCTGATGACGGGAGTCTTGTTGTTCACCCCGTGATCGACGTCGTCGTACCGTACGCGCCACGGTGGCGACACATCGACTTCTTCCTACCTCGACCATTTCTGAAGAGGCTGAACGAGGCGCTTTACGATCGCTTGCCGCTCCTGCACTCCCTTGCCCTAGATGTCGACTGTACTGTCCATTGGCAACAGCCTATCCGTGCATTTTCTCGCGCGCCCTCCCTGCGCAAGCTGTATATCGGCTCCAGCATATTCCCGTTTCTCATCGACGTGCCTTGGGCACAGTTAACCGAAATCAACATCGATCTCTGGAGCTCTAACCACTTTATGCGCGTGCTTCAGTCCTCTCCGAACCTCATAGACTATACCGTAAATTGTGTTACGCCGTTATCGTTTGCCATCCACGAGCAGCTCATGGACGACGAGTACCTGGCGCCCTCCGTGACCATACTTTCAATCGGACCAATATCCTCCGAAACGCTCCATAGCACGCTGGGCCATATCACTCTACCCTCGCTCACCAGCCTCACCCTAGGAAGCGCGAAGACGAAATCGCCCCGTCACGCTATATGGGAGGGAGAGGTCCTCCGTTCCTTCATCGTCCGCTCATGCTGCCGCCTAACGCGGTTCTCCATCCTGCGAGTCGCAGTCAACGATATCGACCTCGTCGGGTGTCTCGTAGCCATGTCCGAATTGGTGGAGCTTGAGATCTACGAGCGGAGTTCGTGGAATACCGTCACAGATGGTGTGCTTGAACGCATGGTGTGCACTACGCCTGTCATGGTCCCGCAGCTGCGTGTCCTTCGTATGCGCGGTTCTCTAGATTTCTCGGACAATGCGTTGTCCGGTATGCTGCACGCTCGACTGGGGGTTGCAGGTCGACAGGGAGGGGCAGAGGTGGCTCGTCTCGAACGCCTCGAGCTGGACTCTGGGGATCCGCCGTCGGCTCAGCGGATTTTGCTGCTCACTGAGTGCCAACAGGAACACGGTCTCCATGTAGCACTCAGCAGTGGTGGGACGCAGTATCTCTAGTTCTGTCTGAATGCATACAGTTGCCACTCGTATTACGCTGCATTTTACAATACAAAGCTCACAGGTTCGCAGGTGAAGCATTAAATACATGTGTATAACGGAGACCAATTATTACCACCCTTCAGCATTTCTCACCAATATCCTGGCGTTGTTCACAAATGCATGTATGAGGTCATCGAAAGCACTGCGCTCTTCCTCCGGCATATTCGGGTCGCCACGCCTGGCCGCAGATGCGAGGAGGAATTGAGGTCGTGCAATCTCGAGTTCGAGCTCGTGAAGGACTTCTGGCTGTGGGCAGCTTCGGTCCCGGATATTCTACACGAATGAAAGACGAAGGTGACTTACAGGGCCTCCGGATGGTTGTGATGCCGTCACTTGGGTAAGGTCAATCACAAATTCTTCGTGGGTGTAACTTAAACGGTCTTTCCGGCGCGTGTGCGTAGGCGACCCGGTGGGCGGTGGTACTAGGATATGGACGGGTAAGCGTGGCAAAATATGTTGCAGTAATAAACAGCACTTGCCGGGCACCTCAAGGCTCACGCTTATTCGCCAATCCGCTGCCCTCTTCGGGCTGTAAACATTCAAATCCCCTAGCCTTATTTTCCTGACACAGTCAGTCACAGCACCTGTCCTTTCGTCTCGAGTTACTCTGATTTTATCTCTGCTGTGGGCATCTTCTGCATTGTAAAAGGAGTCCACAAGGTAGAGATGGGCATAGTTGAGGGGCGATGCGGGATAGGACGGTTGTTCAGAGGTTGTTTTGAGTTTGTTCAGCAAAGTGTTGAAATGCTTGTGCTGATGCTGGATATTCATTGAGCACAGAACGGAGTGGAAGCAGCGTTTACGACCCACCACAGACATATTCGATTCGAAGCGACAATCAATGGAATCAGGCGTTAATACTGAGTGCTGCTGTGTTAGGGCTTCAAACTCTGCGACATCTCGAGGAGTGGCGTACTTGTTTCGACTCGTAAAGGAAGTTCCAGCCTCTTTCCACTCTGTCTATCCCTAAGGACCCCGACCTTTGCCTCGACCTCCACCTGCGCGCCCTTCAAGTCCGGACGCGTATTGATCATGTGGTGGATAAAGTCGGCGACTTCGCGTATGAATTCATCCAAAGGCTCGACGCCAAGGATGGAGAGAGATAGCGGCTTCACCATCTGGCTGTTAAAAGGCGCTGTGTTACAGACGGGATAAAAGACAAGGCTTCCGGTCGCGGTCAAGAGTAAAGATTGTACGCCGCGGGGTGGCGCGCTGTGGCGCGACGACGCGTTTGGTTTCACTGCCGTACAGTGGGCGCTACTTTTTCCTCTACCACCACCTCCTCGGTTTCCTCCTGCGGAATTGCTCCCTTTCATGTCATTGAACGCGTGCTGGACTGACTATTCGACAAGTGGTTGAAGGCGCTGTCTGAACTCTCCAAACGCAACACTAGTTCTCTGGCTGCTCGTCGTCCCAGGCCCAGGCCGCCGGGAGTAGCTTGGACTGCGCACCGTGCACAGTAGCCCCCGATTTTTTCTCGGAGTATTTGGAGGAGCATTCTGCCAACCTACTGAAGGGCACAAACTCTTTCCGCCTCGACATCCCCGACTATGTCTGGACTGCTCGGCCTACTTTTCATGTCGGCCTGTCTGGGACTCGGTTGCTTTGGTTTTGGCATTATTCCATTGTCCGTTGTCCTCCCTAGTACGTCTAGTGGTAGCCTATATACTTATAAGAGTTGCTGAAATTTCCGTAGAAAATCAGATGGCCAAACTGTCGACTATCGGAAATGGTTTACTCCTCGGGACTGCGCTGGGTGTGATTATTCCAGAGTACGTATGCTCGGTATCAAGTTTGGTATACATGCAATAAACATATCATCTCTCCAGAGGCATAGAAACCCTAGCATCTGCGTACCCGAAGTCGGACCTTCCAACGCGGCAAATAGCACTGTCGTTGCTCTTCGGCTTCACGTTCATGCTTGTCGTGGAACAGCTGCTTTCGCCGCATTCGCACTCTCCCCCGTCGAATACACTACCCGTGCACAATGGCCGGCCAGCTGCAGCTGCACCCCCAGAAGTTCAATTCGACGCGGGCACGGAGCTCGGGGAACTAGAATTAGAGCAAGGCTTCGGGTACATCGAAAACAACTCCACGCCAGGGCGAGGACAGGCGCCTGACGAGGACCCGAAGCGGAAGGCATATCCATTGACGCTAGGTCTTGTGGTTCACGGCCTGGCAGATGGTCTTGCTTTGGGCGTGTCCGCGTTGTCTACATCAAATCTGGGGGCCCTGTCCGATCTTTCCTTAGTGGTCTTCCTTGCGCTCATCGTGCACAAGGGCCCGACGGCTCTCGCGCTGACAACCTCATTGCTTGCCACGTCATTACCCCGTGCAGAGTGCAAGCGACACATCATATTCTTCAGTGCGTCTACGCCGCTGGGTGCCATCGTGTCGTACACGATATTCTCTATCCTGGGTGCGGGCAAAGGAGGCAATTGGACCGGTGTTGCTCTTCTAGTCTCTGTGGGTGATATATACCGACTCGTAGTATTTTTTCTCATTTGCTCACACCGACGACAGGGCGGAACTTTCCTCTACGTGGCCACTGTCCTGCAGCCTGTCGGCCACCACAAGGACCCTGAGTCCTCCAAAGACGATATGTCGGACATGACACGGGTAGCATTTCTCGTTTTCGGCATGACTGTTCCATTTGCTATCAGCCAGCTTGTGGGACACGGTCATTGATCTGCACAATAGCTTGGATAGGTCCTGAGTCCGTTTTGGTGAGACGTTTGACCTATGATTTTTGTCATGTAACTCATTCCGTTCAGATATTATGACAAAATATCCGGTTCAATGTGGCGGCTCAGCGCTCAGCTTTCGTTCTAGCACAGGCATTCTTTGCCTGACTTTTCGACAGCTGTCTGAGTCTCCTGCGCCGAAGTTGTGGGTGAGACGGAGGGTGCAACCGTGGTGTCATAATTATCCTGAAATCAACATTGTACTATCAGAAATGTCGCAGTATACATCTAATGCACGCTAGAAATTGAACGCCTACGGCGCCTTGCTTGGACTCTACAGCTCTAAGCTTGCATACTTACTTCAGGTTTGCTTCAGGTGGCGAACTTGTGGCGAACACATGATGCTCTGCCGGAAGCACGCGCATGCGCGTGCCGACTGGTCTCGGACGCGAGTCTGCAACTCAAGATGAACGATGATGCCGCTCAGAGCGCCTTGCTTCACACTACAACCACTGCTGCATTCCATCGCCGTCGTCCAGCATGGCACGAGCTGGAAGTGCCGTGCATGCCATGCGTATTATCGCGCTCCCTCTCACCCGCCCGGGACGCCACAGCACGAAACAAGTGTTAACCTACTACCAGTTTCAAGTTCACCATTCCGACAAATCTGGGGCTAGGGACAGGAAGAAGACACCGTCGACGGTGGGCCGATATGCGAACCTGGCGCAACAAAAGGCATTAGATATTTGGGATCGCTTTGGGAACGCCGACGAAGGGAACTGGAAGGTGAGTTTCTTGCGTCTTGATCTTACTCGGGTATCGCAGTGCTGCAGCACACACACGGGGACGTTTCACATGTCTTCCTTTCCATATGTCTTCAGGATTCATCACGAGATCTTGGCGAGCTTACCAACCTGACCGATAGCGCAGAATACACCGTTACGGAGAACGGCTCGTAGACAGTTTGGACTTTGAGGAGCATGCTCTCAGAGGAGTAGACCCTACCCTAGGACCATCTATCAGACGCCTTCGTGCATCCGGCACTAACATAAAAACAGATACCGTTGGGTCGATATCCGACATCAGGAAAAAGTTTGCAAGTTCGCGATCGATTGCGAGCTGATTACAATGTCCAAAATCCCCGAAATCAGTCGTAAGCCATTATAGAAGGCCCGCCTGATTTCTGGGCATCTCGCTATGTGCTCGCGTTCCCGGAAATCATTCTCAACTGTGTCACTATTCTCGGGATTGTGAACGGACTGTAAGATTCCAATGTAGTTCTAATATGTACGCAAGTGTATCGCACGGACCCTCAATTGCTCAGTAGATTGCCACTTTCGTCACGACCTCACAAAGAACCAGGTTCGTTGTACCGTGCCATAGCGTGAAATGGAATATATATTTGATAAAAAGTAGTTGCTAGCCGGCTTCTCACTGGTCGCCCTCGTCAGACGAGGGCGTGTCCTCCCTGGCAGCCGCCGCTGCCGCCGCCAACATCATCTGAGCAGCGACGCTGGTGCCCGGTAACCCAGTGCCCCGAGAGCTGTTCTCGTCTAGCCCGTTCTTGCTCGATCCATAGATTTTCCTCCAGATGGGAATATGAGTATGCATAGAGATTTTCGGAGGAAAAGGACACGTACTCGTCCCACCACTGCAAGAGCGCCTTCCGGCTTCGTTTCCCCATCTGCTCGGTTATGCTCATGATCTGGCGGAAGAACATCCTATAAGGCCACTGCCCAGCTCGATCGCCGGCACCGAAAGAGGCTTGAGATGATAACACAAAGCGGACCTGGGCACGACACGGTTGAGTGAGTTCACGGAGAGAGCCGGGAGAGAAGCAATACAGGCTTGCTTACAATCGTCGCAACATACGCAATAGATGCCATGGATACACTTGAAATTCCGTGGAGAGCGGCGTTCCCGGCGCGCGCGCTACTCTCACTATCACCGGACAATGCAGCTTTGGGGCCGATGAAGACGTGAAAGTATGCCTGATAAAAGAAGGTAAGAATCACGATACAACGTGTGAATGAGATCAGCTACCTGCACAAGAAGCATGTTCTTGAGGAAGCCGGCGAACATGTCTGTAGCGACGAACTGCTCGTTCGCATAGAGCAACAGAGGAAGATCTTCGGGACCAGCGATGATCGTATGCTGGCGCAAGCCTTCTCGTACCCTACAAAGAGATGTCAGCTCGATGTGGACAAGATCGACGACGTTGACATACTTTGGATCGTTCCAGTCTAACGCCGTAGGGCACAAAAGCATCCCGCACAGGTCGTGATGAAAGCCAGAACGATGACGCTCTTTGTCGCCCGGGAACGGAGGATCGAACTTGCGCCATTTCGAGATGTTGTCTTTGACTCCGTACACGTCTCGAGAGCGTGCGGTCTTGCGCCCATCGTTGAGCTGTATAGGGTGTAGCAGTGAGCATCAATGCACGGTGAAAGCATGCAAGGGAACCTACAAGGCGGCCGCACACAGCAGAACCCTTCAAGCCTATGTTGTCCATCTCTATTGGAAGCTGGGGAAAGAGCCTGACGAGCTCTACATATGTATAGTAGGTCGTGTTCTCACTGAAAACAATCTTGTGAGCCGTTGTTCGAAGAGTATGATCATTGCGTACTCGTGCGTGTATTGCTCATCACTCTCGTCAAGATCCCGGGTTATTCCCGTGTCCAGGATCTTGGGGAACGACGTCCACATGTCCACATACCGACCGAAGATAGCCCCTTTGGATCTAAAGACGCTGGCATCATCTTCAGCTTCAGCGGTAGTGGCCTTTTTGAATCTGTAGATACATTGGTCAGTATATGTCGGCTGGCAGACTTGAGACTTACTTAGAGGTGGGACGGTCATCGTCTTTGGCCTCCGAATTCTCCTCAGGACTGCACCTCTTTCCGGATGCATCAGATGACCCAGGTGGAGGTACTTGAGAACGACCCGACGGCGAATTGCTGTCGCGCGATGTTGGCTGACCGTGCTGCCCCCTACGAGGATGAGATGAATGGCGACGAGGAGATCTTGATCGGCCACGGTCACCGTGGTGGTCTTTGTGACCTGTTCGGGAGCTGCGAGCCATCTAAGAAGCAAATCGATGGGAAAATTCTGTAGGCCTGGCAAACAATTGCCCAGGATGGGGGGGATGGAGAAGAAAAGCGTACAGTGATGGTGATGCGGTCCTGATTCTTATCGTTCGAGCCTTATTGACATGAGTTTGGATCATATCAACAGAACGGGCTGGCACCTACTGGCACATCTGAGATCCGATGGCTAAAAGTATGCTACGGAGAAACATATCAGTAGATACAGGTTAGAGATGGAGTCGAACGAATACGCACGGTGACATTGGCGGAAAAGGAAACAGGTTAGAATTCATATCCATCAGGGATATCGTCGTCGTCGTCAATGTCTTCACTCTCGGAGTCGGACACCTCGATTTCTTCTAGAGGATCATTAACAGTGGGCATCGCGGATCGAGGAGTTTTACTGGGAGGAGCGCTGTAATCTTGCTCTAGAGGGGGATCGATCGCATCCATTTCGGAGGGAAATCCTACGGGATTGTGATGTCCAACCCCAAGGCCAAGGTAGCGCATCATCATGTCCCGGTCAACAAATCTAAGGTTCATTAGTAGTTGAAGAGCATGGCATATGGTTAACGACACTTACCTATCAATGTAGTAGTTGGTCCAGTCACCATGAGCCGAGTCTCGTGCGAGAAGGGATTCTCCAAGCAAGTCCGTAGTCCGTCCGAGAGCGAACGCGGGTATCAGATGGCACGCCCGTAGCACTTCAGCAGGATCTAAAAATCCGAACGCCCCCGAGACATCATCCTCTGGAACATAGCCAACACGATCCAGCCGCTGAGCGGAAGGACCGCCGGCCCACTCGAGATCACGACCGAACCATCGGACCCACAGAAATTCCATCCTCCTCGGCTTGAGGTCTTCACGATAGAGAATATTAGCATGGAATATACCGAGCACACGCGCATACCAAAAGGGATGCGGTGGTTGTCCCTCGTCATCGCGGTCTTCGTTTGAGAGTACAATGACATTTCGCCGGTCCCTACTGGGATTTATCGTGTCTTGATCCCGCCGAAGATCATAGGTCGTGTAGTTGAATGTGGCTGTCGCATGCCGGTGAATGCAGTCGGACTGAAAATGAATTTGTGAGAGTTCTTCCGGCTGAAACTGCGGCTCGTCTCCAACAGATACGTGGCCTTGTAGACGAGCCAGGAGATGTGATTTAAGCCGTGGTAGAAAGTCCTGTTATGCTTATTTAGCATACAAAAGTTGATGCTATAACTTCACAGACCTTCGACGCAGCATCAGTACGATGCTCTTGTACCCAGTCACCCAAATATATGCGTTCTCCAACACCTGCAGCTATTCGGTGATGCCGAGCCATATCCTCCAAATTGCCAACGTCTTCGACGTCTGTTTTGAAGGCGGGGGGTGGCGAAGATGCGGCAGCTAGTTCTTCGGCCATACGATCGTGCACCGTCTCGTTCACATCTAATTTGACGAGCTGCGGTACTACATGCTTCTTGCTGCCACGGCCATGACGCTTCTTTACAACGCGGTGCTCGAGCTCGCCCTAAAATATATATTGTAAACCGAAACAACTCAGCGCTGCGATAACATAGTACAGCTCACGATCTGGGTGTTGTACGAGTCGGTGGTCCCAAAGAACCGAATCTGGGTCCCGTAGTCTCCGAGAAAATGAAGCTTCGCAGTTTGAAGGTTGAACGTACGCTGTCGCTTCCCCATGGGAGTGTTAGTGGATGCTGCCTGTCCGTTCGAGTTTTCTGTAGCCTTTTGTTGCCTTCGGCGCTCTGCACGGCCACGCGAAGCGTATTCGGCGTCTGTCTCGACAGTGTCGAACGCTGGACACGTCACGTCCGCGAAATGACGTATCGCTTGACCGAACGCAACCGTCACCTTGTCGAGAACCTTCAGCGACGAATCTGTATGCATGCGCAGTTTGGCGAGGGAATGCCAATATGTTGCGAGATACAGCAGGTCCGCCACCGACTCATCATGTGGTGCGGGTAGGAGCCCCTCGAAGCAAGGGATGCAGCACTGCGATCATCAGTTCTGCGCGTTAGCAAATGCAAGCCATCCGGAGGACATGCTGGAGACATACCTGCAGGATATCTTCAAAATCTCTCGCAGCAAGCTTCTTCATGTCTGCTACATTGTGCGCAAAACGGCGTATAGTAGACCTCCCGAAGGTAGGAACTTGTCGGAAACTACACATGATGTTAGTACATGGGTATTATGTTGAGTATTGTTGACCGTGGCCTCACCGTTCGTTGAATAATAAGACTGTGTTGCGCCCTAGCGAGTGGAGGATTCGCACAAGGTGCGTCAACAAGGCTTTCCAGACGCCTAGCTCGAACTCGTGCATGAGATCGACCACGAGCATTAGGAAGAGGTCGAACCGAAAACTGGAAAGCCTTTCAGAAAATGCATTCTATATCCATGTCAGTCAATGGTGCGGATAAAGGATCAAAATGCCCCACTTACAACGGTCGGAACAAGCGATTCCGCTTTGAGCAGATCATCTACATGGTC
>KN832558.1:1017810-1102900 GCA_000827205.1 Plicaturopsis crispa FD-325 SS-3 | reverse complement strand
GATTGATTCCGTGCCTGCGCAGCCAATCGTCGAATTCGTCCGGTAGCTGTGCATATGCGTCAAATCCTAATCAATAAAGACATTACAAATTGAACATACCGTTTCGACAAACGCTACATGATGGGCCGCTCTCGATGACGGCTTGCAGCGGGTATACTTGGATTGGTTTGCGAAGTAGCCATACACTGGCCATAGCTTCGACTGCCCAAATTGTGCGACATGTGTCGCATCTGACCAGAACATGAACCCCGCGATAACGCGCGGAAGCTCACAGTTTGGCTCTGGCGGGGAACGCAGGAGCTCCCTCTCGGCCTTTCGGAACGCCTCGGAAGCATACATCTCACCAAAGACCTGCTCGGGCAGAGCGGCAGGATCAGGGGGCTGCCAGTGTTCCGTATACGAGTGCCAATGAAAATATTTCGAGGCGGGGTCTTCTTCGACGACGGATCTGAGGATATGGACGAGCGAGCGGTGGTGAACGTTGGGCACACGGAATTTGTGGACGGGCATCTTGTCCGCATCGGGGTCAACTTCATCATGACGGCGCGCCGACTGGGCAGCATTCGCTTGCTTCCTTTTCGTGGCTTTCGTAGCCTTTATCCCTGTCGGAACTTCGATGACGACCGTGTCCGTATGCCAGCCGTTCCCTCCCCACGGTGACTGGATGTCCGCGGCAATCTGCTCGTCGATTCGGTCGAAATTGACACCAAGAAGATCGCGAGAATCGAACCTGGGATCCAGCATCACATCAATGAGGGCTTTCCTCTCCCCTTTCGTCTTTTTGTCGCTACCTTTCCGATACCAGTAGCCGAACAGAAACGAAGAGATGTTCGGATAAGGGAAGATGATGTCGGCTATGGCGCGTTTTTGAGTGACTTTGGTGTGCGGCGAGTCGGAGTCGGCCACACGGACTTCGAATGGGAGGTCCATGTCAGGAATGCATGTAGGGCGTAGCTGGTACTCCCTTGACAGGCCAAAGGAATTCACTGTAGTCCGAATCTTCTCGCGGACCCGCAGTACAACCCTGCGCACGGCCGGTGCAGTCTCAGGTACGGCGGGTTCGAGTGCGCCAGGCCCTTCTGGCAAGGCATCGACGAGTGCTGCCCTCGCTTTCTGTGTTGGCCGACGCACTCGTTTATTGGGCTCCGGTAGCGGCGCGTTTTCGACGTCATCTTGAGTCATTTCGGATCTAGTGGAGGAGGTGCGTGGTGGTGAAGGGATCTGTGCATCGTCCATAGAGATGTCCTGTAGCGAAGATATCATATAAGAACGCCGAAATGATACCTTTCGGATAATATACATACCTGGCCATCAAGCTGAAACATATCATCGAATGCGCTGTCCTCGCGGTGTGACGAGGCACGATAACGACTTGACTGTATTGCAATTTGTCGATAGATTAGCTACTGGTACTTGGTCGCTGCTGTTGAGAATACATACCTGTCTGATCTCGAGAGAATTGTCGTCGTCGAAGCGACGCTGCTCGTGGCTGCTCGTGGAGGCGCTGCCCGGGCCTGCGCGAGATGACTGTGGAATGTCATGGCTCCTCGCACCCACGCTCGACCCAGAGGCGGCGGAGTCCAGCCGTCGTCGTTTCAAGATTTTCGCAGGGTTGATGCGACCGAGTTTCCGTAGCTGTCTGCTGAGACTGAACGACTTGCGTGCGTTCTCAGCAACACCTTCGCAAGTTTTGGTGTGACGAGACAAGTGGGACTCTTGAGCGTACACCTTGTTGCATCCGTCGCAAACGGGCATACTTGAGCTAGCCTAAGTGCGATGTCAGCGAGAATGGCATCGCCCCAACGAGAATTTTTTTGCGGGAGGCGGCGAAGTCGCAAGAGGGACGATGAGGAGCTCGGTTTGATGTTGACGTGCGGATGGATGTGGGAGTTTAGGGGGGACGTAATTTTACTCAACAGTACGCACCATTGGGCTCGGACCTCGGACTTGCAACAGCGAGGCGCAGCGCCCTCATAACCAGCTTTCAGACAATCCAGTTGGCTCGGAATCGAGTTGGAATTTTGAGAATTAGATCGTAATCGAACTACAAGTCGCCGGAACATTGTACGCAGATCATGAGCAGTTCAAAGTATTTCTGTGTAATTAAAACCGCGTGTAATATACACGTGTGCATTCCTCATCTGACAATCGCTCGCATTCGGTTATCATCGGCGAAAGTTTTTCCTGATGGAGGTAAGTTCTGATTCCCTACTATGATTGCCTAGACCACCCACCTCAAGTGTCCATCTCCCTAAGATTCCTCTGGTATACCCATCCTCGGCAGGCCCATCGATATCTGCCTCTCAAATATACTCCCCGTTAAACCACATGCGTGACGTCCTCGCTTACCGCAAACCACAACATCGCAGAGGATTCTACATATGGATGCTGCTCACGCCCTTAACCGCACCCCTCAAACTCATCCGTACGTCCCTAATCATTGTCGTCTACATAGGACCTCCCTCACGCAATATTGCACAGCGATAATACCAAACCTCCCATTCTTCTATTGCGTCTGGCGGTCCTGGTGCCATTGGCGCGCATACAAGGCTTCTCAGTACCTCGAGACGCTAGTCGGTGCGGGGGCTGTCGTTCCAGAGGCCAGCCAAGAACTAGATCAAATCTACGACGAATATAAGCCCAAAGCTGTCGGTGGCCCACACGCTTCTCTGGAGCAAAGCGAGTCTTCCTTGTCTCCTGAAACTGGAGATGGATCCGAGCGTACACGCGTGCTCTTGACACGCGATGCCGTCCCGGCCATTATATCGCTCCTTGGACTACCTCAGACATCGGCGGCGAATTTATATCGCGCAGTGGAACAGGCCCGGATACGAGTCGAGCAGGGCAAGGCTTAGGTGTCACTCGGACACACATCATCGGACACGGAAACTGATGCTACAATTTTGTCGACCACAACTCAATAGAAAACACCAATTATTCCATATGCTTTACTGAACGAACGATGGGTCGTACAAGAGCTTTTCATTGACTTTTTCTTGAATATGTGAACTGCGCGTACTTTTATTGGCGCATACTTGTACACGTGCGCGTGGAATGCGGTCACAACGCGTGTTGTCGCCGTCATTCGGTCAAAGACACGCCGAGCGTTCACAAGAAACTTGTAGAAAGTACACCACAACATTCTCAGTTACTTATCTGCTTGTACTCGCAGTACCTTGTTTCTTTGTATCTCGCTCCGCCATCCTACCCTCGCCAGCTACTGCTCTAGCTGAGGCCAATGGCTTCGGTCGAAAAGGCGACACGCTCCATGCGCATCATCGCGCTCCCTCTCACCCGCCCGGGACGTCGCAGCACGAAGGCGGTGCTGACGTACTATCAATTCCAAGTACATCATCCAAAAGATTCGGCCAATGCAGACGGCAAGGCGCCATCGTCGTCGGTGGGACGGTATGTGAAGCTCGCCCAGCAAAAGGCCGCAGACATATGGGCGGGTTTTGGAAAGGCGAAGGAGGGGAACTGGAAGGTCAGTCGCGGGCTTTTGCGCGTATTGATGTCCTCTTGGCACGATAGACTACGCGTAAAACGCGTATTTAGCGTGCTAGACTCAGAGATGTGACATCGCTGACCATGAATCCGATCAATAGCTAAAAACCTATCGTTACGGCGAGCGGCTAGTAGATAAACTAGACTTCGAGGAGCTTGCCCTCAAAGGAATTGACCCTTCCCTCGGCCCCTCGATAGCACTGCCTCCCACGGCTGGCTCTGATGTGACCACAGAGACACCCTCCGTCGCCCCGGTATGTCTTACGAACCTACTGCGCAATGGGCTCCTAGCTGACCGCTCCTTGAAGATTTCACTCTTACACCCGCCCTCCATTGACTCATCTCCATCCGCAAGTACGCCTGAAACATACTCACCGCTGGACCGCATGCGTGACCTCCTCGCGTATCGCAAACCGCGGCACCGCAAGGGATTTTACACGTGGATGATTATCGCACCGTTCACCGCGCCATTCATGATCGTCCGTGCGTTCCCTGCCGCCCTCCACCTCCTCCAAATAACCCACACCCTCATGCGAATTTTTATACAGCAATAATACCCAACCTCCCGTTCTTCTTCTGCGTGTGGCGATCGTGGAGCCATTGGCGCGCCTACAGAGCGTCGCAGTATCTCGAGACGCTGGTAGACATGGGCGCCATCGTCCCGGAAGCGAGCTCGGAGCTGGACCGCATATACGCACAGTACAAGCCCGAGGCTGGGCCTCCAGAGAGCTCTGACCCGAAAAACCCGTCGTCGGATGGCAGCGAGGCCGAGCGCACGAGTGTGCTTCTGACGCGCGACGCTGTTCCGGAGATCCTCTCGCTTTTTGAGCTGCCACCGGCGGCGGAAGCTGATATATATCGTGCGGTGGAGCAGGCGCGCATACGAGTCGAGGAGGGCAAGGCGTAGGGTGTGGTTTACTGGAGCTCCCCGCGTGGCCTTGTCGCCCGCTATTCTAGTCGGGCCAAACGCTGTCGGCCAGCCAGCCGGGTTGAGGAGGGCAAGGCGCATAGGCAGCGTACACCTGTTGGGACCGGCATGATCACGAAGTGCTGTACGTCAACTCACAGTAAATTATTCGGTACGATTATGCAGCAGAATCACATAGCTAAGTAGAAAATACAGGGCATGAATACACGAATTGAACACTAGTCTTCGCGAGAGGCCTCCGATGCACCCGCGAGGAAACAAATGGTGGTTCTTGATGAATACCTCCCACAACATAGAACGGCCTCGCAAGAACTATGCATATGCGAGTATACTCGATGTTCATACACTATACTACAGAAGACAACTTTCCCTACGAGCTCTTCTCATCAAGCATCTGCTGCACCGTATCCACAACCATCTTCTCGTGTGGTATGTACTGCCCCAGCCCAAGTCCGGTAAGCGCCGGCGTCGCGTCGACTGCGTAGTGGTCCACGTTCTGTACCTCCTCCGACGGTTTCAGTTGGGGGAAATTCCGGCGTACAATGTTCGCGAGCTGCGCAATATAATCAACACATGAGCCTCGGTCTCTGAATATGCACCCAGCAACGGGACTCACGTTAGAATACGTGCTTGGCCCCGCAGACACAATCCACCGCCCGCCTGGAGCCCGGCGCAGTGCCTCTATATGTGCCTTTGCAACGTCCCGCACGTCAAGCCAGCCTGGCCAGTCCATCTGCGGCAGCGTCGGCCCCGTCGCGGTCTGCCTTATCAGCTGCTGCGAGAACGACGGGCGCGTCAGCGAGGGCGGGAGCACGGAGGGCCCGCCGATGTACACCGGCAGGACGAACGTCAGCGCGAAGCCTGGCTTGTGGTCCGCATGGAAGTCGGCCGCGGCGCGCTCGGCGAGAACCTTGGATGCTATGTAGGTGATGTAGGGGCGCCAGGTCTCCGGCCACGCGGTTAGGTCGAGCGCAGGGTCCGCTGCCTCTGCCCAGGTGAGCGGGTTGTAGTCGGCCTGCGTGGTCACGTCAGATCATGGCGTAGGAGTGGGAAAATTGTGAATTGACACCTACGGCAGTATAAGTGTACCCAGGCCGCCACCCTTGCTTCGCGTCAAACACCGCGCCGAACGAGCTGGTGATGACAACGCTTTTGATAGAGGGCTCGGCAACAGCGGAACGTAAGATGCCAAGCGTGCCCTCTCGTGCGGGGATAAGCAAGTCGTGTTCTGTAGACTGGACATTGATGGTCAGTGGCGAGGCAATGTGTCTGTGTGTTCAGTCTATGATCAGAGAATGGCACGATCGGGCGGTGCAACACTACACATACGCGATGAAGGTAGCACCCTTGACCGCTTCGTCGAACGCGCCTTTCTTCACAATATCTGGCACAACGACGAGTTCCAGCCCGCTCTCGATGCCTTTGCTTTTGTAGAAATCAGCGATCCCTTTGGCGGTCGCATCGGAGCGCACGGATGCGCGCACGCGGGGGCGCAGGTGCTGAGGGAGTGCGAGTAGCTGGTCCACAACGTGCTGGGCGACGTGGCCGTTCCCACCAGTAACAAGGACGAGGTCGGAGGGGCTATAGGTGTAGGTGGTGGACATAGTAAATTATGAGTAGATTCGTGTGGAGATGACGGGCTCAAATGCACTGCTCACCTTACAGAAACTTTAGACGAGCCCTTTATATACGTAGGGGGGCTCTTGAAATGCACCCATGCCGTGTATTACGACGTGCATCACATCGAATGCCGCTGTAAGCTGGACATGGGAAGTGAATAGTCAGCGTTGAAAGCTACGGACAACGAGTGGGTGCGCCACTGCTCGGAGAAACGAGTGGGCACTTAGATAACGTAAGCCGGCGTTGAAAGGATAGCGAAGACAAACAATTTACCGGCGATAGTAGGCCCTCGTGTACCTTCTATAGTGCTTGTAATTAGGACTGTAGCGCTCAACTTCTCTTTTTGACTGAGGGTGTCGAAGTATGTCCACGCTCGAATTGTCGATGAGCGCTGTTTGGTTGATTTTGAGCTTTGCGCTTGCCTGACGTCTAAGCAGGAACCGTAAAACCTAAAATGCTTATTTTGATCAATCCGACACCTGCAAGGCTGCGACCGAAGATCAGAGCGCATTGAAGGTGGTATTATCACTTTTGGAAAGCGAGCTGCAGAATGTCACAACGAGTAGGACCCGGAGAAATCGAGACGCCGCCCAGTCCTGGCAGATACAGAAGGCTGATTCCCATGGAAGGCAGTACATATAAACGGTAGATCACGAAACCATACATACACATCAGATAGCAGCGAAAGCGCAGAACGGACACATACTTGAAGAAGAATGCAATAAGAGATACTGATAAATCGGACATGGGAAACTCAGGTTTTCTTCGCCGGGCGACCTCTCGGCCGTGCAGGAGGCGGCTCGGAAGAATCGGAGGAGATACGCGAGAAAGGTCCAGGTGTCTGCCCGCGCTCAAATGCCTTCGATTGAGTTTTCGAAGAGTCGCGCCGATTCTCGTCATTGCCTGCAAGAGGACGAGCGGTGCCCACGCCCTTAGCTTTCGCAGTGGCAGCGATCGGCATGCCAGCAGTAGCAGTGCTCTTGGCGTGGCCATGCTTGTTGGACGTAGAACTCGTTTGCGACGGGCTGGGTGGACGCCGTTGATGCACCCGTGCCGTGGGACTTGATGGTTCGCCCATATCAGGCCGATCTTCCTCGTCTAGTTTGAACGAGACGCGCCGCCCGCGCGACTTGCTCCGCCCTACCACGAGAGATCTTGGCCGCCCACCAGAGCTGCTCTCCTCCACGGGTGACGATGGCGGCGGGGGCGACGATGGTGGAAGAGTCGCGCCCGAGAACGACGGTGTGTAAGAACGTGGATACGGATGCGGATGAGTCGGCGTGTTATAAGCAGACGAAGAGCCTGAGGTGTCTCGGAAGTGTCGTTGATGCGCGGGTGTATACGGAGGCCAATGACCGTCTTCTGGATAGGGTGGTGCATATCCTGCTGGTGGGGGCTGAGGCCATCCCCCCTGAGGTGGCGGGACTGCATTTGGTGCGACATAGCCTGTCGCCGTCATTAGATACGAGAGGCTTTGGAACGCTTGCGCGATCATAGCATGCGCTTCTGGTCCCTGGAGAGGGAATGGGCCACCCGGATGCGGGGGCTGGGCGTACGGGACCTGCGATGAATGGCGGGGTTGGGCTATGTACGGGTAGGGCTGTGAATGTGGTGGATAGCTGGAATGCTGCTGATGGGTCGATGCAATAGGATGAGTATGTTGACGGTGATGCCCGCTGTACTGCGGCAGAGGTTCAGGTTCTGCAAATGGGGTGACCATCAATAATCACGAAAACCAGAAAGAAAAAGGACATCCGTACCCGAACTGGACGGTGCAGAGAAAGAGGACGTCGCGTGTTTGGTTCGTTGAGTAGTAGAACCAGGCCGAGTATGAGTCGCTGCGGGCTTCTCCTCGTCAGACCCACCCCTGACAGGACTTGACGATCCGGGGGGTTCGTCTAAACGGCTTAATTCTGCTGATACCACGCGCTTTCGCTTGCGGCCCTTCACGGCACTCGGTGTTTCGATGACGTCAGACGATACTGGCACGGGCGAGGACGACAACCATATTGGGTCCTCACTCTCCGTAGACACAGCTTCGCTTGCGCCGCGTTGGGGAAGATCAGGACTAGTCGCCCGCCCTTTGCCCTTGTCTTTGGCCGGAATGCGATGGAAAGCCGCTGTGTCGTGGCCAGAATGCTCATCCGGCGGAGGCTTTTCGGGTACGATTGATTCCTGGCGCTTCGTATGGGTCTTTTTTGCATTGGAGGGGCGTGGCTTGCTAGTAATCAACACCTCGGCTTTAAGTTTGGTTTTGGATGGCTTTTTGGCGGACTTGGAGCGAGGACGAGTGATTGCTTTTGCGAAATCTATTCTCGGGACTGGGGGACTGGGCACGGATGATGCAGTGGGTGGAGGTGAGGGTCGCGGAGGCGAAGGGGGCGGAGGCAAGACTAACGAAGCTCCAGCTTTCGCACCCTTATAGGTTGGCCGTGGTCTTGGACGCGATTTGGGGGGTGGGGGTGGACTCAATCTGGGTGCAGTAGGTGTATTGTCGATGACGGAAGAGGATGATTGGGGTGGCGTTTGCAACTGAAGGAAACTGGAGACTGGAGGGGGAGAAGGAGAGGAGCTTGGCGTAGGCGGAGGTCGAGGTGGAGAATGCATTGGAGGTTTGGGGGGAGAGGAAACATTCGGCCTAATCTGTAGGGTCTCGGGCGGCTGGGAAGGTTTGGGATGCAGTTTTCTCGGTCTTCCTGGGCCTCGAGATGGAGGTCTTGAGGATGGCGGAGGTGGCGGAGCCATGACAAGAGGCGGCCGAGGTGACGGACTGCGAGGAGGAAGCACGGGAGAGGGCAGACCAGATATGACAATCACCTCGTCGTCGCTGTCGTCCTCCTTCTCCACGACATGGACGATGCTCCCATCGTGATTGTCCCAAGTATTCAACTCGTCGTCCGATTCTTCGTCTGAGCCCTCCCATTCTGTCTCTCCGTAGTCGGCACGACCCTCTTCCACATCCTCTGTTCCCCCGTCCGACTCTCCCTCGACATCATTCAGTTTCTCCTCGAGATCCGTGTAGCGCGCTTCCGATGGCCCTTCCCAAGCAGAGTCGCCAGCACTACCATCGGTCTCGCCGGAGATGCTCTGTACTTCCACGCCATCAAGCGACTCGACGCCGTCCTCTTCGTCGCCACACGCTTCCTTCCTCAGCCTCTCCGCCTCCATAAACTCGCGCAAATCTTCTGCGTCTGCAGGGTCCATCTCACGCACCGGCGGCACGTTCCGTGCATTTCTTTCCACCTCCTCCAGTTCATCCGAGATGTCTGCTTCGGGCGCGAACGCGTCCAACTCGTCAAAGTCATCTTCTCCTTCCGTCTGCACGCCTGCACCCTCGCTGCTAGCATCATCGTTCGCGTTGGCAGGGTCGCCCGCTTGCGCCAAGGATCCAACCTCGTAGTCGCGCGATAAGCCTCTGAGAACGCCACGGTCTTTGATAATTGAGCCGTCCCTAAGATCAATTATATCGTCCTCGTCTATGCCGCGGCCATATCGCTCTGCAAGTTGAGACCAGATCGTAAGGACGCGTAAGGAGGACTGCCTTCTCGCATCGTCAAGGTCGAAAGTTGTGTCCCGCGTGGGGGTTGACGCAGACAAAGACGAGGTCGACGCGAAACGAGGCCGTTTGAGCGGTGGTGCGCTGTCCGAGACACGCCGAGTACCAGAAAAAGCGCGAGATCCAGGCGGAGACGCAGATGGGGTGATTAGGGCGAGTGTCTGCGACTTTTTCTTCAGCAAAGGAGGTTGCAAACTCTGTCTTTCCATGACCGTTCGCCAACTCGTTGAACGCGGTTTGACGTGAGTTGCATTCCCGATGTCCGACGTGTCTCCGATACGCCATCCGAGTCCACTGTCCACACTCTGGACATTCTGAGCAGTACATATCCATACTTGAATTGCGATGAAAAATTACAGCTAGATCAAAGTGGTTCGTGTTACATACTACAGACAATTTTTCTTTTACTTCCAAACGCCTAGGATCCGCTAAATCAGGCCTGGCCATTGACTTCCGCGGGCAGGCCTCTGGCCTTCCGTCTCACGGCCTCTCGTCTTCCTCTCACACCCTCTCTCAGCCGTTCAAGCGCAGGAATAGTGTCTTCCCATGATATACACGCGTCTGTGACGGATTGACCGTACTTCAGACCTGCGATCCCGGAGCTGGGAATGTCCTGACGCCCCTCGACCAAATTCGATTCAATCATTACTCCCATGATGTACGCGCCGGTGTCGCCAGACTCGAGTTGGCGTGCCTGCGATAGATTGAGAACTATACTTCGAGCATGTAGTAGCGAGGACGTACAATATCATCGGCGACCTCTATTTGTTTGCGGTGCTGCTTAGAGCTGTTGCCGTGACTGCAGTCAATCTAAAGATGATTTCAGTACGGGATTAATTTTCTCCGGGTCGTAAAAGGAGACACACCATTATTTTTTGAGCGAGTCCCGCCTTTCCAAGCTTTTCGGCGGAGTCTTTGACAAACTCAGCAGAGTAATTAGGTCCTTTTGCCCCACCACGAAGGATAACGTGCACGTCGGGGTTACCCTGAAATACGGCATGTTAGCACCATATTAGAGCAACGGATATGCAATAGATACCTCAGTCTCAATGATGCTACTGAGCCCTTCCTTGCCAACACTAAGGAAGACATGGCCGGTTCTCGCTGCTCGGCAAGCATCGATAGCAACTCCAACCGTCCCGTCCGTTGAATTTTTGAAACCGGTAGGCATACTCAATGCAGAGGTCAGCTCCCTGTGGACTTGCGACTCGGTCGTTCGTGCGCCGATGGCACCCCAGGAGACCAGGTCCGCAGTGTACTGCGGCGAAATAGTATCGAGGAATTCGCAGCCAGATGGGAGGCCCATTTTTGCGATGTCGAGAAGGAGTGTGCGCGCGATGCGGAGCCCCTTGTTGATCTGGAAGGAGCTATTCATCGCGGGATCGTTGATGAGACCCTTCCAGCCGACTGTCGTGCGCGGCTTCTCAAAGTACACGCGCATGACGATGTGTAGATCGTCTTTACATTTTTCTGCATAGTCCCGAAGAAGACGGGCATATTCAAGGGCGGATTCAACGTTGTGTACCGAGCAAGGCCTGGAAGATGCAGCTGAATCAGTATAGGGTTTTAAGAGCTGTTGCACGTCGAATGAAACCCACCCAACTACGACCATTATTCGGTCATCCATTCCCCGGAGGATGTTTTCTGTGGCTTGTCGTCCGTCAAGCACAGTTTGCATCGCAGAGAGTGTTCTTGGAGACGCGTCAAATTTCAGATTTGCTCAAAGAGTATCAAATCGACTCACGCAGGTAAATCCTCTTGCAAGATCTGCGGCGGAATGAGAGGCCTAGTAGATTTGACTCTACTGTTTTCAAGGCGATGTAACGCTTCCTTGTAAGACATACTGCTGTCTGACACTGTACGAAGGAGATGTGATGACATTTCTAGGTACGAAGTCATTTAGATACTGCTCACTTGTGACTCAAATATTAGTCTCAGTCACAGCTCCTATGCTTTTTTACTGGCGGCCCTAGGTAGAGCGATATTTCCTGGATAGAGAGTCGACAGGGGCCAAGCGGCGGCGAGTCACTTTTTTTACGCGACGTGGGGTCACCGAATAAGGCAATTCGTATGCCACGTGGGTCCTCGTGGCCATTGTGGCGACGCGTAGACTCGCGTAAATTTCTAAATATCTGGCTGTCACCGCTCCTCGTCGTCCGTACCTTCGTATCCTCGTTTGCCCCCAAAAAAACTCTTGAAAATCATGGACTTCTCGACATTCAACTCGGCGGAGCAGGCGCATATGACGAAAGTCATCGAAAAGAAACAGGTAAGGGTCAGGCGTCGCCAACAGCAGAGCACCAGTTGACAGTGGTCCAGATGCAAGATTTCCTCCGGATGTACACGAACCTCGTTGAGCGGTGTTTCACTTCGTGCTGCAATGACTTTACGAGTAAATCTTTGTCGTCCAAAGAGGTGCGTTTGCCACTGAATCTACCTGACCGTAGCTGCGGTATGCTGAACCCACTCCTACAGGAGCAATGTGTCATGAACTGCGCGGACAAATTTTTGAAGCACTCTGAACGAGTGGGTGCGCGGTTTGCGGAAATGAATGCTGGTGCGTGCTTTCCTGCCACCACGTCACTGCGCTAACCTGCCGTCGACCAACAGAGGCCATGGGTGGAGGATCGAACAAGCCATTCTGACCGCTTTATCATAGATACTTATAATAGCCTGCACTCCCTACTCATGTCTTCGACTCAATACGCATAAGAGACCATTATTTCCACGCACAGGCTTCATGTCATTCGTGCCTTGGCGTTCGACGTTTGTCGACATTCCTGGCAGTGACACCGGGAGCTGTTAGGCCTTGTTCATTTTTAGCATGTAGCTCAATTGCATCCAATTGCCTCGATGCTTACATTCTCTCTTGCCCTGACAGGATCCCGAAAGACGGGTATACGACTACATGCCCCCGTGGCATCGACAAATACGTGGGCATGATTCGGACCTAACTATCGCCTGCTTCGAACGATGATTGGTAGCAATGCCTCTTTCTAGAGGTACGCACATCGCACGCACAAAATTTACGATGCATGTTGACAGATAGTTCGCAGGGGCCGACCCAACCATCGTCACATCCTCTTCCAATAGAGGGCAAGCTAATCAACTGGTCCCCAAGCATTGTTCATCTTGAGTACTGATAGGTTTGACAAAAATACGAGGAATATGTGCAGCTCGTCAGCATTCAGCAACTGCAGTGGCTTCGATGGACACCGCAGAAACAAGGCTCAAAACGTCCAGACTTCCCCGCTGTCATGGCGAATTTTCATATGCGCCTCTTTCCTCGGTCAAACAGCATTGGATGCTTGTCGTCTACTAAACTTGACCCGCACCGGTGCCGACTACGAAGCTTCCATGGGTGCTTCCACAATACGGAATGGAACAGTACAGTAGCCGGTCCCCGACGTTATAAATACACCCTTCAATCATCTACGGGAAAGTCGTGTAAGCAAGGCATTATCTTTAACTTGTTTTCTGCTTGCTGCCACCCCAGGAAAACGGGATGCCCGAATGTCAGGTAGCGCGAGATAATGCTGACTCGATGATAGGAAACCCGCTATGTTGTCGTGAGCATTTACCTTTATTTGCGGACCATTGTCCTCGATTGACTGTATCGGCACAAGGAGAACGCGCTATGCCCTCGTGGTTTAGACCATTCGCCCATGTTGGACGCGCCCAAGGCTACGGATGGTCGACAAACGGTACCCATGAGGTACCCTTTCCCTCAGACGTACGCGCAGCCATTGGATCGCAGCCTTATCCTGGCGTCAGTGAGGTTCACATCTCTGACTGCAAAGTCTCGGGGGACGCATTTGCACATTCTGTGATGTATAAAAGACCATTGTAGAGAGCAGGAATGCCCAAGACACTCCAGTCTCATCCACCGGTCGACCACTTCACTGCAATGGCTTTCCAGGTCCTCTCCGCCTTTGTGTTCGCACTCGCTGCCATCCAAGCGACCAACGGTAAGACCCAGCTGCTCAGGTGCCGAGTAGCACAATGCTCAATGTTTGCATGCAGCTGCCCTTACAAAGCGCGTCGCGTGCCCCGATGGCAACATGGTCACCAATTCGGCCTGCTGCGTTTTGTTCCCTATAATGCAAGACATCCAGGCTAACCTGTTCGACGGCGGTGAATGTGGAGAGGATGTCCACGAGTCCCTCCGCCTCACTTTCCACGATGCCATCGGTTTCTCCAACAGTCTGAGAGCTATGGGCGAATTCGGGTGCGTATTGTAGTCGACGAAATATTCCACTTCACTGAAACAATCTCCTTCATCAGTGGCGGCGGTGCTGACGGCTCAATTGTTCTCTTCGACACCATTGAGACGGCCTTCCATGCCAACGCGGGTATCGACGACATTGTCGATGCACAGAAGCCATTCATTGCCAATCACACTGAGATCAGCCCCGGCGACTTTATTCAGTTCGCTGGTGCGGTTGGCGTCTCCAACTGCCCTGGTGCCCCCCAGCTTGAGTTCTTCCTTGGCCGACCCAGCGCTGTCGCTGCCTCGCCTGACCTGCTCGTGCCGGAGCCGTTCCACTCCGTCGACCAGATCCTCTCGCGGTTCAGTGACGCCGGCTTTACCACCGACGAGGTTGTGGCACTTCTTGCTTCGTGCGTTCTTTTTTGTTCTAATAATTTTGCTGTGTAATACTCACCACGTATTTACCATGTAGTCACACTGTCGCTGCAGCCGATCTTGTGGACCCAACTATTCCTGGAACACCTTTCGACTCCACTCCCGAGATTTTCGACACTCAGTTCTTCATCGAGACACAGCTCCGCGGCACAGGTTTCCCAGGGTACGGTCAAATCTTCACACTTACCGGATGGTCCGTCTCACTGATACATACTGCTATTGTAGAACTGGAGGCAACCAGGGAGAGGTCGAGTCGCCCTTGGCCGGAGAGCTTCGTCTCCAATCTGACTCTGAGGTAGCTTTACACCCAGGTGCTGTCGATTTGATACTGACATCTTTTCCATCATTAGCTCGCCCGGGACTCGCGCACCGCCTGCGAATGGCAGTCGTTCGTAAACAACCAGTCCAAACTGCAGTCCGCATTCAAGAGTGCCATGGTCAAACTCTCCACTGTCGGAAACAACATTAACGACATGATCGATTGCTCGGAGGTCATCCCTGTTCCGAAGCCTGTCGTTGGCGTCGCACACTTGCCCGGTAAGCGATGCAAATTCCTCCTCGCAGGCCCACAAATTCTTATAACGACGTAGCTGGCCTCACGCTGAACGACATCGAACAAGCCTGCGCGACTACCCCCTTCCCGACTATCACAGCCGACCCCGGCTCGGAGACCTCCGTCGCGCCAGTGTACGTCTTGCTTCATATGTACTCTCTTTTGCGATGAACTCACATCCGCCCATTACAGACCCCCGTCCTAGGTGCACACATGCGTAATTTGACGGTTATAGATATAAGTATTGCTATTGGTATTTTTTGGGATCCTGGGATGATGGATCTGGTCTGTTTATGTTTGTACAAGGGGCAATGAAACATGGTTTGATAACGTCTAAGAGGAAGAAGGTTTTCATTACATATATGCTTGTCCGGAGCAAGTTTTCCCAACGTCTCTGTCCTAAAGTCCAGTGAAAATTAGCAAAAATGAGAGGGATTGTAGGCTTGAAGGCCTGACGAATGAAGGGATTAACAAGCTACGTAGGATTTTCGTAGTCTCCCGTAGTCAGACAAAAATTTCGAAAAAATGACAGTCGATTTTCCTACATTATTTTTCGAGGTGCGCGGGCAGGGGGGTTTGTATCTATAGCTCGTCAGAGTACTGCAGGAACCCTTAAGTTACACATATAGACCCAGGAGAGACCTCAAAGCAGTGGTATGGAATTATTGGACATGTCTACATAGTGACCAGATCTCAGGTGAGTCGAACGATCTGGTAAGATCGGCGCACCACAAACTCGAAAATCATACTAGAGTGTTGTCGAACCAGGCCACAGTCTGCGCGAGCGCGCCCTCAAATCCTGCCTTCACCTTCGGGATGGACAAATTTGGGCGTGCAGCGAAGCCATGTGCAGTGCCTGCATGAACTAGGCATCAGAAAAACCTCTGAGTGTGCAATACGAGATACGAAACTGACCCTCATAAACGTGGAACTCGTAGTCGACCTCGTTCTTAGTGCCTTTCCGCGCAGCAAGCGTTTCCTCCGCCTTTTTCCTGATCTCGGGAGTGAAACCGTGATCGTCTATACTCGTATGCTCAGTTGTGTTTTTAGCTCGGGCACCCATAGATGCATACCTTCTGCGCAAGCCCACGCGTTGGGGACCTTGATAGCATTGACCTGGTCGGGGGTCAGTCCGCCTGGATGGCAGATGACAACGCTGTCGACAGCGTCTGATGCTCCAACAAGAGCTGCACAGGAGCCACCGTAGCAATATCTGCGACCGCTTTGTATTAGTAGCTGTTTCCGGCAGGTTCAGTAGTTGACTTCGTACCCAACTGCACCGACTTTGGCGTATTTTTGATCATCCTTCAGCTTTTTGATAAACTGCACCATCCTTCAGTATCATATATTCAAGAAACAGCCAGAGCACGTACCTCTATGATCTTTGGCGCAACGACAGCCGGGCGTTTGCGGTAGATGTGGAACGCACGGGGTAGAATTTTTGCGATAAGACGCAACTTCGTGGTGAAGGGCATGACGACGCCCGCCTGTTCTGGAGTAAGGCCCTCCAGGTCGTGCACACCGAGGAGCGGCGATCCTGAATACACGTTAGGGGGTATGCAGCTTGAGGAGCGACGTGAATGACACACCTTCAAAAATATCCGGAATCCAGATATCGCACGACAGACGTTTCGCAAGTTCATCTGCGATGAGCTTGCTGTTCTTGAGCTCCATCCCAAAGGCGTCCATGAGGAGCACGACCGCGCGCTTGGAGGGGGTCACTTCTGCCCCCGTAACAAAGTACGCATCGCCGATGAATTTGCCGGTAGGCTCGCCGTCAAGAATGTATCCCTTAGAACATTGGTCGCAACTCATGGTGGTCGTAAAGCTGGACAGTTACAGCGGGAATGGGGGCGGCGAGAAGAGTTCTGCATTCTGTGGTAGTGGGCGGGAGCGTGTTTAATAGGTCCCTGCGCGTAAGCGCGCGGACACTCACCGAGGGAACTCCGTGCATAAGTCCGTGAGATCTCCGTGAGTAGATGTTTGCTTTTATTTCGACGCACTCATCAATATCGAGTACTTGAGTCATCGCTATTACACCTGATATCGCCAGCGTACATGTCTATCACCCTGCCGCCACGACTCGTCAGCATCTGTGCCGACAACAGTATCCTTGCCTTCCTCCCTCTCGGTCTTCTCGAGCAGACGGTCTCTTCTTGCGTTCGCCCGAGTCATGCTAGTCCAAAGATACATCGCAACCGCGATTGCGAATACGATGTACCCAAGCGCAATGATATGTGGCTTTCGATACTTGTGGCCAGAAAACTCGGGTCTGTATATCAATACGCCTGAGATGGCGCCGATGTCGCCGATGGTTATTTGCATTGCGACTGCAATGGCACGCTTCGTCTGGCCGGATACATTCTCACCGGGCCAGCTAGATATTGTGAGGTGAGTGCAAGGTCTAACAATCTTGTCGTTGAGACTATTTCATACCTGAGAAGCAAGGAGTTTGCGGTGTAAACTCCCGCAGTAGCGAAGTGAAGCCCGACATATTGTGCACCCGCACTATTCGTAGCGATTAGGACAATATAACCTGTTTAATAGTATGATGAAACCCTTTGTCAGTGAATGCAGAGAGTGCACCCACCTATGATAGCGATTACACCCGCTGCAATGATGTAGAACGCCCTGTTGTCGTGACGAGAAGACAAGTATACCGTGCCCCAGATAGAAAACGCGGCCAATGCATTAGGGGGTACCGACATTCTGTGATGCCGCACGAATGAGCTTCATTTGTGTTCAGGAAGTCAATGTACTCACAGCTGCGCCTCCCACGCCTGGAATCCTAAGCCTGCGATGATAGTCGGCTAGCATGGTGTGTGAGTATCCAGAACGTCTGACAATGGTAAGATGATCGAACCGCACCGTAAACAGACTGAGGGAGTATAGTGCAAAGGCAAACCCATGGAAAAGTAACGCATATCCCCACACCAAGTGATCCGCAAACGCTTGCCGAACGAAAAACCATTCGAATTTCTCTTCGTTCGCTGCATCAGAGTCCGATGCCAACCGTGCAAGAAGACGCGTGCGTTCAGGCTCAGTCAGCTGCAGATACAAGTCGTATATTTGTGAGGATGTGGCATTGGCTGG
The DNA here is from genome assembly GCA_000827205.1 of Plicaturopsis crispa FD-325 SS-3. Taxonomy (NCBI): domain Eukaryota; kingdom Fungi; phylum Basidiomycota; class Agaricomycetes; order Amylocorticiales; family Amylocorticiaceae; genus Plicatura; species Plicatura crispa. The sequence goes on along the minus strand of KN832558.1, from coordinate 1,085,001 downwards.
GATAGTGGCCACGTACGAATTTCGCTCGATGTGACCAGGTCGGTACGAGAAAGTACGCCACCAGCGATACTGCAACTGTAAGAAGACCTTCAAGGATAAAGATCCTATAGGTTACGAAATATATGCGGTAAGCATTCGCTTACTTGACAGCAGACTTTCTGGAAGATGACGAACCATTGCCACCCTCTTTTACCTCCTACACCTTCCATTAAGCCAATTAAATACGCCAAAATACCTTGGCATTTGCAAATGCTTTCAATGCCAGTTGATCATAAACATGTGAAGATTGCACCTACCGCCGAATGCACCCGCCAGAGCCGCCCCTCCAAAGAAAATGGCGACCCGCCAGCTACGCTCATGCCTACCCGAGCATTGTGTTAGAAGTAGCCTCGACTAGCACAGCCTTGACACACCTGCGATAATATACCGAAAATAGGAAAATGACGCCAGGGAATAAGCCAGCCTCGGTAGCACCCAGAACTATCTCATCACCATTGAATTTATGCTTACAGTGATAGATGGCATCGGAGATGACTAACGAAAGCGGATACCAAACAGTCCCGCCTGGTTCTTGACAAGGCCTTGCGCGATGGATGCGATCCCCCATACGAGTGTCAAAGAGGGCAGCCATAGTTGCGGGTCAAACCGTTTCAATCTGAAATTCAACACGTCAAGTGTCGTCACACATAGCACAAAGCCAGTCATTTACATGATCTATAATAACGGCGTTAACTTCGTTTCATTTCGCTCGAGGAGATACATACATTGGCTGGGACCTCGAAGAGGACGTAGGCAACGAAATACAGCGCAAGAGCAGTATTGTAGGCTGGTGCGGAAACGTGTAAATCCTTCAAACAGGTTTAGTACGAGTGCTACGCAGAGGGACAAATATCTTACGGTGACTAAACCATCGATCTTGGCATTTCCTATGTTCGAGCTTTCGGGAGTGACGATTAGCTTCTGGGTGTGTCTCAGAGTAGATCGAAAGTAGCCCACCGATCCAAAAAGCTCAAGAGATACAATAGTGTCAGGATGGGGAGCAAGCTTTATATGGAGATTGCTGAGCCATAGTAGATAATCCGGAGGACAAGGATGCTACGCACCGTAAATCGACTTTCCGAAGAAGCTTGCGGTCTTCGCGAGTATCGACATCGTCCACGGCTGACTGTGAGTCACCGTGCGGATTCTTCACGAAGTACCCCATGCGTGCAGTGTTTTGACTCGTGAAAGAGGACAGTTCATGGCGGTCCGAGACGCGTTTCCTTTATAGAAGTTCGCTCGTCAGTAACTCTGACGATTGCGCAATCCGATAAGAGCAAGCCTGGGAGGACGCTATGAGAGTTGTTTATTGCCGCCCATCGCCAAGCGGTTGCTCAGACAGATGCACGTTCTAAAATGTAGATTTTTGAGGAGAAGGAAACAGTTCACAAGCAAGTCGCGTCGTGAGTCGCGTACACTGAGAGGACAGCCGTGACTTCAGCTCGTGGTGGCGTGGGAAGGCCTCGTCCATAGCATTTCGGCGCACTGGCCTCCTCGCAATTACTGCGACTTGGTATGGAGGCTTTATTCTTCAACGTACGCTCGATTTCTCTTTCCCCGCCGTCGTAAAAGGCTCAACTTACGCAGAATCGTTATGCTTCTAGGTCGATAATGGGTTTCTGGAGGGCATAGTCAGAGGCTTCAAGGCCGGAATCCTGACACAGGCCCACTATGCTACTCTGACGCAGTGCGAGTCGTTGGAAGGTGCGCTCAACACGCTGTTCTCTTCATAGCATCACTTCATTCATCCCACTATCCATTTATGTGTAGACTTCCGGACACAACTATCGTCCACGGACTACGGTAATTTCCTCGCGAATGAACCACTTCCCCTCTCGACCTCCACCATCGCGGACAAGGCAACGCAAATTCTGGTGGACCAATTCAACTACCTAAGGACTAATGCAGTTGCGCCGTTGAGCAAATTCTTGGACTATCTGACGTATGTCCACACGCGTCTCCGATGGTCCAACCTTTGCTGACGAGAAGACCAGCTATGCGTACATGATTGACAATGTTGTCCTGCTCATCACCGGCACGCTGCACGAGCGGGACACGCATGAGCTTCTGGAGCGCTGTCATCCACTGGGCGTGTTTGACACCATGCCTGCGCTCTGCGTCGCGACAAATGTCGAGGAACTGTACCAAAGTGTGCTCGTCGAAACGCCGCTGGGTGAGTGTGTTTCCATCATATCTCATGATGCCTCATTCAGTTCTCAATATCATTCTGTAGCGCCCTATTTCCGCGGATGCCTCTCAGCGACCGACCTGGATGATCTCAACATAGAAATCATCAGAAATACTGTCTACAAGGCGTATCTTGAAGATTTCTATGAATATTGCACCTCCGTGGGTGGACCCACCGCAGACGTCATGCATCGCATCCTTGCGTTCGAGGCGGACCGTCGCACTATCAACATCACTATCAACTCCTTTAACACCGAGCTCACCAAGGAGCAGCGCGCAAAGCTTTTCCCGACCATTGGTAGGCTCTTCCCCGAGGGCAACAACCAACTTGCCAAGGCCGACGAAATCGACAACGTGCGCCAGGTCTGCGAAAACATAGCAGAGTATCGTGCATTCTTTGATGGGAGTACGGCGAATGGACTGAACGGTGCGGCCAACGGTGGCGACGAGTCCGCCGCAGCGACGCAAATCGAGGACCACTTCTTCCGCACCGAAGTACACTACAACAAACTCGCATTCCTCCAACAGGTGAATAGGCTCTACGCTCCGCGTGCTACTAATGCTAACCGATCCGACACAGTTCCAATATGGCGTATTCTACAGTTATATAAAACTGAAGGAGCAGGAGATACGGAACATCACCTGGATCGCCGAGTGTATCGCCCAAGACGCGAGGGACAGGATACAGGACTTTATACCCATATTTTGACCTTGTCCACGTTGTAGCAGCAGCATCTTAATGGTTGCTTCGATATGCATCCTCGTGACAGAGCGAACTTCTCGGTTTCTCAGCGTTCAGTCCGAGCCTTCAGTTTCAGTACTCAGTTCGCACACGAACGCCAATGTATAACTACTATATAAAAGCGAAGACAACAGAAGACGAAGGAGGCCCCAATAGATATAGTACATATGAGAAAATGAATGTAAAGCGAACGAATTAAGAAGGAGGTCTGTGATGAAGGCCAAAATATCAGAAGGCGTCAAGGAAAAAGGACTGGCTGAAACTTACACGGGGGCGACGGAAGTCTCTGGCCCAGGGTCGGCACTGATGGTGGGGAAGGGCGTGGTGGCACAGGACTGCTCAATATCGCCCAACGTGAGGCCAGCTGTGTGATTGAAGCCGTTAGCAAGGAAGTCCTCGTGATGGTTATTCGTGCCAATTACCAGGCAAATGGACCGTTCCCGTCACAGGCTTCGGCACGGGAATGACTTCGGAGCAGTCTACCAGGTCTGGGATGCTGTGGCCGACCGTGGAGAGTTTGACCATGGCGCTCTTGAATGCAGCCTGAAGCTTGGCTTGGTTGCCGACGAAAGACTGCCACTCGCACGAAGTCCTCGCGTCCCGGGCAAGCTTGATAGTTTGTCAGTAATGGCAAATAGAGACCAAAAGGATGTCAATTACCTCGGAGTCGGACTGAAGACGAATCTCTCCGCGCAGAGGTGACATGACCTCACCCTGGTTGCTTCCGTTTCTGAGTTTTGCATGCCGTTGAGTAAAAAGCCCTAAGTACTATAATACGGAGAGCGTACCCAGGGAAGAGCGTGCCACGAAGCTGTGTCTCGACGAAGAACTGTGTGTCGAAAATCTCAGGAGTCGAATCGAAAGGCGTTCCCGGGATAGTGGGGTCTACAAGGTCGGCAGCAGCGACAGTGTGGCTGCATGCGATACATATCAGTATGGTTATTTTTTGGTACTGTAAAAGAACACATACGAAGCGAGAAGCGCGACAACCTCGTCGGTGGCGAAGCCTGCGTCGGCAAACCTTGCAAGAATCATGTCCACAGTGTGGAATGGCTCCGGTACAAGCAGGTCGGGCGAGGCAGCGATGGCATCAGGGCGGCCAAGGAAGAAGTCCAGCTGGGGGGCACCGGGGCAGTTGGAGACACCGACCGCGCCGGCGAACTGGATGAAGTCGCCAACACTGATCTCCGTGTGGTTGTTGATGAAGGGCTTTTGGGCATCGACTATATCGTCAATACCCGCGTTGGCGTGGAAAGCCGTCTCAACAGTGTCGAAGATGACGATGGATCCGTCAGCACCTCCACCACTGAAGAAATAACAAAGTCAGGAGAGGAAAGCGTGTTTTTGGTAGATGCACCCACCCGAATTGACCTGCGGCGTTCATGCTGTTGGAGAAACCAATTGCGTCGTGGAATGTGAGGCGAAGAGACTCGTGGACCTAAGGAGTGGTTAGTTTATCGAAGCACCACATGCAGGTGAGGTGCTGATTTACCTCCTCTCCACATTCGCCGCCATCAAAGAGGTTAGCCTGGATGTCCTCCATAATGGGGAACAAAACGCAGCAGGCTGCATTGGTAACCATGTTGACCCCATCTGGGCAGGCAACACGCTTGGTGAGGGCAGCTGCAGACAAATATTGAGCATATGAATACATGATTCCTGAATGGTTGATGGCTACCGTTGGTCGCCTGAATGGCGGCGAGTGCGAAGACAAAGGTGGAGAGCACCTGGAAAGCCATTGCAGTGAGGTTGTCGACCGGTGGGTGAGACTGGAGTGTCTTGAAGATTTTACGCTCCCTGCCATGGCCTTTTATGCGTCGCAGAAATGCGTACGCATCCTAATAACTTTTGGTGCACCGATGTGAATGGCACGCACGCTCGGACCCGGCAGCGATCCAATGGCGGCGCGTACGTCTGATGCCAAAGGCACTCATGGGTACCCGTCGGGCAGCCATCCGCAGTCTTGGGGGCGCTCAGAATGAGCAAAAGCCCCAAACAGGAGCCGTAACCCACCGCCACGATGTAAAATTTGGGTTCCACCTGGTGCGAGGGAGTCAATCGAGTTGGCCGGGGCCACAAATAAATAATGTGCTCACGATTTCTCAGCAAAATTCCGGCCATCGCGACGACCTGACCTCTCACCACCGATATTTTGGTTGGTATCGTGTCGGTGGGATGGTAGCAAGTGCATGTCGAGTTAAAAATAATGATAGGCTTACACGGCTTCATCTAAATATCGATCGGGTATATTTAGAACTTTAGAGACCGCGTAGTGCGTTGTGAGAATTTCTGAAAATACCTAGAGTCACTGTACGAAGGGTCGATTTGTTTTAGCAGCAGCCCTACTTACACCTGCTGGTACCCGTACCGATTCATACCCGCCCCCGCCACTGGCAGACAATTTCTCAGCAAGCGGGAGGCAAATATGCAGAGTGCCTCTTATTCGTTCTCTGCTGAAAAAAATCACAAGTGACCACACATGTTGGTCAACGCTTGCGTGCCCAATATAATCATTTTCACTCACTAAAAGGTATGCGAAGAGATGTATCATGAAGCCTTGAGTCATCACTCGAGCTCTCTATTTGATTGGGGTTTAGAAACCCACTGTACTGCAAACCGTGCGGCGTGGCTGTGATCGAACGCAAGAGAATTGCGCACTTGCCAGCGCTTACCCGAAGGGCAATCACTAGATTATGATACATAGAGAAGATTAGCATAGACGACCACGGGTTGTGAGCAGCGCGCGGTCTGCTGTATGATTGTCCGAGCATCGCACAATCTCACTTGGGCCCAAGCCTCAGGGAAAACTAGTGCTAGCTTGGAACACGCTTAACTGAGCGCCTGTAACCGGAATCAAATCAGAAAACGACCGTCTATCGCGTGCTAATAGGATCATACCTTCACGTATCGAGATCTTCTATGCCTCGATGCATTACTTGAACGTCGCAACAATTCAGCGCTGGGCTGCACGACCGCTGGATGACCGCATACAAGAATTTAGCATAAGTATATCGTTGTACTTATGCAACATATGTCATTGCCGCAATACGAAGGACCGGCCAGAATGCAGAGAGGATAGGACGATGACTTGGGAAATATACGACGGGAGTCCGGAAGTTGCGATGTTAATGATACAGCAGGGATGTGTGCGAGGGCAAGATTGAGTGCGCGAGAGTGTAAAGAAACAGTCTAGAAAGCAAAGTGGTGAAATTTTGAAGCGAAGAGAGGAGTAGGAGACCCGTCATGATGAATTATTTCCAAAACCTGTAATACAACACGCACTGAGGAGAGCCGTAGTACACCATTCGATCGAGGACGCTATCATGGACGAGGCGGTGGGACATAGGACCTGTCAACGATGCCACTGCTCGCCATCGTGAATGTACCATCCGTCGCAGCGCTCCGCGGCATGTCCAGCGATGTCTCCTGCACGCCACGCAGATACGGCGTGAAGAGCGGCGGCGAGGGTCCCGTGGGGCTCAGATTCGGAGAGAGCGCCGAACTCGACGTGTCGCTGTGGATTGAGATTGCACGAGGAGAGTCGACGGACTTGCGCGCTGCAGCTGGCGATTCAGGCTGGGGCTGAGGTGCGAAAGAGTTCCCCCGGGACATCGACATTGACAACATGGGATCTCGTGGCACGTCTGAGGGCTCACGGTCGTGGCCTCGCAGCAAGCCCGAGCGGGTTCTGAGAATCGCGGTAGGAATAGCCGCAGGGGGCGACACTGGTCGTGGGAGTGCGTAGGAGTCGGTGCGGTTGGAGAACGTAGCGGAACGGGGATTGGAAGGATCAATGTCGCGCAAGGGGTTCGAGCGCCTCTCGCGGTACGCATCACCGCTGATCGGGGGTAGTGAACTCGGACTCAGGCGAGGAGAATTATTTGAGTATACCGTCGCCATTTCGAGCATCTGCTCGATGTCCAAGGAATGCACCGACCGGTCGCCTGCTCCTAGAACCCGCCGCGCACCGCCCATGGAAAAACTTGTTGGTTCCATGTTGGCAGGTGCCATACTAGGGGGTCCCATGCTAGCATGTGGAGATCCAGCACCCGCGCTACTCATGCTATAGCGCCTGAATTTGCGCAGGTGGTCCGCGGACGTGGGCGACAGAAATGCGTCATTGCCGTAAGGAGCGGCGTCTCTTATGAACCTTGACGATGGCGAGAAAGGCGGGGAGTCTCCATATTTCAACGGCGGCTCGGGAGGTAAAGGCGGGAGAGGTGGTTGTGATGGGAAAGGTGGGATGCCCTTCTCGTTATCCCTAACAGCTCGTCGAGTGTTCCGTGCCCTGCGTTCCCTTCTGATATACACTAGCATCACGAATCCCAGAACGAGAACGGCTCCACCAGACCCTACGGCTATGGCTATGATCGCCCCGCTGCAAGAAATTTTGTCAACTACAGTTGGAAATGAATAACGGGCTATATGCACCTAGATAGAGCTGGTTTGTTTTGCTGAGCGGACTTCTGATTGGACTGTACAGGAAGACATGCGGTACTGCTTGTCGAATCTCCCTGCACAGTTTCGAGAGACGTAGTCTGCTGGTGCGAGCTACCATCGCTGACCAGCATGACCACCTGAAGACCCCTCTTCACACTCATAACGTAGGAGGATGAGTTGGGCGATGTCCGGTTGAGTAGAAACGCCGGCCCCTTCGGTATGAATGCCCGGACGGATTTGACACCAGAGACGACATTTGGATCGGATGACACATTGAAGGCCCCGCATTGCGTCGGAGTCCCGGTCAAGGTGTACGGGTATGACGCAGTTGTATTGGCAGAGACGCATGAGGATGTATTGGATGGTTGCACGCCAATGACATCTGACACCGTTGTGACAGCCTGTCCGTTGACGTCGTCCACAGACGCTACGAAGGACGTGCCGGCCGCGAAAGGCAGGAATGATATGTTCGCACCTGAAGGCGAACTTGTCATGTCCTGCCATTGACCAGCAGAGATCGGTATGGACAACGGGGCCGAAGAATTGAAAGGAATGACGGTTAATGTGAGCGGGAGAGTCGGGGACTCTTTCGACCCAGTGAGAGAAATAGAAAACGGCCCGCACTGTTCTACAGGGGAAAAGGTGAGGTGGTCGAATGAACGGACGGCCAGCGGTCCAAAGGCCAGGACGCCAACCACCAGAGCGACGACTTGCATGGCCACGAAAGAAAAAAATTAGAGGAGCATTCGCGCCTTGGTCGGGCTTGCCGCAAAGAAAGACTGTCGAGATAAAACGATCCAAGAGGACACGAAGAAAGAGAAAGAAGGGCGCAGGAGCGCTGGCACCCACGAGCCTCCCCATAAAGTAAAGAAGCGGGATTTGTTTACCAATTGCATCACCGTAATCGAGATTTTGCAAACATACTTACTAGACCGAGTAGTGCCTGTAGTCAAGGAGTCTATACGGATACCTGCCTGTCGCCTCGACAACGCTGGGTATATGCGCTTACCGAACGCTAGGAAAAGGATCTTGTACACGGGTTGTACACGGGCGAGGGAAGATAAAGAGCAAAGATCAAGAAGAAGAAATGATCTACAGACAAGACAGGAGGTAAACATATCCACATTAGGCAATTTCGCTGATCGCGTGGCGTCAGGTCGGGGCGCTTCAACTCGGCATTGACAGTCGTGTTTCCCTTGTCACCGTCTGTCATGTATCGTACTGCAAGATGGCTGGCGCCCAGCCCCAAGTGGCATCTGTTCCGGAGACAGCTCGTCACAACGCCCCCAAAGTTACCCACAAATCCACAGGGCCATCTTCCCAGTTCCTCGTCGCCCATAGTCTCCAAGCTTGATTTCTTCAACTCTGTTACCGGCGACGGCAAGCAGATTCCGACATACCGAGTCCTTGATGGTGTGGGCAAACCGATAGAGGGTGCCGAAATTCCTGAGGTATATATTCATCCACTTCTGATTCCTCCATTCAATCTGAACGGACGACCAGATCGACGAAGCGTTTGCTCGGAAACTGTAAGCTTGACGCGAGAACACGCGCCGCGATCCGTACTTAGCTGAGCAATGCAGCTACGAAAACATGCAGCTTCTTCCGGCGTTGGACAACCTACTCTACAACGTCCAGCGCCAGGGAAAGATCTCGTTCTATGTGAGTCGGCCACACAACATTGGTCGTTCTTTTCATTGAAATGCTACTATAGATAACTGCGGTAAGACGGATATACTCACTGCCTCCTCTTCCAAGCTGCTGACGCTTCTCAGTATGGAGAAGAGGCCACCATATTTGGATCGGCGGCCGCCTTAGCGGGGGACGATGAGTAAGTTGTGTTCCGTCGCCAGAAGAGTCAGCACCAGTTAATAAACAGCTTAAAGAGTCCTAGGTGCGCAGATGTGTAGAAAACGGCCCCGTCACTACAGACTTAATTATACCAGGCCAGTATCGGGAAATGGGTGTCCTTCTATGGCGCGGCTTCGGCATCGATGACATTATGAACCAGTGTCTCGGAAACGAAAAGGATACTTCTGGAAAGGGCAGACAGATGCCGGTGGTATGATACACCTCTCGTTTCATGAAAGGCTCGTTGCTCATATTCCCTTATCACCGCCTATAGCATTTTGGTTCCCCTGAACATCATTTTCACACCATATCCTCCCCGCTTGCTACACAGATCCCGCAGGCGGCAGGAGTTGGGTACGCCCTTAAACGTGATCCGGCTAGGCGCAACAAGAATATAGCTGTGGTATACTTCGGAGAGGGCGCTGCCTCCGAGGGCGACTTCCATGCCGGAATGCTCCTCGCCTCTACCGTTCCATCGCCGACCCTCTTCATTGCCCGCAACAACGGCTTTGCGATATCGACTCCTTCGACCGAGCAATTCTATGGGGATGGCATCGCCGCTCGGGGGCCGGGCTATGGCATCGATACCATACGAGTGGACGGTAACGACGTTCTCGCCATGCTCGCCGCTACACGGGAAGCCAAAAAACGGTGCTTGGAAAGCGGTCGCGCTGTTTTGATTGAAGCTATGACATATCGGTGTGTTCCATTTGAAACGCCCGTCCTTCTAATTCTTACGCATCATCAATTAGCGTTGGCCACCACTCGACTTCAGACGACTCGTTTGCGTATCGAGCACGTCAAGAGGTCGAGGACCGCAAGCGTATCGATGACCCCATTGCACGTTTCCGACTATATTTGGAATCCCGTGGCTGGTGGTCCGGCGCGGAGGAAGACGAACTCAAGGCGCGTCACAAGAAGGATGTCCTAGCCGCATTCAAGGCTGCAGAAGGTCTCAAACGAAACGAACTCAAGGAGATGTTCACCGACGTGTATGGTGGTGAAGAGCCTTGGAACATCGTGGGTCTTCTTTCTACTCCGATGGGTTACCGTGCTGATGTGTGACAGACGGAGCAACGAGAGGAGCTCGTTGGCCTGCTGAACAAGTATGGCGATGTCTGGGAACCATGGCGTTCTGAGCTCGCAAGGTTCAAAGACAAGGGAAAGCAGCTTTCTTCTCAGTGAGCCACACTGCGCGGGCTCTCTCCAGGTGACGCGGAGATGTCATAAGGAGTCGTCTCACGCAGTGACCCACGTGGTGTACCGTGTCCTTGATCTACGGTATCATCGACTACAAGTTCAGCCTCTACATTGGTGTCTCATTGTGAATTTGGGAAGTCGTCTCGGGCCGTCAAGGCATTGTTTTCTCAGAGGGCCCAGCTGGCATCATGTGTAGTTAAAACAAAGATTTTTTTATGCCGCTCCATTTGCATAAGTCATGGAAACAACTGCCGAGGTCTGTCCATGCTGGTGATACGACCTATCGAATAGTGTAAGTCTCATGATACGCCAAAGCTGCCAATGCCTGTGGTATGTTTGGCACCCTCGTGAGCGGGACTGGACCCGATGAGCTGGACAAAGGGACAAAGGACCTTCCGAGATTGGTAAGTACGAGGCCAAATGATAGACAAGTTAAGCGACTTACGCGGAACAAGAGCGTGCAGCTTCGAGAACGGAACTGCCGCCACCCAATTCGAAGTTTTTGTTTTAAAAAGAAGCGGCATCATGCTAAGGATATGTCGGACTCCACCCTCGGAAGCAAAGTTCAACTATTGACTAGCGCTAGACGAACACTATGCCTAGACAACGTAAGTGGTGAGTCGACTTGCATGATCGCGTTCCACACCACAGTAATTGACCTTACATGATTGTTCACATCCATCGGGAGAATCCCGGAGACGGGGGTCACATCATGCCTCCCGCGGCAATTTTTGTGCCTCCTGCCTCGCTTTCTTTCGCCCTCCCATCATCAAAGAGACATAGTCTGCACCACCAAGAACGTTTTCGCTAGATTTCTTTCCTCCGGTAGGCTGGGATGTTTTCTTTTTCAAGTCTCTTTTCTTAGCTGCCTGTACTACTTGCGTCGCAGGCGGATTTGAAGTCGCCGCTGCCGTTTTCTTGGGCTACACAAGCAGAGTGAGGCTAACACTATCAAGTTACAGGAAATGACTTACAATTCTTTTGTGCATCTTCGCGCTTCGACCCATCTTGACGATAATCAAAAAGATACGGACGTGACGGTTGACGGAGGAGCGGAGAGGGGAAGCGCCACCGATAAATCCAGAACGAACTTACTTACCTTATCCGGTTAGACCCCTGTAAAACGGCCTCGTTGAAATCAACAGACTCACGATTACCGTGACCGTCATCTCGTTGAGTGCCACCAAGTATCCCACCAAGTACTCAAGGCGCCATGTCTGTCCGTCATATCAGTGCGTGTTTCGTTCTGTCGTCTGCATTGCTGTCTGACTCGTGCAACTCAGTCCTCGTTAAATTCGTCCCTGGCATCTCGGAAGAGGTTAAGCAGAACTGGCAAAAGCTAGCGTCTCAACTGGCCTCTATACCGGTCGTCCGGAAAATTGAACTCGGCAAGATCAAGCTGCCTACCCCAGTAGATTCAGTCTATGATAATGGTATGTACAGGCAGCTTACACATCGCAGATATCGTTCCAAAACATGACGGTGTTATTGCAGGATTTATCATGCACTTCGATAGCGCTGAAGACCTTGCAAAAGTATACCAGCCTCATCCAGACCATCTTGCCTACAAGACGTCAGTGAAAGGCATCGTCCAAGGTATGGTCTCTACAGCGCATTCGGTTTACTAGCGCTCTAACGAAAAGTCTGGACTTCCAGAAACCTTTGTCTTTGATTTCGAGATATAAAGTTGTGTGCTCCATAAATGTCAGTGTATGGTGTATCACGTTCTCTGCCCGATGCTCAGATACTTGATTGTCCGTGCATGAGCGGGGCCCTTGCGAACTTCCTTACCATACCGAAGTTTGCCCCTGACTCAGCCGTACCCTTCCGGTATACACCAATACCACCACCTCCTCGTTCGTGTCATCTCAGACATCTCTTGAGTATTGATATCACCAGTGGTTTGATCTCAGTCAATCTTTCCTTCCTCTTCATCCAGAGTTTTTAATCGCTGTTTCTGTTCACCGGGCCCAGCAGAGTCTATCAGCTATGCCCGTCCGCCACATCAGTGCGTGTAATCTATACCAGTTTCATGCCATGAGTAGACTCAAACGGGCTTGGTCATAGTTCTCGTCAAATTTGTTCCAGGGACCACAGAAGAGGATAAACAACGCTGGCAAAAGGAAGCATCCGAGCTTGTATCCATACCTGTCGTTCAAAAGGTCGAAGTGGGGAAAGCCAAACTTCCATCTCCAAAGGAATCGGGCTACGATAATGGTACGTATGAATTGCCATACAATACCTTACCTGTCTTTATACGAGATCTCATCGTCAACACAGGATTTATCCTCCACCTCGACAAGCCTGAGGATCTAGATGTGTATCAGCCGCACCCTGACCATCAAGCTTACAGGGCCTCCGTAAAGAGCATCGTGCAAGGTCTGTTATCGCCCACTGAATGCTGAGTTCCATTGCCGACGGTGTCACTTCCTAGAGCTCCTCGTATTTGACATTGAGATATGAAGCTTAGAAACCAAAATATGTAGTAGTGCCACCCAGAATCAGTGGCACCTCCATCCTGTACAGAATACGCGAGTCCGATGGGAATTGAACGTAAAGAAATAAGACGAAAGTAGTGTAGAGAGCGTGCGGTATGATGTCGCGTATACACACTATACTACGTGAAAGATAGGATACAGCGGAACCAGGAATCATGTACGGATACAATTGCAATCATGTCCATGAAAAGTAACCAGTAACGGGAACGCAAGGGATATGCTGCGTACACGGACGACCACCCTAGTCGTAAATTGGCAAGGGTAACAACCTGCAGCGAGACACAGTATATCAGAGGCCACCCGACTTGCACCTATCGCATAAACGTACCTGTCCGCGTTGAATAAGAAATTGTTCGCAACATCCTCGCCCTCGAGGAAGCGCGTAGGGTATACGACTTCAAAGTAGTCAGAAAACCCGCGCTTCGGGTGAATGAAGCATCAAGCATACCTAAATGGCCACAAAGCTCCCCTAGCAGCGCCTCCATCTCCTCGCGTTCCCATTTCTCAAACGGTTCTGCGCCACGCGCGGCCCGGCGCTGTGAGCCTTTCGGGTCTCGTTCAGGAGTTGCACGGCCTCCACCATTGGGTGGTAAGCGTGTCTGACTGTCTGTCGCGTGGTCTCCAGCGGACTCCTTGGACGCCTTGTCCTTCGCCTCCTTGGCGTCACTGTCGTGAACCGACTTGGCCGCCTTCTCGGCACCATCCGGCTCCGCAATATCATGCGTCTTAGGGCCTAAAGCGCCTTCGTCAGCAGTCTCCGAGGGCACTCGGGCGACAGGGTCAGGGTGTGGATCGTCCTTGTACTGATAAACAGGGTGAGAAAATGCGAAACCACGCATGAAAAAGGCGTACTGGTTTGTTTAACCGCTCATGATGAATGACAAACTCCTTGTACTGTTTCCAAGTGGTGATGAGATCATCAGGTACAGCATGGAAAACTTTCCGGTATATCTCGGTCTTAACAGAGAATTGTCAGCACCGATCCCGTACCAGAAGTAGAGCAGAAGGCCAACATTATGAACAGCAGATGCGACCCACACCCCCTTCCAGAACTCGTCACAAACGGGATCCTCAAAGCCATCGGGGTCCACCTTGGGCGTCGGTGTCGGTAATGTCCAGGTTTTGTTGCCTAGTTTGGCTGACATGTGCTTGCGCAGCAACTTGCGAGCGTCAACAGCGGCTTGCTCGGACTCATCCGCATCTTCTACGCCCGACCTAGCGTGAGGAGGCTGATCATCCGTTTCCACGGTCGACGCGTCTGCGGGTGCACCGAAAAGTTGGTTTCCTGCCGTCCGTGCTTCGGCGGGACCACCGTCGTTCTTAGCGGCTTGCTTCATCGTCGTACCGTTAGACGCGGAGGTGTTCCCACTATGCGGGGTACCCTGATCGGCGAGAGCGTCGCCCTTACTACCGCGGGCGTCACCGTCAGACGCATCGTTATGAGCATCACCATTGGGCATCTCGCCCTCCGCAGGTTCATTACCCTCCACGATGGTTGGCTGACGCTGCTCGGCCACCGTCTTCTCTTCTAAGGTCGGAACAACAGAGCTGGCGAATCCTCTAGTCTTCTCACCCTCGCGCGTGAAGGTCTTGCGCTCCTCGTCAAGTTGCGCATCACCAGTAGTGGCATCGGTGCCGCTCGACTTAGCACCGATTTTACGAAGGAACTGAGCCGTGCTCTTCGAGCTGGCGTCGCCCGACCCATGGATAGCTGCGCATCATCATGAGCTGGGCGAGGTTTTTATGCAGGCACACAAACTGACCTTGTTCGATACCGTCCAAAACAGTGTCCTTGAAGAATTGACCGGCGGGCGTCCGCTGCATAGATTTCGCAACCCGCGTCACACCTCCTTCTTGACCATGTTTTTGCTCAGCGTCAGGGTCCCACTCTTCTTGCTCGTGAGCCTCCTTAACAGGCTCGTTTGCCATGAGGTCCTCGTCATCCATGGCGTCGACATCCACACCGATGTGCTCCCGCATAAGACGAACGCGGAGTGTGTGCGCGAACCTTCCAACTTTGAACGGCTTACCGGCCATTTTCCTGTACGCGAGGTCAAGGCCGTGCAGATGAAGAAGTGGTTGGGAGAACGTACCCGTCAATCATGTCGGTGTCTCTTATGACGGAAGCTAGTTCAGAGTCACGGTCACCCCGTTGCGAGCGTTCATTGATGTTTGCACTCCCGATGATGGCAAGGCGGTCATCCACAATGCAGACTTTCCCGTGGATATACACCTATGTGATCCAGAGGTCAGGACTAAGAAAAGTGAACTATTTTGTGGAGATGCTGACCATCTCTGTCGTCAAGGTATCTCCGCGAAGTTTGGCCCAGTTGCGTAGGGAGAACACAGAAATGTAATCATCCGGCTGAATGACAGTCAGATTGAAGACATCGTCGCATGGTATCGATAACGTACATCAATGCCCTCCTTGCGCAGCCGCGAGTATATTGAGTTTGGTCCACGGCATATAGTCCTGTTTTGGCATTCCATAATGATGCGAAGCTATGGACCAGATATGAGTACAGAAACACGAGGATACATGACGGAACGCTTACAGCGCTAGCATCACTGTGGTCAACAGGGTAGGCAAAGCCCGGAACGAGAGGAATTACGATGCAGCATTTCCACGGTGTACCCTCCCTATGAGCGCGGATGATACGCTCCACTAGGGCATCGCCGATCTTGTTTTCGACCTTGACCTCGTTTACAACGGTACTGGTTCTCGGAGTCAGCCTTCGGATACTGACGAAATAATGAAAGAAACTTTACGAGGTGATGAAGAACTGATTCTCAATATAAACGAAATGCTCCGATAATTGGATGGCTATCGAGAGAATGAGTCGGGCAGGACGTCTCAGAAAAGATGGAACGAACCTTTCAAGTAAGCATTCTGAATCGAATGCTCAATTCGACTCGGCGTGCCTAAAGACCACGGGCCAGCGGACCTGCATATTTGCATTTCACAAGTACCAGTCAACCCCAGCTCGGTGAGTTCTCCAGGCTTAAATTCTGGTGGGGGAAGGAGGAAGGGCATAACGCGGGAATGATTCTAGCGTACACTCTGCGTTAGTAACATGAGATTGGACCCATTCATATCCGCGGACCTTAATCCTCAGAAGGTAGTTCCACCGTTCGACAAAGTGCCGAGCGAGATCGCGAGCTGGCTGGCCAACAATTTGCATGGCAACATCGTGCCTATCTAGTTGATGAGCAGAAACATACCAATCGTAAGATTTGATTGCTTACCAGGGCATCCTTGGGACTTTGCCGCGATCATACATAGACTCTTCCGGTTTAGCTAAATTGTAGAAATCTGAAATACGTGGATTGCTGTAGTCCTTGCCTGCGGGGAATGTTGAGTAACCAAAGTGTGCAGTGGCATTGGTTTCTTACCAGGCCATATCATATCATCAATGTCGCCAGATTCAGGATCATCGATGAGGACATGTTGTGGAGTATCCCATCTAGGTACCGCATGAGCTATGGTCATTCGTGGCACATGCATATGAGAAATACCTTCCAAAGCATAGATCAAGACCTCCCATAAATGCAATGGCCTCGTCGATAACACACATCTTCTCGTGCTGCAAATGAAGTCAGTCTAAATGATGAAGCAAAGAAAGCACGCAGACTGACATGAGCCCAATAGAATGTGCCGGTTTGGAAATGCGAAGGCGATCGTTGAACCATTATGTTCGGATGCAGCCCGGTTAATCGTTGTTTCGTATAGCTGCATACACAGATCAATACATATTCCGGAACAATCTACGATGTTACTTACTTGCTCTCCGTCGGGGTCGTCCTGCTGGATACTTCCTGGCTGTTATGGCAAGGGTATCAGCGATCAGACGCCCCATAGAGTTTCATGAGACTCACTAGACAATAATATGAATTCTGACACCCTCTTTCGCCTTCCTTTCCAAAAGATGATCCAACCGGTATTTGTCCTTGTGAGGTCGACGCAGCTGTAGCTCTACCATACCAGAAAGTGATGAGCGATTTGAAAAGTTGTGATTGGAGAGTATCCTACCTGGCGATATCCACCAGTCGTGTATATAGATGGTCTCGCGTGCAAGCAAAATAGCTCGGGAAACATTCCAGAAATAATCGCGCTGTATATGCCAAGTCCTGTGAGTGTGAGGATGCGGTTTGGGGGACATGCTCAGACACTTACGCCGTCGACAAGCCACTGCGCGGCTACGTTCAATCGAATAGGAGAGAAGCTGTCGAACCGATTTTTGCCGGTGTAGTGGGATGTCGCTGCTGCCTTTTCGAGGGCAGTGATCCACTGCAGCATTTGGCGCTGCACAGGATGGTGACGATTAGCATTGCTTCATATCATATGCTCTAGGAGTATACAGCATACTCACCTCGTTACGAGCGACCATCTTTAGCCGCATCTGCGCGTTCTCGATATAAAACGTGTGTTTTGACACGTCCTTCGATTTCTTCTTCTGCTTTTTCAACTCCTTCTCATCCGGGACATGGTGGCTTTTCTCTCCCGGCTCGCCAGTCTCCAAGGGGTTAGTGTTCGTCGAAGGATCGAGCATGGGAGCCACGCCGGACGATGAAGACGACGTCGAAGACGACGACGACGCGCGGGAGTGCGCCAAGGAGGGGTCCGCGCGACCATTGGCAAGTAGATGCGAGTCGCTGTGATTGCGGAAATGCAATGCCTTGGAAATGCGATGGCGTACTGAGCCCATCGTCGATCGCTGCGCGTGCGATTGGCTGGTGCTGAGGCGCTCGCTGGTATGCGAGATTCTACGTTCGCCTTCGCCTTGCTCCTGGTCTTCGCTCTTACCATCATGGCTACCTTTGCTCGTGTGGAGGATGTGGAGGCCCTGGCGGTAATAACGCTTCGGGCGCTCTATCTTGAAGTCGGAGTCGATGAGAAAGACGTCCCAGATGTCCAGCTTAGCACGAAGGTTAGTTGATGCGTCTCATAGGAATGTTGTGTGTCAGATTTACCGATCCAGCTTCTTCGAGGACGACCAGATAGCTTTCGCGCACGGCACACCAACGAGACTCCTTCTTCTCCTTCCACCCAACAGACTTGCGACCAATTCCGCCGCCTTTGTTACCAGACTGTTTGATCTGTAAGAAGCCTGCCTTATACTGAGAGCCGCCAGATTGCGCCAGGTAGATGGACAGTGCACTAATTTCGAGGAATCCAGCGAGTCGGTTTGAAGATGGGTGGAACATCTACATAATTTCAGCTACTTTGGTCATAGAATACGGTAAGGAGTATACTCACAACCGCACGGATGAGGTTGATTAGGTAGCTTTCGAGGGCCTCTCTTTGCATACGCGCAAATTCAGCGGCACCGACTTGACCACCCTTGTCGCCGCGTTCCTTCTTCAAAAACTTGAAATACGGCAGACCTAAGACGCGTAATGAATATTAAAACGCGTCACATCGTGGACACCATGAACTCACTGGTCTTTGGGAACTCAGGGAGGTCCTCGACATTGCGGAAATACGCGTTGGAGACGCGATAATGAGTGTGAAGGGAGATAAAATCACGCAGCTGGCGGTAGACGACCCATCGCGCCGCGCCGTTCGCATATTCACATTCGATACGGAACACAGACTGCGAGCCATGCATAGGGTGCAAACTGTCGCTGACGCGAATGCGCAGCCGGTGGAACAGAAGGGGGATTCGACGGTGGTCCTTTTCGTCGCGCTCGAACCACAGGCGGAGCATAAGAGTCGACAGGCCGCCGACCATGAGCTCATCCGTAATGTTGACTGCCTGGGGCGTCACCGCAGAATGCCCTGGGGTCTTCGGAGCCTGGTTAGCGACGGTAGGGAGCATGGACTTAAGACGGCCCCATTTGACGTTGGCGCCCTTCCCTTTCTCCGTGCGTGTATACGGAGATGAGGCAGACCGCTGCAGCCTGAACTTCGATGACGGTGAGAGGAGCGCCGCATCCTCTGGCTTTGGCGAATCCTGTGCCTCGCCCGTGTCCCTGCGTTTCCCCTCGGACTTTGACTCTTCATGCGGCTCCTCGATGGCTGGCTCTGCCTTCCCATTCTCCTTGTTCTCGGCGAAATCAAATTCGCGCTGTTCCTCCCTCGGTGTATCCCTCGGCGACTCAGTGAACCACTTGAGCGGATTCCACGGCTCCTCCAACAGCTTGCTCTTGCCCTTCCTCTCTGAGCCAGAATTCTCTCTCTCATGGCTCTTCTGCTCCGCATCCATGACGCCACGGAAACTAGAGCCCTCGAAAGGGAATCCTTCTTCATCCGACATCCCGGACGCGGAGCGACTTGTCGCAGGCTCGCCGCCGTCCTGCCTGTTGCTCAAGCGCGACGCGTGCGGGGAGTGCGATGGTTTGTATCCATAGGAGATAGATCGGGGTGGTCCGGTGCGCGCAGCAGGGGTATTCGGAGTCGATCTATACGCAGAATGCGTCGATCTGCGCACATTCGGGGGACTTTGCTCGGTGGGGGGTCCGTCGACCGGTGACAGCTCATCCTGTGCTTCGCTGGCGTTTGCTTTCTCCTCTGCGCAGGTGTCTTCAGGAGATTGGGCGTCAGAGTCACCGTCTTGGTGTTGTTGCTGGTGCTCGCTGTCGAGAGCTGTCTTGACTAGGTCGGGTAGCATGCCGAGCAGCGAATCCGGCAGCAAAAATAGAGAGATTTAGAGATATTTGAACAGCAGGAAAACGAGTGGTCGTAGGCAAGCACAAAGGCGCCAAGCTTATATGAAGTTTTTTCCAAAGTCGAGTACTAGTTGGGAGTCAAGTTTACTGTACTTTGTGAACGAAACGAGTAGCGATGCGGCGCTAGTAGCATTTATCCTACGTCAATAGTTGGCGAGCGTCGGATATCGGATGCCACGAGCGAGGCGGAATATTTTTTTTCTTTACTTGAAGTCATCGACATCGGCTACCAGCTAGCTATAGCTACTTCAATAAATTCGCTGGAGTAGGAGGTCGGAGAGGCCTGAGGTTGTGAGCGTGTTTGTGCTTGTTTGGACGCGGTGGCGGGACGAGATAGCAGTAGCGATTGCATGTACGGACTCATCATCATCCAAAGACTGACTTTCGACGCATCTGCTCCGTCCCCTCAGTTCAGTTCTGCCTGCTCCACGTGGTGATGAGAGAGGATTCCTACCGCCTTCACCAGTTTTAGCAGCAATACAGCAGTCTCAGCAGTCTCAGCAACTCCAGAAAAATTTTCACCACGGCGCCTCCATTGCCATATCAGATTCCGCCCCCGTACTTACAGCGTCTAGAGTCACAGCGCGATCGCCCTACTCGCCGTAACTCTTTCAGCACGCTTCGCCCAGCCGTTTGGTCACCCCGGCGAGAGCGGTCCTTGCCCCCATCATCATCTTCCGAATCTTCCGTCACCCTCTCGCGAAGCACTTCATCCCCAGAACCAGAAATCTTCCAGACACCCGAGGCTTCGCCGGCTCCTATACCTCCCACGCCCACAGCTGCATATCTATCACCAGCATTAATCATGCCGCCGAAAACAACTTCTTGGGGTGGCCGGACAGATGAAAAAGTACCTCCCATGCAGTTCTTCCGCGAATTCCTGCAAACAGCGCTCCTGGCCGGTTCGTCCATCAAAGAAAATGAGAAGATTGACCTCTTCGAGGCATGCTTAGAGTACGGCAGCCCAGCGGACGAGTGGTTCGCCGGCCTCTCTTCAGAGCAAAAGAGCACTATCAGGTCGTTGACCGTCGCGTTCCGTGAGCGCTGGCCGCCTAACGACATCCCGAAGCCAGATCGGGACGAGTACATTCGGGAACTGAAGGGTTGGAAGCTGGACGTCGATGACCTGCTCAAAAAAGTCGATTCGGGGGGCCGTGAGGTGTACGGCCATGTCCGCTGGGCGAACGGGCTTGTACCGCGCGCCGAGAACACAGGGGATACCACCTGCATGCTCCTGTCCGATGTCTACACCGCCCTCCCCGAGCCAGTCCGCGACCTCATCCGTTCGAAACCGCGAACTTCGTACAAGGAGCTTGCCAGTGCCGTCCGCGACATCCCGGTCTCTGACCTGCAAGAGACGGTACAGAAGTACAAGAAGGACGAGGAAACTGCACGCCTCGCCCGCGAGCCACCAGCATCGCCAACCAAAGCTCTGCGCACCGCACTGAACGCCACACATCTACAACCACCCGGTGCAGTCCCGCGGGCTTATCCAGTCCAGTCGCGGGCGTTTCCTGCCCCAGCCGGCAACCCATTCGCCTCCATCGGCGGGGGTAGAGGTACCCTCTTTCCCCCGCGTAACACGAGTCCCAGCCCTGCGGCCGTCGGCGGAGGTCAGAGAGCCCGCCAAGGCTTGCTGACGCGCCCCGAGATTCGCGACCGCGCGATCGCCGACCGTTATCGGGACCTGCGCGCCAATACCAAGGCCCCAGATCCAGACACGGAGCAGGGGAAGTCGGCTTACCGTGCGCAGATGGCGGCCTACCTACGTTCGAACGCGGGGTACGAGCCCGACGAACAGCACCCCCACCCGCTGAGCCCTGGTTCAGCACCGATTGGCAGCCGCGAGTGCTTCCGCTGCGGCCACGGTGGTCATCGCAGCACCGACTGCAATGGCATCCCTATGCCAGTGCAGGAGCAGCGCTGGCGAGCTATTGCTGCGTACATCGAGCGGCAGTACACTGCCGAAAGGAACGCCGCCGTCAACTTCGTCGGGCAGCAGTACGATGGCTACGAGCAGTATGGAGGCTGGGATGCGAATTACGAGGCGTCGAGTTACCCGGGAGAGGTTGACGACGTTCCGGGAAATGGCGCAGGGCCGTCCGCATAGACAGCGGTCGGGCGGCCCGTCATTTTCAAGAGCAGAAGAGAGTCGAGGTCCCCGTTCAGCGCGCGGCATGGAACGGGGAGATACCCACAGCCACTCCCAGTACATCCAGCAACACGCATGTTCCGATCGTAGAAATTTCCAGCCCTGTAATTTCCGCTTCCCAGAATTCACAAACACCCGTTGACCTGTGTGCTGTTGGGGGATCTGAGTCCATGCACGACGCTCGCGCGCACCCGTTCGTACACACTGTTGGCCTTCGCGGCCTCGACGGCCGGTTGAAACTCATCCAAGGGCTTTTCGATGATGGAGCCATGGTGAACTCGATTTGCCAGAACGTCTTCAGAGGGCTACGACCCAGCCTCGGCGCACTGAAGACGTCGTCGCGTGTGTTGCGCATGGCTGACGGTACGGTGGTGCCGTCACAAGGGCAGTGGGAAGGGGAGGTCAGCCTAGGGGGTGTACTTGCAAGGGCGGCATTTGAGGTTTTCCCAAGCGGCGGGGGGTGGTCCTTGCTGTTTGGGAAACCACTGCTCACGCGCTTCCGTGCCCTGCATGACTATGGCACGGATATGCTGCATGTTCCGACTGCTGGTGGTTACACTTCGCTTGCCAATGAACATGGCAGAGCCGTTTCGGAGGCGCCACCAGCACAGCTATGCGACCGCGAGGAACATGTCAGGGGGGCAGAGCGACCCCCCTCCAGGCAAGTGCTCTCGGAGTCGTCCGGTATTGCAGAACGGATTGACAAGCAGAGTCACACAGCAGATAGTGTGGTTGCAGTCGATGGGAATGAAAGGGAATGTGGTGTGGCGGTGCCGGAGGAGCAGGGAGGTCGTGCCTCAGCGGAAGGAGGCGAGCTGGAGGACTCAAATGATGCAATTGCGGAAGTGCGGACACTTAACGGGGGGAAAGGAATACCCCCCGCGAGGCAAGTCTCCTCTGATCAGTGCCCTGTTGTCGAAACAGTTGACCAGCCCATGCCCGTGGAGGTACCAATGTCTCCAGCGACTGCGAGCGGGATCAGGCTGCATATGCCACCCAAGCCTATTGCGGCGGGCCTCGGGCTGTCTTGGCGGAGGGAGCACTATGTTGCTGAAGCGGAGGGTTCTAAGGGGCATTTTAATAATGCCCGCGCGAAGACACTTACAGGGGGGACGTGCGCACCCCCCTCGAGGCAAGTCAACCCTCAAAATCGATTCGCCGCATTGCATCTCCTTAGTGACACTGTTTTGGGTGACGAGATCGAGTACCGGATGTCACGCGCCGCTTACAGACCGCCACCATTACAAGGGTTTCGCATGCCCTACTGCGCAAATATTCCAGCGAGCCCCGCAGCAGTCTTGGCGGTTGGTGAAGGTGCCCCGAGCCAAAACCGTCGCAAGCGGAGACGTCGACGCCGGCAATCGGATAGCCCCGTCGGCGCTGCAGGCACTACTCCGCTGACGGAGGCTGACCCTCCACAGCCGTCGTATTTTGCGCGTGCCCGCCAGTGGTGGGATGCGGTGTGGTCGGTGCAGGAAGACGATGCCGCGCGGAGTAGCGGGGACTTGGGAGACATGCAGCCGGACATTGAACTCGACGCCGATCATTCTATGTTCACGCGAACGACCGACCCGTTCAAAGCCGAGCGTGTTGCTGAGATTCTAAGGCTGGTAACGATTGGACCTGATCTCTCGGACGCGCAGCGTGCGGTGGTTCGCGACACTATTGCGGAATTTGCTGACTGCTTTGCCCTCTCCGTCAGCGAGGTTATGCCCGTACCCGGTGCAGAGCATACCATCAATGTGCCGCCCGGGACTACATTTCCGAAGCGTGTTCCTCACCAGCGCCCGTTATCGGAGGCACAGCGCAAATACCTCAGCAACGCAATCGACGAGCTGCTCACCGCGGACATCATCGAACCCATCCGCCCTGAAGATGTCAAGTGCGCATCCATCAGGAAAAAGGGGGATCTTTAATTCCGTGAATATATCCTAATTATCAAAAATTAAGGCTAATTAGCGATAATTTGCAGTAAAAAAATTAGAGGTTTTAGCTACCCCCCCCTCTAATTTAGCATCACATTAAGAGCGTTAGTAGACTTTGCTATGAATTTCGGGTTATTATCATCTAGTTAGAGCCAAGCTAATAGCCATTTGATGTGGTTTAATGCCTATGGGCATTACTATACACACACAGATACTTCAGGATAGGTACGGTCCAGTTGTTCAAGGACTAGGAGATAAATGGGAAAAAGCGCATAGCATTGTTCTACACTAGATACACATGGGACAGTATCCGACAGCACATAATACATCTATGGTATCCTATCCACAACCCATGCCATGATAACTGGGGCATCTAAGTGTGTCCAAGGTCAGGCAATATGTACTTCTGTAAATGAGCTGTCAACTTACCTCCGGCATCAATGCATGCGACGACCCTCGGAGCGCGCTGTCGTTAGCGCAGCGCAAGCCACGTAACGGCTGGACACGGCTGCGAGCGTGTGGGTATGCAACGACGCACAACGCGGCGTGCAGCGAAACCTGTGAAACAAGCAGTTAGTGGACAATGAACCGAAATAGATAATTCGTCACGCACCAGGCCATCATGTTGCTCCCGTCCGACAGAAAACAGCGCGAGATGCTGTGTATAGGCTAGTGTAAGTATCAGGGCGGAGGTCGGATGAGGTGTGCTATGATATATATGAGCAATTGCGAGAAGGAAATCATCAGAAGAGGTTGGGCTCACCGCGACGCCGAGCCATTGAAACAGCAGTGCACAAACCTCGAATGGGAGATGGCAACGACGACGAAGGAGATGCAAGGGATGCAAGGGAAAAGGAGGGAGGAAAGAGACAAGACAAATTGCAAAGTCGAATCGTCGACGTGGCAGGCAAGTTCAAGCGGAGTTTAAACTTCAAGCGCCGGCGCGCCACACAGAGTCGTGTCGTCTGATTTCTGCCACGTCAAGCATTTATTCCTCGTCTGCCGTCCTCGTTGCCGCCATATGCGGCGCAGGGCACACTAGACGACGAAGAACACCGTACTGGATGCTTAGGGGCACGGTCTTTCTCTGTCCATGGTGAGTCCTAAGTATCCTACAGTTATTTAACACACTCATCTTGTTCGTGCAAGCCAGTATGGCCTCTCGACTTCAAGGCACCCACGTCGACGGCCATCTACCGCCCACCTTCCATCTCCTCCTCCTCTCTCTACCCCTCCCGTGTGTGTGCACGCCCGTGCCCACGCTTATGCACTACGGCCTTGTCTCGCTGCACCTCGCGCCCGCCACGTAGCTGCTTTACTTTGCGCGCAAGTAGCGCGTGCAGGCCGACGTCCTGCCGCATCTCCCCGTCGCCTGCGCAGATGCGCCGCGCCGCAACATGGACCGCGTATGCGCCGTGCAGGTGGATGTCAACGACAGGTGCACGGCTTCACGTACCCGATTGTCGCAATAACATTATCTAGAGGACTCGTACATCCTGATCTACGCTATCCTGTACCACTCTTCTTGATAATATAATACACTTTTCTCGAGAACCATTGCAATTGAAGATCACGGATACAACTTGGAGGTCAGTTCTGAATGCCATCACAATGAGCTGCAGTGAACATACACTGATACCAATTACAATTATACCCGTACAACAGTGAGACTAATTAGCATGAAGCTTGCTAACTTACGAAAACTTAGGGACTTGAAGGCATTAGTGTCCTTTACCGCCGTTATGCAAAATTGATATGAAATTAGCGAGCCTTAGGGGTTTTTAAGAATCCAGGGTTTTCCTGATGTCACCAATCACGCTAGCACAAAAGGCACACGAGAATCCTGGTCTATCCCTCGAGGAACTGCAGCGTAGGGTGAACGACGAGTGCCTAGCATATGGGTTTCCTCCGGTACACAATGTCCCACCAGCCCCGCCAGCGTCACATCCCGCTGCTCCGCCGCAAACACCCAGTCCGCAAAAGTGGCGCATTTGCCAGAACTATGGCGCCCTGAATCGTGTCACGCAGGTGTTTCCCATGCCACAGGGCGACGTCCGGGCGAAGCAGCAGCGTCTGAGCGGCCACCGCTGGTGCCACGGATTTGACTTTGCGTCTGGATTCTACGCAGTATCCATCCCTGAGGATAGCCGACCATACCTAGCTTTCTATGTGGAAGGCCGAGGGTTTTTTACGCAAAAGCGCATGCCATTCGGGCTGACAGGCGCACCGTCCACCTTTGGCTGGGTCACCGCTAACTCGTTTGGCGACATTATGGCGCAAATCGAGCTCGAGCTATTTGTTGACGATGGTGGCATGGCGGGCGACGAGTTTGGTGATCTCCTGTCGCGTACTCGCTGTTTCCTCCAGCGTGTCCGAGACACGAAGATGTCCCTGTCGGCGAAGAAGTCTCAATTCTTCATGACAGAGATCGTGTTCGCGGGCTCCAGGGTCGGTCCTAACGGCGTGCAGGCAGACTTTTCCAAGATGACCGCGGTTGTCGACTGGCGCCAACCCCCGGATCTGCTGAACCTTGCGAGCTTCCTTGGCCTCACGGGGTACTTCCGCGACCTGGTTCAGGGGTACGCGAAGCTGGCGCGGCCGCTGTCTGACCTGCTCCGATCAGTTCACATTCCCAAGGATGCTAGTAAGGCCACGTACAGGGCTACACTTCGCAACGCGAAGCTCGCGGACAAGTGGACGGCGGCGCACAGCGGCGCGTTCTTAGGCTTAAAGAAGGTGCTCACCTCCGAGCCGGTTCTGAAGGCTCCCCGCTTCGACGGCACACCGTTTGTCCTGACCACTGACGGCTGCAAGGAGGGCTTCGGGGCGATGCTATGTCAACGGT
Source organism: Plicaturopsis crispa FD-325 SS-3 (assembly GCA_000827205.1). Classification (NCBI taxonomy): domain Eukaryota; kingdom Fungi; phylum Basidiomycota; class Agaricomycetes; order Amylocorticiales; family Amylocorticiaceae; genus Plicatura; species Plicatura crispa. Next base: position 1,058,453 of record KN832558.1, on the reverse strand, counting down.
TCAGGACCACAATGCCCGGTGGGAAGGTCCTTGAGAAGCTGCACCCAATTGGTTTCGCCTCTAAACGCACGTCGCCGGCGGAGGAGAAGTACAAGCCGTTTATGCTCGAGTTTGCGGCCTTGAAGTTCGCCCTGGACAAATTTGATGGCATCATCTGGGGCTTTCCACTGGAAATTGAGACAGACTGCCAGGCCTTGCGGGATGTCCTGCTGAGCGAGAACCTGAACGCGACTCATGCGCGGTGGCGGGACGGTGTCCTGGCCCACCAGATAGTCGATGTCCGCCACATACCTGGTCATATCAATCTCGTTGGGGACGGCATTAGTCGGAAGGACGAAGGGCAGCCCCACATGCCGCACGACGGCAGTGACTGGTCGGTGGCGCCAGATTGGGAGGTGGAGCGGGGACTGGTGTACGACCTTTTCACAGTCTCTGAACCGGCGACAACGTTACACCAGCAGCTCAAGGAGAGGTTCCGCGACGAGCGGGTGTTTGTGGAGGTTGTCGACGCGTTGCTGGGCATTGATGACAGCACTCCCGAGCGGGATCGTCGACGCGCAGCGCATCGCGCGGAAGGGTTTTTCATCGCCGATGGGAAGCTCTGGAAGCTGGGTGGAGCGACACCTGCACGCGCTGTAGCACGGCGAGAGTGCGTCACGAAGAAGGAGGCAGTGGAGCGGGCACGGGCTGAACACGAGCGCGCTCATATGGGCCGCGACATGATCAAGATGCAGCTGCTTGACCGCATCTGCACGCCCATGCTTGACTCCTCGATCACCAAAGCTATCCGTGAGTGCGCGCGTTGCAAGAATTTTGGTAGCGCTCACCTGCACTCCCTGCTCGAGCCCATTGTACGCAGACACCCCTTCGAGCTCCTTGTCGGAGACTATCTGTCCATGCCGTTAGGGAAGGGTGGCTTCACGAAAATTGGCCTGTACCTGGACGTCTTCTCGCAGCGACTCTTTGCGTTCAAGTCAAAGACCGCGAAGGGTTCGAACACTGTCGATAGCCTCCGCCGCATTCACAACACATTCACAGCGCCCAAAGTTTTCATGACGGACGGCGGGAAGCATTTTGACTGTGACGAGGTTCGCGGGTTCTGTGCGGAGATCGGCACAAAGACTCACGTTGTGGCCGCGTACTCACCGTGGATTAACGGTCTTGTCGAAGGTGCCAACAAAATCCTTCTGAACGCGCTCAAGCGACGGTGCGCTCCTGGCCTCGGCGAGGACGCGTACGCGAAGATGGAGTCCAAGGACATCCCGAAGAACTGGCCTGACCACCTGGACGCTACTATCAAGAACCTGTCCGACCGCATTCTTCCATCGTTCAAGTTCTCCCCAAACGAGCTCCTGCTAGGCCTTGTCATCAATTCACGAGCCGCCGAGGACCCTGTCAGTATCCACGAACCCACGGAAGCAGAGGTCGCCGTCCAAATGGCCTTCGTCGAGCAACAGCGCTTTGACGGGCACTCACAAGCTGTTGATCATGCTGCAGCTCGCAAAAAGACTTTCGACCAGAGGGTCCTAAAGCGTGCACCACGAGAGGTTATATTTCGGGAGGGCCAGCTCGTACAGGTACAGCATGGGAAGATTGCTAACGACAAGATATCAAACGAGCGCAAGCTCAATCCCATGTGGTCACCGCCACTCCGAGTCGTCGAGCGCGGTCGTAATTCGTACAAACTCGAGTCACTGGCAAAGGTCGCAATTGACGGCTGGTTCCACGCCCGACGTCTGAGGAGTTTCGAGGCCAGGGAGGGAACAGCTCTGGCCATTGCGGAGCGCGAGCGAGCTACAGGGGTGGAGAGCTTTGGAGAGGCGTTGGAGGCGGATGCGTTTGACGAGGAGGGCTTGGCGGAGTTGGCTAGAGACGCGGAAGATAGCGCCGGGGACGTCGCTTAGAGGAGGGGGGCAGATGGAGTAGGAGGTCGGAGAGGCCTGAGGTTGTGAGCGTGTTTGTGCTTGTTTGGACGCGGTGGCGGGACGAGATAGCAGTAGCGATTGCATGTACGGACTCATCATCATCCAAAGACTGACTTTCGACGCATCTGCTCCGTCCCCTCAGTTCAGTTCTGCCTGCTCCATCGCCTTTGCCCATTCCCTCGCACGCACAACTGGGATTCCCGCCAGTGCGTTGAATGATGTCTCTACCGGCCATGCTACTCCTTGTCCCAAAGCGAAAGTCAGCGCGTACTTTTTGAGTGCATCTCCCGGGTCTTCCTTCAACTGCTTTGCGAGCTCCTCGACATCCCGCACCTCTCGTACAACTTCTCGGCCGGTAACCTCCTGCACAATGTCTGCAAGTTCTCCGTAAGACACCGTATCGCCCGCCGTATATACTACCCGGTTCACAATGGGCGGCTCAACGCGCAGAATCTCCGCAGTCAAACGCCCGATATCTGCCGCCGTCGTGATGGTTATGCGGTTCTCTAAGCTGCCCAGGGCTCGCACCGCCGGCTTCTGTGCATCGACGATGCCAAACGCCGGCGAGAATAGGAACTCGGTGAATACACCAGTGGAGATGATCAGCCACGCCGTGCGTGTCTGCGCGCGCAGGAGGTCGCGCACGTCAAGCTGCTCGTCGAATAGGTCCTGCGGAGACCCGCGCCCGATCACGTCATAGTCGACACCGAACTGCCAGGGCACGTAGCGCGGGACGCCTGCGCGGAGCACCGCCTCTGCGAGCTTGACCTGGGTCCCGCGCCCGCTCACGAAGCCCGTGCAGCCGATGATGGTGTGGTAAGCGCTGAATATCTGTGCAAGCGCATCGACGCTGGCGGCTGCAATGTCGCCGGGTACGACGTTCACGCCGAGGCCGCGGATGTGGGCGATGTCGCGGGCTTTAGCGGGATCGGTGGACGCGATAGATGAGGGGCGCAAGAGGACCGATATTGTTTCGGAGGTGCGGCGTGATTTTGCGAGAGCGATTAGCACTGACAAACCAAGTTCGCCTGTGCCTAGAATAAGGATGGAAATCGGCGTGCTTGGGTCGGTAGACATCTACTGTTTTTGCCGGGCACTTAAGGAGAGTTATGTCGAACGCGGAAATCATATTATAGTAGGATATCGATCTCTTACTCAGCGACAAGCGTATGCTTGGCAACAGAGTTCCATGTAAGCAACCGATACCCACTTCATTCCGATGCAAGACCTACTCATCCGCTGCGGTCCGAGGTGCGTAACATATGTGCTATAACTTTGAGACTGCAGTGCGAACTAGAAACCTACTGACTCGCATTTCGTCGCGATGTCGAGTAGATGATGTGCAGGTGTCAAGCAATAATCCATAGTACTCGAATCCGTGGACTCAGTGATAGATGTTGGCTTCCGCTCTGCTTTCACTCCCGGAGCAACTTTCCTCGACAAACTATTGCAACGATATTCCAACAGATTTTCTGCGTCTAGGCTGTCTGCAGCCTTGACGACTGTTGCGCTGAACGCAAATGGGCGCAGAGTTGAACAATATTTTTTAGCTCTGCCTCTGTCCTTCCACGAGCACGACGACACGCGGCAGTACCGAAAAGCGGACGAAGGCATGGTAAGTCTTCGCACACGTCCTTCTCTCATGTTTTCTTCTGCCGCTAGGAAAGATCTGACAAGCCTTCAAACAGCAAAGGCTCACAATTTGGGACTATTCTTTTTATCCCGATGTACACGGTCTTCAATCACGAAACCCTAACCAAAACCAGGCCTATACTTACACGCGTTTTGTAATAGAACACGATAGCGCAAAGTTACTCAGGCCACGGGTTGATCGACGCAGCTCTAGCTTCACACGCGATCCTTGCAGTCCCGCGAACATCCTCCATTTGATAGGCATGCGGCCATGCTCTCCCTCAAAATGTGTGGTTGAAACTGCTAAAGGGCACCCCCGAAACCCGGCAGTCCCGTACTGCGTTTTTATATTGTCGATCCGCCGACTAAAGAACACGACGACACACTCTTTTCCGCGGGATAGTTTCCTTCAACAGTCTGCCAGATTTCCTTTCGCCGGAATAAAGCATGCGGGGAGGTCGAATGCTTTAAATACAGCGTCCGACATTGTACTTTCTGCATTTACGACCCGTTCCCTTCCAACTCACGACTCCCCGTTTTCTGCTCACTGCGGAGCCGACCGACGCGTCTTGGCTACTCGGCTTGGTCGCACTACCGAAGTCCACTTTCACGATGCCGGCTTTCGTTTATGTGGCCGACTTATTTCTCGCCGGTCTTGCTCTGTATTTCCTGAAACTCGTGCTTGGCTCGAAGCGCCTGCCGGCGCCGCTCCCACCAGGCCCGAAGGCGTATCCTGTCATTGGCAACTTGCTGGACATGCCAACTTCGAAGGAATGGCTCGCGTTTACACAGTGGGGCCAGAAATACGGTTCGTCGTCGTGATTATCAATCTTGCGGTCGGTTATGCTAATACATTCGTGCACATTGTAGGCGACATGGCCTACGCGCAAGTCCTCGGCCAGCCCATGGTCATCCTTAACTCGGCCCAGATCGCGACAGACATGCTCGACAAGAAGAGCTCAATCTATTCTGACCGCCCCGTGCTGCCTATGGGCGGCGAACTCGTGGGCTGGAAGAACACCCTCGTCCTCGTCCCATATGGGAAACGGCATCGCACATACCGCGGGTTCTTCCACAGGAAAATTGGGACGCATAATAACATGAAGCAGTACCTCCCGGCCGAGGAGCACGAGACGCATCGCTTCCTCCGGCGGGTGCTGGAGAAACCCGCGGATCTCTCGCGCCACATCCGACAGTATGTTTTGGTATCGATCTTTCTTGTGTCGAGGTCTGAAATATGTCCAGCACGGCAGGGGCCATTATATTGCGCATATCGCACGGCTACGAGGTGCAGGAGCACGACGACCCTTTTGTAGAGCTTGCGAACCACGCCACGGAACAGTTCTCGCTCTCTACGGCGCCTGGCGCGTTCCTGGTCGACGTCCTGCCGCTCCGTGAGTGCTATATTGTATTGCCTATGTCATTTATGTACTCAATTTTAACTGCTTTCGCCGTCATATGTACAGTACGATTCGTGCCGAGCTGGTTTCCTGGCGCAGGATTTCAGAAGACCGCAAAGGCGTGGAGGAAGACACTTGAGGAGATGGTGGACAAACCGCATGAATACGTCAAGCAACAAGTGGTGTGTACCTTTTGCGTATAGAATGTGCTGTGCGGCGGGTACTCATTGCGGACTCGAAACCGCAGAAAGCGGGGACCGCGGTTCCGTCATTTACTTCTGAGCTACTGGAAGATATGAGTAACACGGGCGACGAGGAATTCTCCATCAAATGGTCTGCTGCGTCACTTTATTCCGGCGGTGCTGACACGGTGCGTATCTTTCCAACGACTCTACATCATCTATCTAATGCGGCGCTCAGACTGTATCGGTGATCTACGCATTCTTCCTCGCTATGACCTTGTTCCCGGAAGTACAAGCTACAGCCCAGGCGGAAATTGACGCGGTCATTGGTAGCGACAGGCTACCAACTTTTGCAGATCGCGATAGATTGCCCTACGTCAACGCCCTTGCGAAGGAAGTGTTTCGCTGGAACTCGGTCGTGCCTCTTTGTACGTCCACGCCTCACCATATGTGTGCCGCTTCTAACCCAATGGATTGACGTGCTCGCAGCTCTCCCACATCGCGCTACCGAGGACAATATTCACAATGGTTACTTCATCCCTGCGGGCTCGCTCATCATCACTAACATTGAGTCAGTTCATGGCGATATCTACTCATAACGTGCCGGTTTTTCTTACGATGCATTGCACCCCGCGTAGAGGCATGCTCAAAGACCCCAGGTCGTACCCTAACCCGTCCGTTTTCGACCCTACGCGGTTCATCGCGTCAGAGGGCAAGCAAGTACAGAAGGACCCGCGTACGATATGCTTTGGCTTTGGGAGGCGGTTCGTTTTCTTTTCAGCATGCACCTGTGCAAGGCGACTGCAAGCGCTCAGCATCATGCTGACACGCAAATTTAGGATTTGTCCGGGCCTGAACCTTGCGGACGCTTCCGTGTTCATATCGTGCGCGATGTCGCTGGCGGTATTCAGCGTAACGAAGGCTGTTGAGGATGGCGTTGTCATTGAGCCTGTGGTCGACAAGACGCCGGGGACCATCAGGTACGCACTGGGCAGTTATATCATCGTGCTAGCGCTTGCGTGATAGTGTCACTGACCCTCCGCTTCCAAGCCATCCCGTGGAATACAAGTGTTCTATCAAGCCTCGCTCGGCAAAGGCGGTCGCGCTTGTCCAGGCGGAGTAGATTGTTGTTTCTAGTATGTCTTCTTGGTTCATCCCCTGTTGTATCTATCTGGCTGCGTGTACTTACTATACTGTATATCTTGGATTCTTTGCTCGCGACTTGTGCCACGCCTGCTACGCAATACCTTGACTGTGTTTGGTCGCGCTGATGCTTCGTTCGCGTCAGAGCTTGTGTTACGCACAACGTTCCCCGCACACCACCTGATCAATATAGCACCGGGCTGTGCCTAGCTGTATACGACAGAATCTCATGGTCTACAAGTATGTGAGTCAGAGGATGCTGACTAAACTTTCCCTCGAGATCTGACTGTCCCGCGCCTTGGTCTCATCCTTGTTCACTGACAGAATCCGTTCCGACTCACATATTTTCCTTACGCCGCACAACCATGTCAACTGAAAAGCCGTTCAAGATTGACGTTCCCGACGAGAAAATCGCGTCTCTGCGCGAGAAACTCGCACATGCCACGCTACCAGACGAAATTGAGGGTGCCGGCTGGGACTACGGTGTCCCATTGGCCGATATTAAGAGGCTCATTGCGCGGTGGCAGGATGGATACGACTGGCGCGTGCATGAAAAAGCGCTCAACGCTGAGCTACCCCAATTCACGCAGGACATCGAAGTTGAAGGCTTCGGCGCGTTGAATATCCACTACGTGCACCAGAAGAGCACGGTCGAGAGCGCAGTCCCGCTACTTTTTGTGCATGGCTGTGGGTCAATGTACAACTTCCTGGGGACCGACTGAAATACGGTACTTCCACAGGGCCTGGCAGTTTCATCGAGGTCCGCAAGATACTGCCGCTGCTTACTGCTGCGTCTCCGGACCACCCAAGCTTCCATGTTGTCGCCCTCGGCCTGCCCGGATATGGCTTTTCAGAGGGTGTCACCAAAAGAGGGTTCAAAGCTACCCAGTATGCGGAAGTTAGTGTCGATATTCATCGCGCCACAGACAGAACTGACGACCTCGATATAGCTGGGAAACAAGTTGATGCTCGCGTTGGGCTACAACGAATACGGTAGGACGCTATATGATGCTCTACTTCTGGTCTCTAATATTGTCGGATCACCACGCAGTGACACAGGGAGGGGACTGGGGCTCCATGGTATGTTCTTGTGAGCGTGTCATTCATGGCGCTTGACTTCCCTCGTGTTAGGTTACGCGCAAGATTGCTAGCGCTTACGGCGGCGCCCACTCAAAAGCGTGGCACACAAACATGCCTATGTCAGTCGTATAGGCATACTCAAGACCGATGCCATAAGCTCACCTGCTCGTTTCCTGAAGGTCCGAGCCTCCCAAATTACGCGCAAATCCGATTTATTATCTGCAGTGGCTCATTACACCGTATACCCCCGAAGAACAACGCGGCTGGAAGCGGACGCTAGCGTTTCAGAAAAAAGGTCGGGGCTACTCCGCAGAGCAGTCGACTTTCCCGCAGACGCTCGGGTACAGTCTCGCAGACTCACCCGTGGGGCTACTTGCCTGGATCTATGAGAAACTGGTCAACTGGTCAGATAATTATAAATGGGACGACGATGAAGGCATGTTTCAGATATAATCAGTGTAGAAAGACGCGATTCTGACCTCAATTTGAAGTGCTGACATGGATATCAATATACTGGTTTTCGCGTGCTGGTCCTGCGTCGTCCCTACGCATTTACTATGAGGTCATGGGTTCCCGTGGTTCCGCTGCGGAGAAAGGACCAACCCCCACGATTCCCTTCGGCGTCAGTTATTTTCCTGGTGAATTGATCAGTCTCCCAAGGAAGTAAGCAGTCTCTTCGCCACACCTTATCCAGAAATTGAGCGTGCCTACGTATGCGTCTGCCAGGTGGATGGAAAGGGCCGGGAATCTAGTGTATTCGCGGGAACATACTGCGGGCGGCCATTTTGCCGCACACGAACAGCCAGAAGCCCTTGTCGAGGATCTCCGCAACATGTTCGGAAAGGGCGGACCTGCATTTGGAGTCGTCCCAGGAAAGGACGGCTACTGAGCTCTATGAATAGCGAAGGGGCATCCGGCGGCAACGTTATCACGATCATGTTCTACAACGTGTATGTGGATGTAAATGGTATGCAAGAACGAGGCTTTGTGCGATTGATTCGTTGATAAGGGTGAGCATTTTAATCTGCGGGGTATAGGTAGAACAAATCACTCACAGAGATCAGTTATGTATGTCAACGAGGAAAACCACGTAAAAAGGCCACAACTTGATGTGATACTGGACGAGATTTGATCTAGCGTGCGCCTGTGCTGCTCGATGTCGGGGTAGATCTACTCCACTGGGCCTCGAAATGTTGGGAAAAGGGTGTGTGTAGCAATGCCCTTATTCACACAGCGATAGCTCGTACCGAATGGAGCCATTGAGCGCATGAACTCGTTCGAGCGTCTCCTTCGTGGCGTCCAAACCACACAACGCAGGATCAGGCCGCTTTGCGCGAGACTCCAGAGGCTTCTGCGGCGTCATGAACTGCTCCACGCACATCTGCAGTGTCCGCCTACGCAGAGGTCAGCATGCACAGCACATGCACCCCTACCCAGCTTCTCCGTCTCGCACGGGATATATTCTCGGAGCAGACCTGATACGTAGTAAACCCCACGTCCTGCGCATCCTGATAGAGCTTGAAGATCAACGACATACCGGTGAGTGCTCCGAGGCGTGGCGTAATGGAGGCGCTAACAAAAGGAGCAGTATCATTTACCCCGCCGGGACGTCTCCAGTCGATATGTTCAATCTATTGCAGCGATGTATGAAAACGGCCACTTACAATTCAAGGCCTGGATGTCTGCGAGTTGTCGCGGCGCAATTCATCTTTGAGAGGAGTCCACACTCCGAAATCTCAAGTCCTCTCTGCGATAGATAACATGGCGGCGGTTGATTTACGCAACCCACAATGCCGCCAAACGCGCTTGTGGCACAGTACATACATATCAGAAATTCGAAAGGCATGCATAGAATGAGATTGGTACCTTTCGCTTCTTTCGCCTCAGCATTGATGGCGAATCGTCGGAGAGCGCAGGAGATGTACACCAGAATGAGTACGAGTCAGTAGGTAGGTATGAGCGCTCTTGATTGAATTTCAAAGTGGCCACTGGCCTCCACTAGTTCAAGAGAGTTGAACAGACTGCCCGTAGGAAGCCGTAGGAGGCGTTGTTGAATCCGACATCCGACTCCGGTCTACTGAACGCCATCGGAAATGATGATGCCGTGAACTCTTCCACCTGACTCTACCACGAACTCGCGCGGAACACTTATACTGCTTTACTTATAATTATCCATACCCGCTGCTGTGTTGCAGTTGAACGCTCGTTTTACGGCAGTCGCTTTGAGCACGCTGGCAAGCATGTCAGGTCCAAAGGAAGCTTTCCAAAGTTCTATGACATATTATAGCTCACTATCATGCATAAACTCATCGATTATCTTCGGTTGAATGTGCGTGCGGGACGCGGCCATCGCTCGACAACGTGTGCGGACCATGCTACCGTCTTCCATGCAGCTGTGTTACTGTGAGCCTTTTTAATTTCGATTGTACCATGAGACTGAATAATCCACCGGCAGCGATACTTTAGCGAGCAAGCGCTAAGGACAAGCGCCCCGTGGCGGATGGTGGCTTGATCTAGGATGTACCGCGAGCGTTTTCATGGCGGCACGTTTAGGTATCGAAGTTAATGAATCGATGCCGCCGTTTACCCCGTGTTGCAGTTCGCGCTCAGAGATAAAGTGCGGTCTGCCGAGAGCTTTTCCGCACAAACGCACCCCCATATCTCTGCAGCCATGTCTTTCTTCAACCCCCCACCGCCACTCAAATCAAAGCTCGGTATTCACCGACCCCTCGCAACTAGCGCTGGCATCCATGTCTCGCCGCTTGTTTTAGGCACCATGACTATTGGGGACAAGTGGGAACAGTATGGGTTTGGCGCTATGGACAAGGAATCATCGTTCAAACTCATGGATGCTTTCTACGACCTGGGTGGTAATTTCATCGATACCGCCAACAACTAGTATGTAATCCTCTCTGCAACGAAACCCGCAAACTTACGAGACATATTAGCCACGACGAAACCACGGAACAATTCGTCGGAGAATGGGCGGAACAGCGTGGAATCCGTGACCAGCTTGTCATTGCTACCAAGGTACGCGCCCCTTGAAAGGCACTATTGAGACGTTGTTACTAAGAGTTTATGACTAGTATTCTACGAACTTCAAGATGGGAGACGATGGCGTCGTTCAAAAGTCCTTGTACTCAGGAAACCACGCGAAGTCGCTCCATCTCAGTGTAGAGGCATCGCTAAAGAAGCTTCGCACGTCTTATATCGACATTCTGTATGTCCACTATTGGGACTGGATGACCAGCGTCGAGGAGGTCATGAACAGCCTCCATAACCTCGTCGTCACCGGCAAAGTCCTCTATCTTGTAGGTCATGGCAAGAACCCTCTTCCGAGATACATCACTCACAATTGTTACAGGGCATTTCGGATAGCCCCGCATGGGTCGTCTCGAAAGCAAACCAATACGCACGCGACCACGGGAAATCGCCTTTCGTGATTTACCAGGGCGCGTGGAACGTCATGGCGCGCTCCTTTGAGCGCGATATCATACCCATGGCACGTGCTGAGGGTAAATGTTCGCTGCTAGCGGTTGATTCACTCTATTAACACCTTTTCAGGAATGGCACTTGCACCGTGGAACGTTCTTGCATCAGGCAAATTACGCACAGATGCAGAAGAGGAGAGGCGTCGAGAGTCGGGCGAGAAGGGCCGTATGCTGGGCGGTGCACCTTGGGAACGCACAGAAGACGAAAAGAAGATGTCGCAAGCCCTTGAAAAGGTTGCGAAGGAAGTCGATGCTAAGCACATCACGGCTGGTCAGCTTTCACTCCCTCCTCAACGCATTGCATCTCACATATTCCACAGTGGCAATTGCCTACGTGATGCAGAAAGCGCCGTACGTGTTCCCCGTCGTCGGTGGGCGCAAGGTGGAGCATTTCACCGCGAACATGGAGGCGCTTGACATAGTGCTCAAGCCCGAGCACATTGCGTACCTTGAAAGCATCATCCCCTTCGACATCGGCTTCCCAATGTGGTTGATTGTGCGTAATTGCGGGACTCTTTCTTGAGATGTTTGCATGCTCATGATTCGCGCAGGGTGACGGAACGAACTATTCCTTCCTTTACCAAGGCGGAGGGCACTTCCAACATCCTGAGAGGGTACAACCCATCCGCCCATCCGCAGCGTAGGCTAACGGTCCTGCGCGGAGGTGCGAGGTATATCTGAGCCTAGCCGTCCTAAAAAAACTTTAAGAATACGCAATCATATCGTAAAGCATGCAGGAAATATGTTACATTGTCATGTATGTAAGTAGGAGAATCTAAAATCATGTATTTTTTCGAGTATGCATGTACTTAACCGTCAGAGACTGGGAGGTGGAGATTTGTGAGCCCACTGCGCGCCGTATTTCAGTCCGGACGAGATTCAAAGACGGCATGTAGAAGCGTTGCGAAAGTCAAACGAGTTCGTGATACACATGCAATGGCCTTGTAATTACTGCTCTGCTTTTATCATATTCAACGTACGCTCCCTGTATCCCCCGTGCAGTCGAGTTTCATTCCACGGGACGCAACGCTGGCAGTTGGGGCCTGACCTGGAAGTGTCCTGCGCTCTTGAAGAGGAAGTTGTACTCCGTACCATCACCCTGCGAAACGTGGATTCAGCTATGGCTGCTCAACCAATATCATAACCCAGCAGCGGTACTCACGATCATGGTCGTTGGGAATCCAGGGTCAAAGGGAATGATGCTCTCGAGGTAAGTCATATGCTCGGGCGTGAGCTTGACGCTCAGAGCCTCGATATTCGCCAGGAGATGTTCTACCTTGCGTCCACCGATGATGGGGAAGACGAACGGCGTCTTCTGCATCACATACGCGATTGCAACTGCGGTGATATGCTTCGCACCGACCTCTTCCGCGACTTTCTCCAGCGCATGTGACATCTTCTTCTCGTCCTCTGAGCGCTCCCATGAGCGGCCGCCCAATGTGCGACCGTTCTCGCCAGTCTGCCTGCGCTTGTCCTCCTCAGCGTTGGTACGTAGCTTCCCAGACGCTAGGACATTCCACGGGGCGAGGGCCATTCCTACGGTCATATATCAGACAGAGCTTCGTCTTACAAGAATACATTGTCACGTACCCTGTGAACGGGCCATGGGAATTATATCACGTTCAAACGAGCGAGCCATGACGTTCCAGGAGCCTTGGTAGATAACGAAGGGTGTTTTTTCCGTGGTCTCGCGCATACTGGTTCGCCTGCGAGACGACCCATGCTGGCGTGTCAGATACACCGAGGTACAAGACTTTGCCTGCGGCGACGAGATGGTGCAGATTGTTCATAACCTCTTCGATGCTGGTGGTGAAGTCCCACCAATGCAAGTAGAAGATGTCAATGTAAGACGTCCGCAGTTTCTTCAGCGAGGCCTCGATGCTGATGTGGAGCGACTTTGCAGAGTTACCGTTATACGAGGTCTTTTGCGCGATGCTGTTGTCGCCGTTTTCCAATTCGTCGAATACTATACGGACGCAGTCAGCAGAAATTGACGGAGAAATAGATGAACGGCGCACCTTTGTCGCGATGACGAGCTGGTCGCGTATACCGCGTTCCTCGGCCCATTCACCGATGAATTTTTCAGAGGTCTCGTCTTGGCTGTGATGGGTAAATGTCAGATTCTGTGTGATGCACACCCTGTGTAACAGTCCTTACTAATTGCTTGAAGTGTCGATAAAGTTCCCGCCGGCGTCATAGAATGCATCGAGCAGCTTAAACGACGATGTCTTATCCATTGCTCCCAAGCCATACTTGTCCCATTGGTCACCGATGCTCATGGCGCCAAGGACCAGTGGAGAGACGTGAACGCCGGCGAGCGACGAAAGCTGTCTGTGATATCCCAGCTTGGTCTTGGGCAGGGGGGGAGGGGCCATGAACGACATCGTTTAGTGCTGTGGATGGGGAGAAGGAAGAATAAGATGGTTTGTATTTGCGTTGGAAACAGAGGTTTATATATGTTTTATAAACTGGAATGCATTCACCCCGCAGCCTAGGAATGTGAATTCGATCCGGCCGGTGCACGTTCTGCGGCGTCTGGTTTACATCGCTGCTCACGACGCGTATGTACGGCCGGCAGCCCACGCATTCAGCATAGTAAGCACAAGATGGAGGGGATGGTTTTGCGCAGTCCGAGTCGGTACCGTAGGGGGTTATGCAACAGCAAAGGAGTTGCGTCGGCCTGAATAAGCCACCAATGAGCGCCAGAAATTTAGGTAGATGCCCACACATACTTGATTTCAGCCTATTTGGCAGGCAAGAGTTTACTAACGATACCCGATATCGTCGCGCTTTGAAACGCTCAGGTTGCTGGATGATTAATGGCAGAGAACAGACCGGACGACTGAGACCATTGGGTGGTGCTTGAGCTTGGCGTTTGAGGTGCGAAGTTCGCTGCCAGACAACGAATACTATCTAGTCGTGGAGGGCACATAAAGTAGATGCTGGGGAATATAAGCACTTGGTGGGAGCGTTCAGTAGAAAGAAAGCCTGTTGAGCGGAAATAGGATCGGAAATAGGATGCCACGTGGATCGAATGGTTTGATTTTGAAGCTGCGGCCTGCCTGCCTCCGTCAAAATTTATTTTGTCTGCGTCTACATATGGCCGCTGTCCCCGATAAAACTGTTGCGCTCGATTCTAGCATCTCTCTTTCTCGGAGGGGACTGCACAAAAGCGTTTACACGGGTGACGAGACGGTTAGTCTCACCTTGGGATGTACACACTTACCATACCATCAATAATCAATACTTACCTGGGCGACGTCTACGATGGTAGCATGATGCTGTGTTCAAAATCACCCTCAGGCATGGTGAGTTCCTGGACATTACCGCTTTGATAGATCACCTGTCAGGGAAAATCAATACTCAGTTACTTATCATGCACATGGCCAATAGCTCATCTCAACAGTCATCGGCTACCGACCATTACATTGTCCAAGGGCGATCGGAGGATCGCAGTCACGGTGGCACAGGGCCGCTGTAGTACACTGAGCTCGAACCGAAAGGCGTGCATGACTACCAGTGGTCTCCAGCGCCGTGTAAATTCTTGGCAAGCCTTTCAAGAACCACAGAAGGTCTCCCCGGTGTTCCTTATATTTCTGGAGCACTTTCCGCGCTGAAGCGCTGTCATCTTGGCCTATCTTGGACGACCCAGTTATCTCCCCACATGAACACCCCGCACTCGTTTCGCGCTATCAATAATATCTCATCTACCCACCAGACGGCTTGCCCTGCATGACCATGTAAGCACGAGCTGCGAGCTGAATCACGATGATCGGGCACGACATCTTGATCTCTTGGGTGTCTTCGCAGGTGCACGGCCGCTGGCTACGGCCCTAGGGTAGATCAAGTTGCTCTGGGAGAGTAATCGCAACGGGTTGCCGTGGCGGAATTGATGAGGTCGGGCTCTTGTATATAAATCAAGTCCAGCGCGCTCTCTCCGTTTCCCTTGTCCTAGCGCACGCCGTCGGGCTCCCCACACTCTTTTCTCTCGCGGCCGCCGATCCCTCCTTTGGTTGCCCGACATGAGCCCGTCCGCTTTCTGGATACTCTCCGCCCTAGTGGCTGGAGTTGTAAACGCTGCGCCATCCTCCTTCATACGCCGCCAAGACACGGTCTCGACACTCTCTTCGTCACAGCTGTCAGCCTTCGCGCCGTATACACAGTTTGCGAGAGCTGCGTATTGCTCATCGGACAAATTACAAGGCTGGAAGTGCGGTGGTACGTATGCCTTTGTCCATCTTTTCTCTGGCACTGAGCGCGGAAGACAGAGGCCTGCGATGCCACTCCTGGATTTAACGTGACCCTTACGGGCGGTGATGGCGATGCTGTACAATTGTGTATGTGTGTGTCTTTTGTATGCCTTAGCTATTTTCTTACATTATGTGTTCCAGTCTATGTTGGGCACTGGCCGGACCAGGACTCCATTGTCGTTGCGCACCAAGGCACTGATCCCTTGAAATTGTGAGTATGATGTATGGTGCCAGTTTAGTGGATGTTGGTTGTGACACGCTGTTCTTCCCAGGCAATCGGACCTAACGGATCTCACTGCTGAACTGTCCGATTTCAACTCGACACTGTTCCCCGGGCTTCCCAGCGGAGTACAAGGTCACCAGGGATTCCTCGAGGAGCATGAGAAGACTGCCGACGTGATTCTGGCGGAAGTCAAGAGCCTACTGGCTAGTACGGGCGCCAAATCCGTTACTCTTGTGAGCCTAAGCCATTGTCTCTGTGGGGACTCTTATCGATTCTCAAACGGCCTGGTAGATTGGGCACTCCCTAGGAGGCGCACTGGCGGAACTAGATCACCTGTTTCTTAAACTGAACCTGCCTTCCGACATCTCCCTCTCAGGAGTAACATACGGTCTGCCGCGCGTGGGCAACCCCGATTTCGTGACATTTTTTGACCAGCAAGTGAATATCGGGTTTCATGTTATATCGGTAGAATATTATGACCGATACTAATCATCGTACTGCCTTTCTCCTTAGGCCTCAAATTTCACACGGGTGAATAACATGAAGGACCTGGTCCCCATCCTGCCTGGACGTTTCCTTGGGTATGAACATCCCCAAGGAGAGACGCACATCCTCGGGTCTGGTCAGGCTGTTGCCTGCCCCGGTGAGTAAACTGCATGATGGTTTCGCAATTAGAGGAACTGAGACAGTAACGTTCTGCTGCAGGCAACGATGATGCAACGGACGATGACTGTCAGATCAAGACGGTGCCCAATGTCTTCGATGGCAATGTAATTGACCACCTCGGTCCGTACGACGGTATCTTCATTGGCACGCCCTTCTGCTTCTGAGGCCGCCCATGCCCATCGCCTCTGCCCGCCCACGTCGTTGAGACCTCTTTTTTGTGAGGTTCGTTTTGCCATATGCCGACCCCGTTCATTCCTTTGGCGCTGGTCGCAGGCTCAGTGTCTCTGCTCTCCCCCCCCTCGCAAGTCCCCTTCACTCCCCATCGTTTCCATTACCCTGCTTCACACCCGTCATTTGCTCTTCTCCTGCCATTTGCTTTTCGCTTTATTTCTTTTGGGTTTATTTCTGCTGGTGGGACGATCGTCACGAACTCTCCATGCATAGAGCTAAACTTCTCAACATTGTGCAAATATGTAACCTGTATTTACGTTGGCCGTGGCCCCGTTGTCATATTCCATACCCTTTCTCGAGTCAATCTCAATTTTATTGCGCAATGCGCATGCAAGTCAGTTTCGACGTCCTACAATGGGTCCATGACGGCGAGAGCCTAGAGGCCCGAGGGAGCCCGCGGAGTTTGAATTCGAACTCTGTTACGAAAAACTGTGCAGCAGCGGAGGACGGCGTCAAGATCCTGGATGGCGAACGTATCTCTACCTCCTCCACCGTTCTATCCTCATGCTCAAATTTCCCATCCAGTCTCAGTCCCCGGTTCGTGTGTTTCGTGCAGAATGTAATGGCCCTGAAAAATCTGACCGGAGCCGGCGGCATTGCAGATGCGGAGACTGCACGCTTGATCGCGCTCAAGCGCACCTACCTAAACCTCCTTCCACCACCGCAAATCATCGATCTATGCCTGACATTTGACGCATATGTGCCTATCCATGTCAAGCACACGACGTGGCCCCTCGACTTGAATGCCGCTATTGCGGCGCTGCAATCGCAAAGCAGCTCGCATACGCCGCCTCGAGAAGAGCCCTTCGAAAGACCGCTCCGAGATGATCAACCCCCACCGATGGGTGCACTCGTGGATCAATCGCAGCCTGCGTCAAGTAATGTAGCGTCTGCGAAACCTGCCGACGAGTCTGGGGCTCGGCCAACATCGACTTCGGATCCGCCGCCGCAAGCTCCAGTATCTATGCATGCCCCTGCACCATTAGTTGCGCCAGTGAAACACCAGCCTCCCCCGCAACCACCATATCCGCACCAACCGTACGGATTTGTGCAGACAGCATATCCACATTCGCCGTATTACCCACCGCCGCCACCAGGTTACCCTCATTACCCGCATGCACCAGTGCCATATCCATATCCGCCCCATGGCATGCATCCCCAACCGCCTCATCATCCACATCCACATCCTCAGCCACCTCCGACGACCCAGCAACTCTCGTACCAGCATGCACAGCGTTCGTCCGTGCCTCCTCCGCATCAACAACCGCACGCAAGCTCTTCCTCTGCACCAGTACAGCCCCATGTGCATCCTCCTCAGCCTCCAATACAGCCGCAGCCGTCTGATCCCTCCCAGCAAACCCCAATAGAGGATCTACCTAGCTACGAAGAGATGATTGTCGAGGCTCTCATGGACTTTCAAGATCCAGAAGGATCAGCGCCAAAGAACCTGTTTACCTGGATGGCAGAACGGTATCCACTGCAGACCAATTTCCGACCATCCGCAAGCCAAGCACTACAGAAAGCTTTTAAGAGGGGAAGGCTAGAAAAGAGCGACGGAGGGAAGTACAGACTCAATGCTGCATGGGAAGGAGGTAGTGTGAGTTGCCTCCCAAATTCTGTGTAGGCCTAAATTTACCTTTCGAGGACAGACCTCACGGCGGACAACTCGACGACCGCAAACCGTCACTCAAACAGGTGGCCCCAGTCACGGTGGACAAGGACCGCTGCCCCCGTCACCCTTCACGCGTGCACCGCTCGTCCATACCCGCCAGAATGGAACGCCGGCCGCAGCAGAGGTACCAAAACCTCCGCCGCCGCCACCTCCTGTTAGCGCAGAGCCAGCACGTGCAACTCCCAATCGCCCCCATGACCCCGCATTCCCTTACGGCTATCCGACCGGATATCAGGCCAAGCAATCCGCGACTACCACAGACCCGCTTACGGACGCTGGTACGGAGTCTGCTGCCAACGACGAGGACACTGGCGTCGGAAGCGATGCTTGGGAGGCTGCACAGAACATTCTCAAGGCGATCAACTTTGGTTCGCTTTTGCAAATATCGCAAGACGAGCAGCGGCCTCCTCCTACGGGTCCAAGCGACACTACCGCCCCCGATCCCCGTACAGGTCTTCCACCGCCTATGATAGCTGGTGCAGGCTTCGATCTTTCCACGGCTTCGTCATCCACAGCAGGGACCACAACGGCGACATCTGGAAGAGGGGAGCTCACGGGAGATGAGCGCGCTGCGTTGCAGGCACAGCTTGCGCTACTGGCGGCGCAGCTGGCTGAGATTGCCCAGGAGGACGTGACGGGTCTTGATTTATCCAACATTCCCGGGCCGGAGTTGGGCGGCAATCTTGGGAACGACGATGACCAGTCCGAGGAGGGCGAGGAAGAGGATGATGAGGACGAAGATGCCGACATGGAAGCGGTTGAGGTGCCGATGAACTACGAGTCGGTACGGACTTGACCATACTTTCCCTGGTCTCTGCAACACATCGCACTGTTCTGGTCTCGCACCGAGCACGACGGCCTCCATCATATGGCACACTCGAACAATCTCTACCTCGTTCACATGGTGCGACCGCATCCTCGGCACTGATAGCAAGCATCGAGAGTACCGTAAGAACGTCGATGTAGCCTAGGAAGGCTATGATGGGCCCGAGCCAGCACGACAGGAAAGGGACAGAGCGCCGAGTGCGAGATGAGGCGCTGAAGCTGCAGCTGGTGGTAAAGCCTTGAAAATGGTGAAAGTTGAATGACAAGTCATATAGCACTTATTCACCATACATGTTTACAGTACCACATTTTGGTCTTGATTCTGAGTTCCGTCCATGCAATGTGACCATATCGTGCATCTGTGCGAGCTAAGAAGTTTCGAGTGGCCCCATGCGCTCTTGGTCCACTTTTCTTTCCTTTCCACACACGTTGCTTCAAAACTTTCAACTTTCAGCGATAAAATAATGGCCCCACACCCACTCATCGGAAAGCCTGCCCCAGCTCTCACTCTACCCGATTCAAATGGTGCCTCCTACGCATTGACTCCAGGCCAGAACGGTATCCCGATTGCCCTGTTCTTCTACCCTAAATCCGGTGAGACATCCACGGTGAGGCGACGATCTGCTTGCTTACCCAAATATATGCGCTACAGGAACGTATGGATGCACTAAAGAGGCATGTCAGTTCCGCGATGCCCTAGCAGGTTAGTCACGTCTACTGGATCTACCATGCCCAAATAACATATCCTATACGAACGCAGAAAACGTGAACTTCAAGGACTCGAAAGTCACCGTCGTGGGCGTCAGCCCGGACCCCGTTGAGAAACAGAAGGCGTTCGTGGAGAAACAGAAACTTACCGTGCGTCTCCCGCCCCCACCTTCTCATGAACGCGAACCTCATATAGGTAATCTAGTACCCCATACTGAGCGATGACAAAGGCGAGGCACGAAAGGCATATAGCGTCGGCAAGAGTCTCTTCGGTGACGCGCGAGTTACTTTTATCATCGATTCTAAAGGTGTCGTTCGGTACGCGCCTTTTCCTTCTCAAAGCACCCCCGCCGTTCAGGCTAACGCCTTCCTCGTCCACGTTCTTGCAGCGATGCGCTGGACGCGACTCTGAACTTCGGGGCGCATGCGAAGTTCATCGAGAAATGGCTTGTACGACTAGACGCTGAGGCGAAGGGCGCGTCTACATCGGGCAACGCGGAAAGCCCTGGGGATGCTGCCATCCGCGAGAATCCTGAGGAGCCCGCACCTGCAGAGGCTTCGTGAGGATGCACTCTGACGAGCGGACGGAATTCGACGGATCACAAATGTATCACCACCATACGAGCATCAAGTATACCAAATTCTGTACCTTCAGCTGGAGCGGAGGTGCTGTCCATGGATTCTAGCAGGTGGAGTCATCTCTAGAAGTACTTGCCAACCACGCACAGAGACCTTGCAAATGTCGGGAGCGATGATGATGACCATGAGATTCGATATAAACACAGCGTTGGCGGGCGATTATTCCCCGACTTGATAACTAGCGAGCGAAAGAAAAACACAGCACGAGCATAGCGAGATGATAAACGAGAGAGGGAAGAAAATATCACAGAGAAGGAACGTGAAACTCTCTGACGAGAGGGGGCATAATACGGCGGAAGTGACGGTGGGACGAGGAATGTGCGCGGCATGAGATGAATGTACGGCAGCCCCGTAGACATCATCGAGATTAGATATGTATGCAGGATGAAGGGGGTGGGGCGGGGGTCTATGATGCGACGGTCTCATGCATATGATGGAATAAGAAACAAAACAAAGGAGGAAGGGCACGGGCACGAACACGACCGCCTAAACTTACTACAATACACTTGTCGTGTTCGGCCATGGGCATGTGTGGACATATGATAAGTACAAATGCATCATGGCTTTCTGTCCGCTGCATTTTGTGCGTGTGACGGGGCGTGATAGATATGGTGAAGATGAGAATGGAGGCACCGAGGGGGAGGAGCACCGGTTACGACGAATCGAGAGATTTTAGCTCTTGTACAAGCCGCTGGGAAGGCAAACGGAAAATCAGCACTAAGACGGTGAAAGAGGCTGGTAGACCGGCATACCTCTGACTCTACCCGTAACTGTTCGTCGTCCATCTCTGGTTTTATCCGCCTTGCCTGGTCGCGACCAAGCTGTATCCCGTACGTGAGCAGCTGCATCATATAATAAGGCGTAATGATTGTCTCCTCGGGTGCAAGCAAGTCCTTGGGCGACGGCGGCTCCGCTACACATACCCAGCAGATACGCATCAGCAAAGAAATGCATGCTACAGCAGAACCACACATACGTTCGTTCATGGACAACCAGTCCTGCTCGAGCAGCTCCGGGATCGTGCTCCGCTCCTTCGGGTTCCGGCACAAGCAGCTCTTCATGCCCGCGATGACGTCCCGGCGCACGCGCCGGCGCAGGTGCTCAAGCCGTTGGGGAGAGCCGGCGGTCGCGGGGACGGACGGCGTCGAGTGTTCCGGGAAATCGATGATATGGCTGAGGTCTGGGATGGCCTTCATCTTCTGGTACACGGAAAGGTGCTGGAAGGGCGGATGGCCATAGACCATCTGGTACAAGATGCATCCAAGCGACCATACATCGCTCGGTCGCCCGACTTTGAGCCTTCGCATCCCGTCGGGGAGCTCGATCGCCTCCGGACTCATATAGTTCACCGTGCCAATCTATTCGTAGGTGAGTTTGCGGTCAACATAGCGCCCTAGAGATACATACCTGATGGTCGCGCTGTATATTAGTGGTATCATTTGCAATAGCGTTTGCAATGCCAAAGTCGATCAGCTTCAGTTGGCCTCGAACAAGAACAAAATTGGCTGGCTTTAGGTCTGAGTGCACGATCTTCTCCTCGTGGATAACATGGACAGCCTGTAACATCTATAATTCATCTGCGTCAGCCACGGGATAAGTACGAGGACTGTACGGATGCCTACCTGTTGCCAATAATATGCTACCCAAACCATATTCACCGGTTCTTTTTGCTGCTCCTGCAGCAGCCTCGCAAAGTCTATCTCACCACACTCCAAAACAAGCATCAAGTGCCCTTTGCTGCCGCCCGGACCCGCTTTCACCTCGCTATCGATGAGGCGAATAATGCGGGCATTGCCGTCGAGGCGCTTGAGCAGGGCGATCTCGTTCATGTACCCGCTCATGGTCTCTGCGTCGGTCTTGTCGAGGGACACGCGCTTGATGGCGTAGATCTCGTTCGCGTGGTTCATGACGCGGTACACGCGCGACGTGCCGCCCTTCCCGATCATATCCAGCCGCGCGTACGCCCGCTTGTTCACGAACAGGTTCTTCGAGCGCACGTCCGGCGCGGGCTGCACGATCACCTGCTGCTGCTGTTGTTGTGGTTGCGGCGGGTCGTCTGCGGTGGGGCTGCGGCGGTGCTTGGTGGAGGACGTGCGCGTGGGCGGGGAGTTGGACGAGGGCGCGGGCGCGAGATTGGACGAGGACGGGGCGACGGTGGAGGAGGACGGGGCGGCGGAGCGCAGCGTGTCCGAGTCGCGCCGCTGGTGGCCGAAGCGCTGCTGCTGGTGCGTGGGCGACGGCGCCGCCTCTTGCCGCGCATACTCTGTGGCACGGTCAGCAGGGCACGGTGGCTCGAGGCGCGTTGCACTGACCTTCGTACTCGAGCGCGGCTTCGCGCTCCTGGCGCATCTTCTCCTCGAGCGTCACGCGCCGCGCACGGCCGAGACTCGAGCCCGGCCGTGTCCCTGGAGGCGAATACCGCTCTTCGTTAGCTGCAGAGATGTCAGCGATACGAAATAATATGCATGAGAGAGGACGCACGGGCAGCATCGCTGACGCTGGCGGAGCGGCGGGGACGCGTGTTTCCGGACTGCGAAAGGGCTGTGGAGGTGGAGAGGGCGTATGTTCGTTGGCGGGGCACGGCGGGGGGTTCGTCCGGATCCGTCGTCTCGTCGCGAGGCTCTGTGCCGTCCTCGGTGATCTTGTCGACGCCGGCGAATTTGACGCCCTTGAGGACGCGGCCTGCGCGGTTTGGCCCGGGCATGATGGGTTTCCCCAGGCGTGGCGGGATTGCCGTAGCACGCGCCTGAACGTTCTCCTTCTCGAGGCGCTCCCGCTCCTCCTCGTTCCGTCTGGACATCTCGCGGTGCTCCTCGAGGGTGACGCGCCGGGGGCCATCGGCGGCGCGCCGCGCACTTGAACTGTGCAGTGCAGACGACGATGCTGCGGGTGTGAGCGACGCTGGTCCCGACGCTGTACGCTGAAGCGATCGCGCTTGGGGTGGCTCTGAGGCGACGACAGAATGCGCGCTCTCAGACCTGGAGAGGGATGCGCGTCGTGGTTCATCTCTGTTGGGCGGTGGTTCGGAATGGGGCTCTTTCGGCGAATCCTGTGGCGTCGGTGGGCTTGAAGTGTTGTTAGATCTTGCGCCCTTGGATATACGAATGATATTTCCCGTCGAATCGAGCTGGTAGTCGAAAGAAAGTTCGAATATGGAGTCGTCGTCGGACTGAGGCGTCGAGGAAGTTTGTCGCGGTGCGGACGTTGGCGCTGTTGCTGTCGGCGGTGTCGAGGGCGCGTATTCAGGATACATATTTGACACTGCAGTGCTGAGCATTGTCGACGGAGGAAGAGAAAAGTAGAATGCGAGATCCTTTGTCGCAAGTTGAAGCAAGGTTAAGCGAGTCGTGTCGAACATGTGTAGGCGCCGCGACCACCTGACGAATTTGCTTTTGTCTACATTTTACTTACACTGTACAGTGTTTGTAGAGTTTTGTAGACGCTGGACTCGAGAATCGACGAAACGTATCACGATGAATATGTTATCCATTTCTCCTTTCCATCTACATCTGATATAATACAACGTCCGATACTAGTACAGAAACACTGCAACTCTGGGGCCTGAGAGAGGCACTAGAATTTGACCTTTGCAACAGTCTCGTAGAAGGTCTTTCCCTGGATGGTAGCGATCTCAAGCTCGAGAGCAGAGGGCTGGCGGGAGCCGTCGGCACCGGCCAGAGTTCCCGCTCCCCAAGGCGATCCTACGAGCAAATGGGTTTTAGCGTGTGCGCAAACACGTTCTGAATTGATGCGTACCACCGTGAGGAGCGTCGAGGTTCGACAGCTGCGCAAAGTTGTTTTTGTACCCGAGCGGGACGAAGATGATCCCGTGGTGAGCGAGGGTTGAGATCGAATTCAACACGGTCGTCTCCTGTCCACCGCCCAGTCCCGCCGTCGACAC
This sequence comes from Plicaturopsis crispa FD-325 SS-3, assembly GCA_000827205.1. Classification (NCBI taxonomy): domain Eukaryota; kingdom Fungi; phylum Basidiomycota; class Agaricomycetes; order Amylocorticiales; family Amylocorticiaceae; genus Plicatura; species Plicatura crispa. Next base: position 1,034,485 of record KN832558.1, on the reverse strand, counting down.
GAACGACCCCGCGTATTTACCTGCGAGGCCGCCGGTCGCCCACAACGCGCCGGTAGTGTCCCAGAATGCCTGCAAAGTCGCGTCGCGTCAAGATCGCGTCACGTCAAAATGGCTATCAACGCGTACCTTCCATTGCCCCGGGAAGTTCCCGTAACGCGTCGGAATACCGAAAAGGAACGCGTCGAACGAGGGGAGCTGGTCTGCAGAGATGATCGGGTAGCTTGGTTTGTCTGGCGCGTGCATTCTGCCGAGGATCTCGACGGGCAGCGTCTCGGGGATCCTGAATCCGGGGCACACATCAGATTATGGGACATCAAACAACGTTTGAGACGGACGTACTGGAAGATGGTAGCTGTCCCACCAGCACTCTCGACACCAGCCTTCTCAGCCTCGGCCACTGTATGAGACAGGGGAGAATAAGGTGAGCGTTTAAATAAGCGCCGGTAAGGATAGGGTAGACGTACGTTTAACGATGTGCCCATACATCGAATAAATGATGATAGCGACTTTGGGAGCGGGAGAGGCCATTTGGAATATGTGTGGTGGTGGTTTAGGATGAAGGTTGGTTAAGTTGAAGTTCTTGTGCGCGGATACCAATACCGGTCTGGAGACTTTGTGCGCAGCCCTCTGTATATAAGTGTCCCTCTGCCACTATATCGACCGGTCAAAACGCCAATGACCGACCCCGTAGTGCTTAATAACAACTCGCCAATGCCGGGGTGTCCTCCTGTGGGACGAACTGCCTTTCATGGGCACAACTGCACAGTTGAGGCTGGAAAGAACATTATATGTGTCGGTCGGCCTGCGTGAAATGTCGAGTAGATTCAGAGATTGCGCGACGCTCGTACCCCAAGTAAGTAATGCAGACGACACGTCGTGGTGTGCGGAGGAGGAAGAAGTCTGGATTCGTCTTCGAGGTCTGCGAGCTGCCGGAAAAACTGACAGGTTGTGTCCGATTCTTGCCACAGTTGGCAATACTTCCATTGCAGGCCGTGACACGAACTGAAAGCGCGAAGCCTCGAAGTATTCAGCAATATCTTGCCATATCAGTACGTGCAGGGTGGGGGATTGGGAACGCAGCTCAAAAGGAGTTGGAGAACGCCTTGTCGGAGCGCCATCGTAACCCTCATGACAGAATTTATGAATTGCGCCGTTGCACACGAGGGAATTGTAGATCTGAAATGGCCGGATGAAAAACAGATGTAACCATGTTTCCTTTTGGCAAACATTAGATGGCAAAGATACAGGAATAAATCATGCAACAATGCTGCCTTAGCCCGAGGGTATCGGGTTCGCCGTCTGGATGCCAGTCACGTTCACGATAATGCGACGGTATCTGACGAGAGGCGGCGAGCCCGAATCCGACGCCTCCAGAATAATATGCACGTCGTGGCTGGCCTCCCGGGCAGCATCTGGGAGCGAAGCGTTCCAGTGGAGAACGCTGGTGTTGCCGAGGTCGGGCAGCGGGTAGCCCGCGTTCTCCTGGACAAGGGACGGCTCGCGGTAGTGCCACCAACGGTACGAGAGCGCATGGCCGTCAGGGTCGTACGACGCCGAGGCGTTGAGCGTGACCTGCGAGCCACCCTTGGCCGTAATTTTGATGGGAGACGTTCCGGTATGCCCGTTAACGATGACAACTGGGGGGTGGTTTGCGGCGGCGTAGTTGGGCGTCAGCGACCATCTAAGTGCAGGTGTACAATGAGTCCTGATGGGCGTAGGATAGTAAACGAGAAAATGACAACGCACTGAATACGGGACGCAAAGTCGTTCTGGTACGCTTCGCGCCAGCGCCAGATGGTTGCCTGGTTTGTCTCCCACATCTGCCCATCGACGGTACTGTTGACCTGATCAAATGTATCGACAAAATGGCCCTGCTTGGTCGTTATGGTCCCGTATCGGCCGCCCCAGGACCCATACGACGGGTTTTCGCTGGATCCAAGGCCGTTGTCGATCAGATAAAGGAAAGACGGCGTGTCACCTGGTGAAATATATTAACATCAGCGAGCTGCATACGAAAGCGGTATGTGAGGTGCATACCCTCCATAATAAACTGAGTGGAAACGGGTTAGTATGATCGAGATGGAGAGCTACTAGTACATACCTCGAAATCGGGGTACTTTGCGCCTAGCGGCCCCAGTTGGATGTTCGCCTTGATCCACTCGTGAGTAACCGTTGTCGTGTTCGAGCCTTTGGCATAGAATTGGTTGATTCCGCTGATTCCGCGCCATGCTGCAAGATTGTACACGTTGAAAGTGTGGGCACTGGAGATGTAGAACAAGGTCGGGAATTGTTCACGGACCCATGGACCTGCATCGTCCTGGAGTCGTATTTCAGTTAAGATATAGATCTTAGCGAAGACCTGGAGAATCTGTAGCTCACCTGATCACTGATAGCGTACACGCGTATCTTTTTGACAAACGCGTCCAACTGCTGAGGCGAGCGTGTGTGTTGTACCTTCCAGAGAGCTTGTGCACTGTAGATGAAACTGGTCAGTCAGCTCTGTTGAGACGTGACGAATCGTTATCTTACAGTACAGCGGCGCCACCCCAGAGCGTGACCCAGACCGGTCGTCCCGCGGGATCTTCATGGTCCACCGATTTGATAATCAGCTCCGATCCATTGGTATCCTTCCCTGGGCCAACGCCCTGAAGACCGTAGACAGGTAGACCCGACATAACGTGGTTTATGAGGAAATCGGGGTCTGGCCACCCCGTCTCGTGTTTCTTGAGGTTAGGCAGCACAGTCCGGTACGCCTCAACAATAGCCACCATCTGGTCTGGGTACGTGGCATTTCTACACCTAAAGATGAGCCGTTGGATGTCAAGTTTTCTGATTGAAAAACGCGCCTTAGCCATGTCGATGTCGACGCGACTATGCCTTGCACGTCGAATTGGTGTGAATACAACAGAAAACGGACCAAAGACATAGCGTCACTGTAGTCCCATTAGTCGATAATCTTTCGAAGCGCAGGATCCAAAGATACTCACTCTGGTTCATTTGCCTTGTACGAGAGACAGAGGTCAGTGATTTGTTCAAATGAGATATAACACGCCCACTCACGATATCTGACACGACCACAACGCGATGCCGATTCGTCAATGTTTCGTTCCCGGGAATGCCTGAGGCGGCGACCGACGAAAGAAGGGTTGCCAACCCGCACACGGCAAGCGCGATAGATTTGACGCGTACGAACATTGCAGCAGTCGTCTGGCTCTGCAGTTAAATCATACCGCTCCGGTCATCGTGTATTTTATAGCGCTGCAATGGCGGGTGTTCGGCTGTCGGTAAGGGTGTTCCATTTATGCATGGGTACGGTCATGCATAGGCGTCATGTAGGTTGGGGTGTGGGGGTGTGGACCAGCTGACACTTGACCTGGTCAGGAGGGCGTCGTATATGTTGCATATATGTGCGGGGATGCGTGCCGGGTGCTTTGTTCGCGTCAACCCGTCAAGTGACATCACTCCCAGCACAACCGGATGTTCCGAGCGATATCCGCAATTTCCGACGTCGTTGATATCATGATGGGGACATCAGTGGTATAGGTGGGCAGGCCGCCGCACGATGGGCATAGATGAGTTCAATCCGAGCTCACGAAAAGGACGTTTGAGATGGCGCAATGGAAAGCAAGAGAGCATTGAAGCAGTACACACTACCACAAGCTAGCGACGTGCCGATGTTACGATGAGGCGAGGAGAGACGAAGAGTCTGGCACTATGGTATCTGGCTAGACGACAGTGTGGAGGATCCCGTCAACTTACCGTGCGGCGTCAACGACGTCAAGCCTACGGAAGCCGGGCCGACCTTACCGGGCATGAAATGTCGCTGGGTCCGAATTTATGAACGCGATCCCCTCGTCGCGGTATGTGTCGGGAATGACAGTCAGGTTCTGCCCGTTAAGTTGCAGCAAAACTTGGCTTTCAGGAGTGTACTCAGGCCACAAGGGTCCTAGAGCGATCATGGACGTCAGACTCTACGGCAGCGTTCAAAAAAAAGGGTAATTACTGTTTGTCCCCTTTCCATCGTTGGGGTCGAGGCTGGTGGCAAAGGAGACCCAGTAGTCGACCATTTGCTTGCTCAGCCCTTTAGCAGAGTCTGTCCCAGCGGGTGACCCATAAACATATGCGACTTCCGAGCCATGGAATACTGTGCCCCAGCAGCTATCTGTCAGGAGCCAGAACGGTTCAAAGAGAGCGGACACGCACCGCCAAGTCGAGGTTCTGATGTGGTCTGTGGGTCGGTAAAAAGGTAGCTATAAGTTTTGACACTTGCATTGCTGGCAGCCTGTATCCAGGCGCGGCGCTTCGACTGGAATGCAAGGTCACCGACTAAAGCCGTCGATGATTCGAGCGTCAGCAGGCAACAACTTCAGACGCATACTTGGAGAGCAGTACGCACTTAAAGACGCGGCGCGCTTGAAGCCCGGCTGTGTTCCGAATGTCTGATTTCCAGTACCGTAAGGGGACCCAATAGATGGATCGTCTGGGTAAAGCTGCAGAAGCTTGTCGATAGCGCTATCAAGCTGGGCGTCTCCTTCGAGAGCAGGCGAGTACGTCCCGACTATTGCCACCCTCAGGATGAGTGTGGTATAAGTTATGTTGCCGTCGAGGGATCCGGTTCCTGTTCGTCCACGGACATATCAGAAATATTGGTTACGAGAGTGCTACATGTACGCACCCTCGTCGACATTCGTTCCGGATATGAAGGGGAGTTTCGCGTACTGGCCCTTCGCGATTAATTTCGATGGGTAATCGGGGAACAGGCTGCCGTCGATGACTGGTGGCCAAGTCACTATAGCGGAGCTCAAGTTGAGTGCAAAGCGTTCGCCCTGCACCAGCTCGGTCCAGTTCGCAGCTCTTAGGCAGTCGAACGTGCTATTGGAAAGTGTTAACAGAGCACAAGACGGAACGCCGAGGACGAAGTTTTGCCAGGCGGATTCCTGGACCGTCGGATAATTTATAGGGAAAGTTGCGGCCGATCCGGACTCAAATATCTGTGAAGTAGCGCGTAAATGGACATCTTCGCAAGGAAAAGGATGCCCCCCGCCAACTTACGGCTGCTCTGGCGAGTTGACTGAAATTAGGACTAAAAAATAAAATTGCTTGGGATATCGCCCCAGCACTTGCGCCGAATATGGTGACCTGGAACACACACGAATTTTACGAACCCATGGTCTGAGATTCAGAACCATGACTACGCACCTGTGATTTGTCGCCTCCAAAGGCACCGATGTTAGTTTGAATCCAGGTCAACGCAGCCAACTGGTCTTTAAGTCCGAGGTTAAGGGCGCCTTTACTACTGGCTTCCGAGCCCTGCGGAAAGCCGAACGGACCGAGACGATAATTGAAGTTGACGTATATGATAGGTGTTCCCTGAAACACATCGTTAGTTTATGTCGTCGCATGGGAATGTAGGAAGAGAATACCCGATCTTTAGCCTGACCAACAATGCCCGTGGCATTGAATTGATCGGCAGACCCGGCTGCATGACAGTCAGCACTAGACATATCCCTCGCACAAAAGATGCAACGGCTCACTTGTGAAACTCCCCCCGTAGAAGTATACCATCACAGGCAGTCTTGCATCCATAGATACCCCTGCTGGACGCTGGACATTAATAGTCAAGCAATCCTCCGAAATCTGGGAGAGGGCCAATGACTATATGCGACGTCCTCTTAGTAATTTCACGAAGCCATGATAAAAGACACTCACGGGCTGGATGCAGGCAGGGCCATACCCTGTTGCCGCGAACGACGTAGTGTTCAATGCAGTCAAAAGCTTCGGCGGCTGGAACCGGAGATTCCCTACGGGAGGCTCAGCGAATGGAATACCTGGGTGGTATCACAGTGAGCTAACGACTTGAGACGCGTGGAAATGCGTCGAACTCACCTCCATAGAACTCTTGCTGTGACTCGGAGAGATCTAAACCAACGACCGTCGTGTTCCCGATCTTCACTTCCGCGGCTGCGACGACACAAGCAGATGCGGCAGCGGCAAGAGCTAGTGCTTGAAGTAGCATTTCTGAGTACCAGTCGACGGCAAAAAGCAATGAAACGGGTGCCCGAGACTTGCCCGAGACACATACTTATGTTTTTACCAACTATGTCCTCGTCCGTCGGACGATTACGCCTTGTACAATATCCAGTTCGTCCCAGGGATTGTCATGGGGTAAGATGAGCATCAGCGAAAGCCGCAGGAACACCGTGCGCGAAGGGCTTCCGGCGTCCGCCGCCTCGAACTGCAGTGCTCATCATGCTATAAATTGCAACGGGAAGACAGCATTTCCCCGCGGTTCGATGGAGTGGAACATATGGCTTTGAAGAGGTCCATGGGACGAGATGAGGGTCATGAAGCTGAAGCTCGGGGAGCCTGATACCGCGACTGCACTCCGCTGTTATACATGATGGTGTATAAAATGGGATCGTCGTGGTTGCAGAAAGAGTCGTCACTCACAGGTCCAGCAATGGTGATGCGGAATCATGACATGATGAATGTCTCATCTAAGTATCAGCATACACCGCGCGCAGGACTAGTACTCGCGAAGGTGAAAAAAGTATCAGCATACACCGCGCGCAGGACTAGTACTCGCGAAGGTGAAAAAAGTATAATTATACGACTAAGAATAATTGGACATGGTAGTACAACAAGAATCGCTTTGGTACCGATGATGAAAGTCTAGAGGAAAGGAGCGACGGGTGGTGGCAACAACGCTGGCAAATAACGAAAGGATCAGAAAAGAGCGTGAACTGTAGACGCGTATTGAGCAGAGCAGAAAGCAGCGGGGAAGAAACTCGTGAATGCTAGGCCCAAAATGAGGAGATACGAAGCAATGCAATTGAAGGTTGAACGAAAGCACGATGTCAAATGTCAATGATGTTCTGGCACGGCCAGCAGAGGACCCAGTATTACCCAGCTCAAGAGGAGAGCAGCGACGGAGCTCCGCATAACGATCTCCCACTGCGCGCGGGTCACAACAGGCGACAGGACGCGCGTGAGGGGTGAGGCGAATGCTGGTACCGCCTGGATCTTCTTCAACCTCACTTCGGCGGTAGCGCGCGCGTCAAAGGGAATCGTGGTCGGCGTGGAGGCGAATGCCGCTGGATGGCCGAAGGACGGCGTCGGCGACCCCGGGTATTGTTCTTTCTCGTTATCGTAGCTCGAGCTGACGCGCGATTTGACAGGGAGGGACCAGTGCGCACATTTGGTCTGCATGCCGCCGAGCACGATGCGTGGATTGAGCGTGAAGGCATGATGCTGCTCGGCTTCTTTCTCGCAGTGTTTCGACGCGTACATGGAGTGCACAGGGCTGCGCAGGGGTGGCGGGCCTTGAGGCCTTGGCGGCAGTCTGTCAAAGTCGAAAGACGACACTCGCTGCCGTTCTGCAACGGGAGTGCGGGCTTCCTCGTCCTCGGACTCGTCCCACGAGTCGAACGGGTGGATGAAGCTGGCAGTGGCGATGTACTCTTTGGATTCTGACTGCGATGGCGCGGCATTGGGGAACGTATAACGGGCCAGTGGGGTGTTGATCGCAACATGCGGGGCAGTAGCGGGGCCCTCAGGTGCAGGGTCTTCATCGTAGAAGGCGGGCGAGATATGAATGATACCTGGCGTTTCGAGATCCGAGGAGTTGCCTGAGGATGACGAGCCTGAGCTGCTAGATGACGCGCTGCTCGCCATGCTCGAGCGGGATGACCTGTGCGTCAGCGGGTGGATATGGGCGGGCGATGGTGGGGTGATGACCGGTATAGTCAGGCGCGGAAGTTGTGGATTGTGCGGAGGACGGGTGAGAGCGACTGGGAGGAGTGGGCCAGATATCGATGGGCGCTGAGCGTGCCTCAGGGTGACGTTGGTGAGGACCTGCGGCCTAGATATAACTGGACGCGACAGCTCAAACTTGCGCAGCTGTCGAAGATCCCCAAAGACATATATCATCATGCACACACCATGATATGCGGCGAGTATTATCATCAGTCCGAGCCACAGCCCCGGCAGTGCAGTCAAGCGTAGCCACCGCGACCTTCCCATGACGATGTTGTACACCACAGGCGGTACGGTCCCAAACGCCGCGATCACGCTTCCGCCGACGATACCGCACAGAGCACGGTATGTACCGACGTTAGTGTAGCTGGCCTTGACGAAGCGGGCGAGGCTTTCCTCGAGCATAGAGCGCACCTCCGCGCGGAGCTCGGCGAACACAGCGGGATCTGGATGGGGCGACGGAAAATGCATGGTGTGAAATGGCGCCAGAGCATCGGAGGGCACATTGCGTAACTCGTATGGCGCGTTGGGTGTTAAAAACGTCTGTTTGGCCCGTAGGTAAAACATGGCCAGTGCGGACGAGGACATCGCGGTAGGAGGGGCGACGCGGTAGGTACTCGTGCTTTGCGTTCGTGAGTGTCGCACGTGTTGGGCTGCCCAAGCTTGGTATTTGGTCGTATATTCCTCCAGCCAGAGGATGAAGTATCTACGGAAAGGGGTTTGTTTAGGGGGTGACTCGCTATGAAGAAGGCACAACTCACAGGTTCTCTGGGCATCGTTCGACATACAGTAGCCACTCCTCAAAATCCTTCAAACCTGCCGCGTCGATCAGTATGACATCTCGACCGGCAGGAGAAATCAACGGACTAACCAAGCGGGGGCAAGTGTTTTCTCTGGAGGACATCGTCCAGGTCTACTTTGTAAATCGGTACGACTACGATGTTGCATATAAGTATCAATGCCTCATCCACACATTCACGGTCACGCACCTCCATAAGTTCGCCTCTTTTTTACTTCAGTCGTAGGTGGATTGCACAAGCGATACTGCAAAGCACGCACAGAAAATGAACATGCATCCTCCTGACTATTCGGCTCGTCCAGCTTGAAAATTTATTTGCTTACCGGCAAAGCGAACAGTGCTCTTGCTGAGAGAGTAAAGGTCTTTGGCTGCCTCGGCAGTGACATTGGATCCTGCACGATGCTCGGTCGGCGCGATTCAGAGCCGCCAACGGCGGCATCGCCAGCAAACATCGTTCAACGGTCCTCGTACGGGTGGTCTCGTTGATGGGGGAGCGAAAGCAAAAGCGAGAAGTCCTCCACGACAGTCCATACTTTGTATGAACCCGAATAAGAGGCGTTTTCGATGTCGACGTCAAAATTAGCAAGAGAAGATCCAGTTTTTCACCGAACATCCGTTCCTCCGAGTCGGTTCCTCGCGAGTCGCCGAGGTCGCCTCGAGGCTCGGATCGTTGTTCATCTGGCCGTTTAATTACGTTTCTTTCGCCCCTCGAGGCAGCTGTCTCAACCGTCCTGACTATAGTCACTCAACCAGCTGTCTCTCTGTGTGTTCAAAGTCTTTGTCGCAGGCAACAACGAGCAAAACCGTGCTCGAATACTGCCCAGCTGGCTCACGGCCAATCTCACGCTGTCAGCATCCGGACGGCGGAACTTTCGAAGAAGACGCTGTACACAATGAAATCTCTGCCTCGGGACTCTCATCCTATCTCTCTCATCTCTGGTCTAAGTTTTCCTCGAAGTTGGCCATTCCTAGGTATCGACGGACTTAATGTCCGACATCTGCCACAAAAGCGTGGCTGTTACCCTTTCTCCTCGAGCACTCGAACGCAGCCTCCAAGTGGTCGCCCGACCTCGACCGTTGCAACTGCAAATGGTTTCATTGCACCTGAACAGCGTCTTTTCCCGCCGAAGGCAAAATACAGGGAACGGAAGCTTACCAGTGCCAAACGAAGCAGTCAACCGTGTGTACATTCTAAATTTCGGTACGCACCCCGGTTCTATCGAGTATGGAAGTCTAAACAGGATCTTCGTATCGCCTCTCTTTTTCATTATAGGTACCCGGGTCCCGGACACTGGGTATTGGATCTAGGTCGCTCAGTGCGAGGATGCTCTCTTTGCACGCTATAACTGCAAGCCCGTACTTCAACATCACCCTCTTTGTCACTGGTTTCCGCGATATTTGAATGTTCCATCCAGTTCAGGATGTCCTGGCTCATGCCTCTGGGAAACCCGAACCTCGAGTCGGCTGCCGACTCGATGTATGCTTCTCCGACGTCCTTGGCCAGTCCTAGGTAAGTAAGTGATCCCTCAGGCCACGCCGAGACTCTGCAGATCTTCGCATGGTCGCGATTATTTATATAACCACTGCCTATGAACTTCGCGTTGGGCCTGTTTGTGAGTCATTCCTCGTCCAGCCCACATCCATTGAATTCACCGTTCTTGATGCGCTTCAGAATCTGATGTACAATAGTAATCAATCTTCATGTTTCCCGCCACAAAACAAAACTTTAAGGGAATCTTTGAAAGCTTACATCTACGAAACGCTGCCGGCATTATCGTCCCCGAACGCAATCAATTCTGGTCTGTCTTTCGCATTTCATCAGTGCATGGTTTGCAGCAGATATATATGTATGTTCTGTCTCACGAATTGCTTTACCGCGTTCATATTCTCATCATGTACTCGCAATTCCCGCCAGGTCATATTGTCATTACTCGACCCATGTCTTAGGCCATGCGAAGTTTCTCATCTGAGACGAAGGCGTATGTATTCATCGACCTTCCTGGAAGCGTCCTGAAATTTCCTCGGCTTGTTTCATGCAGGGCCCGAGGACATTGCGACAGCACCCTTTATTCTGGGTAACCAAGGAGTCACCTGGCGTTTCTAGCTTGTCACGGTAGTGCTCCATTGGCACATAACAATAGGCAGAGCAACACTGTGACTGCACATTGACTTCCGACACTGGCGGACAGGCGTATGATCCCGTCCACTTGTAGAGATCTCAAACCGAGGCGCACGCGTTCTCACACCCTCTTCGATATGGATGCATCGCTTGACCGGAAATGAGCCGATAGACGTTTCGCGTCTACGCCTTCTAATTATAACTAAGTGTGTGTACCGCATTGATTATTCCGAGGCGCGCGTACTATTGACCTCGACTTTACACCAAGGAGCACGCCTGCGACTCGAGTCAAAAAATTGTAGCTATCGCTCTTGCTAGCCGAGCGATGTGAAACGAGTTCTGACCAGCGCCATGCAACACTTCCTGCCGCATTTACCCCATGTATAATTCTCGCACATCGAAGCTCTTGCAGGGACTCAGCTGAGATATGACAGCCACCGCGGTGCTTGTGCGCAATCCAGTTTCCTAGCATACACGTTCGGGCAGAAGACATCGCCGTGCCTTCTGTGACTAGCCAAGTGAGGTTACGGTGAACTGCCTCTAGGAATCCTCGACTCTCCGCTGACATATGATTGGCAGGGCTAAACTGGTACGTTGTCCGCAGTGATTCCGCGTCTCTTCAACAGTTGCGGATATCGTGAGGTACACGTTGTCTGACCGACTGGTGAAATCCCAATCGCTGATGTATCTTGCTACAGAATTTGGACGGCGACGCTGCAGCTGCATAAGCCGCACTTTGCGTAAATATGCCAGACGATGTCGGCCTCTCTTCAATCTACGTCCCCGCCATCATGGTCTTACCAATACATGCACCCCCTCTACGATAGTTGAGTCGTGTTCTCCTCGAGATCTCCACTCGTTCGCCATTGCGCTATTAGTAGGCGCCCACAAGACGCGAAGGATATCCGACGTTTGTCTTGTCGACGGCCCGGCAGACTTTCATGACATTCTGGCTGATAACCCGTCGACTCTCCCTCTCGCGCACGTCTGGGATAGCCGTCCGGTATGTACGTATCTGCCTAGACAAATTTAGCAAATGAACTTTACTGACTGCCAGGGGCGCTTGCCCTCAAATCACCAGTATTCTCTACTTACACGTGTAGATCCATTTCACCGTGGTGGCTCATTGCCCAGCGCTTTTCAGCTGCATCTGGTGCCCCAGTGCAATGCGTTTTCCGACAGGGTATCGGAAACACCATATCGCCGCGAATCTACCCGTCTGGGGTAGAGCGGAGAATGGAGTGAAGGCTGCCTCTCGACAATGCATGTCCCTCATTGTCTAACAGTGGTTGCATATATGGATGTGAGTGCTCTCTCCAGTAAGAAGTCTACCCTGGTGCTCGTACTTCGAACATGCTACCTCCTACCATTCTGCATCAACAGCCTCTACGCTCCTACTATGCGCAAAGACGCGAAGTGCAGATGCCAGAACCTCAACCATACGCTGATGAGGCGTTTCTATCATCCTCACCGGATGCACGGAAGGAGGCAGGCTTTCAGCCCCCGCGAATGCCCGATTACTGGCACCCTCCAGATTGTGAAGGATACCCCACCATCGTCGGCGCTGTCGTTCGGTGGATCTTCACGGCCTTTTGCCTCATCGCATTCGGGCACTCGTCTCTGCAACACGTCTGGGATTGCTGTCACCCCCACGTGGAGGAAGATATATGGAAGGAGAGCAGAGGGCTCTTGCAACGCCGCCACGAGAATATAACTGTCACCGTCAGTGCCGTAGATATATGCAATGGCCATTGTCGATTGACATACCTCTTTTCGACTGCTTATAGGCTGGGCTACTGCTCGCTACGATTGCCGCCTTTGTGACCACTGTCCCCCCTGAACCAGACTTGCTTGAGTACACAAATACGGGCCCTTACATATGCCTGCTGCTATCATTCGGCACAGACCTCGGTGGTCTGATAGTCGGATCCGCTATGCTGTTCACAATGACGAAATGTCATGCTGAATGGTTTCGACAGGCAAGTGCTCAATTTCTCACTTGGGTGTGCATATTATCAATCTCGTCTAGACCCTCATGGGCTCACGCATGTCTATCTACTGCGCGTTCCTCTTGATGTCGTATCCCTTTCTCTCCATCGGCCTCTCATCCGTAGTCTGCGCAATAGGTGTGTATGAGGCTAGCTTAATAGTGGATGTGCTAATCATACAGCTTTCTAAGGCCTCATTGTAGCAGCCTCACATTCGAAGAACCCTGTCATCAAGACGGGTTCTCTGTTTGTGATACTGGTCCCCTCATCGCTTGCTCTTGTCTTCAGCTGGGTGCAGCTCACAGGCCTCTCCCGAGGAAGGCGGCAGAGGGAAGACTCAGCCAGCGGTTCCCACCAGCGATCTTAGTCCGTCCCCTTAGTACGTTCAGCGGCATACTCATGGATCCAGGGCACTACTTACTTGCGATTTGTCTGAACAGACTAAGTACCATATTGCACTTGCCTATGTCACCTGCGCTGCCAGTGGCAGTCAAGTAGTCTCGTTCATGCTTGTGTTCATGTGTCCTAACTACTTGCTTCTTGACTCTGCGCAATCATACTCCTACATCTCGCCGTCTTTATTTCTTCTCGCTCGCAGCACACAAGAAAACATAGCCTGATCTTAAAAGGTGTCTACGTCTCCACGACACAGAAAAAATTTACCGGCACGAAGTTCGTCGGAGAACTTATCTGGAAAACAGCGATTTGAACTTGCGCTGGCTCGACAGATATCTGCCCCTCTCGTACATGTACGCATATGTGTGCATCGTATGGGGGCTGTCTCATTCGAATTTGCTGCTTGTGAATATGCCACCGAATCTATTCTGATTCAAGCGATTACAGACCGCTGTGACTACTACAACGCTGCGCTGAACAACGCAATTGATATTTGCATCCGCTCACTGTCCTAGACGTATCTTGAGTCTGGAATCTGCAGACTATGCTTAAGACACAGGGACACACACCATAAAAATACCATTATATGCGCACGATGGTGGATGAATTGGTATATCTAACAACGAGAATTATAACTGTGCGGAAGAAAATTACTCAGAGTTGTCGAACCTAGTGAATACTATAGGGGGCCGGATATTACTTGTGAGTCTATAGCTGGTAAGCCTCGAGGTAAGCGATGAATGAGCACGGCTACTGGTATAGCGCAGCGTAGCGTGGACTTGGCGCTATTAGTGGATAAGTAGCATCCTGGTAGCCTGTGCTCAAGGCACAGGGCATTCAGAGAACGATAGGATAAGACTGCGAGAACCCAAGACAGTAGAATGTATGCATACGATTATGTGGCGTCGCCAATGCAGTTGCCAGTGCGGAATGCAAGAATATTCAACCTGAGGACAAGACGTCCGTCGGGAACATTGTGAGGCAAGTGCGGAGGTAAAAACGAATAAGGTTGAATGCCAGCGCACATTTTTTGTACTCCGACGATCCATCTTCAACTTTTGTGTTTGCACCGATGGACCTGACCTCCTCGACGTCTCCGTTCTCGCCATGTTCAACAAATGCATGTGAATCCCATTCACAAGATGCTTGAAGGCTACTCCCACTACGACGGATGATTCGTGGCTTTGGATTGAGACTGCGGACTCTGGTGCCCACCGCGAGCTTCAGGCTGTTTGGCAACCGTGACGGATACGTTGCAATCCCAACCGCCTAGTCAGCCCTCGAGTCTCTATGAATGGTCCATATCGATGTGAGATCATATTTAACACCTGTCTGTTACAATCGAGTGTTCTCTCTCCGCATTCCTAACATCAAAGTTCCCATTGTGCTATTCTGAAAGTTACGAGCAGGCTTATAACTCCCTCATCCACACTCCATCTGTACAATCCATTTTTGAAAGATGGTGCGTCTCGCCTACATATCATTAGGCGTGGTCGCCATCGCTTCCGCTGCCACGGCACGAAACATAGATTGTGAGTCAGAACGAGCTTTTTTCCTCGCCTGCTATCATTAACAGACGTACGTGCTCTCCAGACAACATGAAAAAATTAAAACGTGACGAGGACCGTGATTGTTCCGGGCCTAACGCTTCCTTGCGCCCCTACTGCATGGAGGCGAGCACTACCCCCGTATCGACCACGGCGAAGGTGACGTCGGTCGTGGTCCAATCCACATCGAAGACGACGGTCACACCTGTCACGAACTTCCAAAGCAGCTCGACGAAAGCGTCCAGCAGCTCGGTCAAGTCTCGCTCGGACGACGATGACTCAAATACGGCGAAGGCCAGCTCTTCGTCCGCGAGGCCTACCACCTCGGTCAGCAGCATCACCCCGGTCACGAACTTCCAAAGCGCCTCGACGAAGGCGTTCAGCAGCTCGGTCAAGTCTCGCTCGGATGATGATGACACAATGACGGCGAAGGCTAGCTCCTCGTCCGCGAAGCCTACCACTTCGGCCAAGTCTCGCTCGGACGATGATGACTCAAATACGGCGAAGGCCAGCTCTTCGTCCGCGAAGCCTACCACCTCGGTCAAGACTCGCTCGGACGACGATGACGCAACCACAGCGAAGGCCAGCTCTTCGTCCGCGAAGGCTAGCGCCTCGGTCAGCAGCATCACCCCGGTCACGAACTTCCAAAGCGCCTCGACGAAAGCGTCCAGCAGCTCAGTTAAGTCTCGCTCAGACGATGACGACACAAGCACCGCGAAGGCTAGCTCCTCGTCCGCGAAACCTACCACTTCGGTTAAGTCTCGCTCGGACGATGATGACACAATGACGGCGAAGGCTAGCTCCTCGTCCGCGAAGCCTACCACCTCGGTCAAGTCTCGCTCGGACGATGATGACACCAGCACCGTGAAGTCTGGCTCCTCGTCAGCGAAGGCCAGCGCCTCGGTCAGCAGCATTACCCCGGTCACGAACTTCCAAAGCACCTCGACGAAAGCGTCCAGTAGCTCGGTCAAGTCCCGCTCTGACGATGATGACACCAGCACCGCGAAGTTTGGCTCCTCGTCTGCGAAGCCTACCACCTCGGTCAAGTCTCGCTCTGACGATGATGACACCAGCACCGCGCAGTCCGGCTCCTCGTCCGCGAAGCCGACTACATCAGTTAGCAGCCTCACCCCGGTCACAAACTTCCAAAGCGCCTCGACGAAGGCGTCCAGCACCTCGGTCAAGTCTCGCTCGGACGATGATGACTCAACTACGGCGAGGTCTAGCGCCACCCTCACGACGAACGTCCAGACCACCTCAACGAAGGTGTCTAGCACCTCAGTCAAGTCTCGCTCGGACGATGATGACACCAGCACCGCGAGATCTGGCTCCTCGTCTGCGAAGCCTACCACCTCGGTCAGCAGCATCACCCCCGTCACAAACTTCCAAAGCAGCTCGACGAAAGCGTCCAGCAGTTCGGTCAAGTCTCGCTCGGACGATGATGACGCAACCACAGCGAAGGCCAGCTCCTCGTCCGCTAAGGCGAGCGCCTCGGTCAGCAGCATCACCCCAGTTACGAACTTCCAAAGCACCTCGACGAAAGCGTCCAGTAGCTCGGTCAAGTCTCGCTCTGACGATGATGACACCAGCACCGCGCAGTCCGCCTCGTCCGCGAAGGCTAGCGCCTCAGTCAGCAGCCTCACCCCGGTCACAAACTTCCAAAGCAGCTCGACGAAAGCGTCCAGTAGTTCGGCTAAGTCTCGCTCGGACGATGATGACTCAACTACGGCGAGGTCTAGCGCCACCCTCACGACGAATGTCCAGACCACTTCAGCGAAGGCGTCTAGCACCTCAGTCAAGTCTCGCTCGGACGATGATGACACATCGGTCAGCAGCATCACCCCCGTCACAAACTTCCAAAGCAGCTCGACGAAAGCGTCCAGCAGCTCGGTCAAGTCTCGCTCGGACGATGATGACACCAGCACCGCGAAGTCTGGCTCCTCGTCTGCGAAGCCTACCACCACCTCGGTCAGCAGCATCACCCCGGTCACGAACTTTCAAAGCAGCTCTACGAAAGCGTCCAGTAGCTCGGCCAAGTCTCGCTCGGACGATGATGACACCAGCACCGCGA
>KN832558.1:909208-1010226 GCA_000827205.1 Plicaturopsis crispa FD-325 SS-3 | reverse complement strand
CGTCTACGGCACCCAGCTCGTCGGTTACCAAGATCACGCCCATCACTAACTTCCAGAGCACTTCGACGAAGGTCTCGAGCAGCTCTGCGATGGCCAGCTCTTCTTCGGTCATAGCAAGCTCCTCTGCGGCTACCGCTTCCGTGAATGCGTCGAGCAGCTCAGTCATGGCGAGCTCTAGTTCAATGTCGTCTGCGGCACCCAGCTCGTCGGCTATGACGATCACGCCCATCACGAACTTCCAAAGCACGTTGACGAAGGCCTCGAGCAGCTCTGCGTCTTCATCGATAGCCAGCTCCTCCGCAGGGGGCACTTCTATCGACGCATCGAGCAGCTCAATCAAGGCGAGCTCCAACTCAATCTTGACAAGCTCATCGTCTATGGCACCTAGTTCGTCGGCTACCACGATCACGCCCATCACGAACTTCCAAAGCGCTTCGACGAAGGCCTCGAGCAGCTCTTCGATGATGAGCTCATCTTCGGGCGTACCTAGCTCCTCCGCAGCGAACACTTCCGCGATGGTTTCGAGCTCGTCGTCTGTGGACTCTAGCTCGTCGGCTACCAAGATCACGCCCATCACGAACTTCCAAAGCACTTCGACGAAAGCCTCGAGCAAGTCTATCAAAGCGAGCTCTGGCCCATCTTCGGGGAGCGCGTCTTCTGTGGCACCTAGTTCGTCGGCTACCAAGATTACGCCCATCACGAACTTCCAGAGCACATCGACCAAGACATCGAGCAGTACTGTCAAGACGGGCTCCTCGTCCGTCATCTCGAGCTCGTCCGTTAAGGCAAGCTCCAGCTCATCCGCGGCGACGTCCTCGTCCGTAACACCCAAGTTGTCGGCGTCCACCACTGCGACGAAGGCGGCGAGTATCTCTGTCAACCCCAGCTCATCATCGGCATCCCCGAGCTCGTCCGCCGCTACCAAGATCACTCCCATCACGAACTTCCAGGGTACGTCTGGCACGTCCAGCAGCTCCACGCACGCAAGTTCCTCGTCGGTAGCAGCCATCTCTTCGAGTCAGGTAAAGATATATGTCTCTATGAGACCTCAGAATACCGTCTCAAACCTTGTTTTCTTTTAGGCACCTAGCTCTAGCATCCCGGCCAGCTCTTCATCAATGCCTACTACTTCATCTACCGGTACCTCCATTTCACCGATCACGAATTTCCAGAGCGCCGGTTCCAGCAGTGGCATGGTGGTACGTCCCTAATCCTTCATTTCCGTACTCTTCCTTACCATGCATTCCCAGACCTCGAGCTCAAGCTCCGTAACGGCGTCGGCCGAAACTCAGCCCACTGAGACACCATGCACGCTAATGCACCACGGTCATCACGGTCCTCATCACCACACTAGGAGTACCGCAGCGTCGACGAGCAGCGGGACCAGCATTGCTCCCATCTCCAACTTCCAAGGCGTCAGCTCCAGTTCAAGTATGGCACCATCGAGCACGGGTGCTAGCGCAGCGAGCAGTGGCACTACTATCACCCCCATCACCAATTTCCGGGGTACCAGCGCCACAGCTGTTTCACACAAGGGCAAGCACACGAAGCACACAAAGCACACAAAGCACACAAAGCATACGAAGCACACGAAGCACACGAAGACCAAAAAGCACACAAAGACCAGGAAGCACACAAAGACGAAGGCCAGCACCAGCAGCACAACTGCTACCGTCATTAGCAGTGGGACCGCCATCGCTCCCATTACTAACTTCCAAAGTGTCCACTCGACTTCGAGAATGGCGGCGTCGAGTGGCACCCCCAGCGTGACCAGCACGCTCAGTGTAAGCAGCTCCAGCAGCACGGCTGCAAGCTCCACGGGCAGGGCTACCATCGTCCCGATCTCCAACTTCCAAGGCGTCAGCTCGAGCACGGCAACATCGAGCAGCGCTACCATCGGCGGCGTCACTCCCATCAGTAATTTCGCGAGTGCGTCGAGCAGTGCATACACCGATGAGCCCTGCACCTTGCACCACGATGGATATAACGGTCCTCACCATCATCACCACCACCACCACCACAGCACCATCCCGGCTAGCACCACCGCGGCGACCACCTCATCCACAGCAGCTGCCTCCTCCATCACTCCCGTGACCAATTTCGTGACGTCGACTGTTACACCTAGCCCACGGTACACGACCCTCACGGAGACGGACCTCGTGACGGACGTCGACGTCGAGACGAAGGTTATCACGCGGACGCGGACGCGTGTTGTCACCCAGGTCGGCGTGCACACGACCGTCCGCACCGTTGTGCAGACCGTCGCACCGCGTAAGAGGGGGGCGATCCGAGGCCGTGGACCGCGCTGAGCGCGGCCAGCACAGGCAGGTACGTATAGAATGAATCTTTAGAGTAGATTGTATTGTATTGTATTGTGTGTATCCTTCTAAGTAGATCTCTCTCCCGGGCGGGTACGTGCCATGCGTTCCCGGTTTTATGGACAGACATTTTTAACTAGATCTTCTCATGTATATGTATTGTTACTTCCTATACCACTTATACCCCGGGCCTCCAATTCCATCGCTCTCAGTCCTGTATTTTTTGGCGTGCGCATCGTTGATGGAAATAGTACTGAGCTGAGACGTATTTGTGCGGAGTCTAGCGTTTAAAAGATCACATATTTTCCAGCCTCGTTGAAGCTTGAAGACCCATTCACGTTAACATGTCTGAATACACGTCAGCTGCAAAATGATAGATGTTTCAGACTCTTTCAGTTCTTGAAGCGGTAACGTAGCACTGAGGAAGGAGGATATTGGACCAGTTTACGTTTTATTCGAGGCAATCTGTACAGAGGTTTCCACCGTGGATTGTTACCAGCATATGCGGCTCCACGGGCAAGAAACTGAAAGCAGTGGATAGCAAATCCGCTTGAGTCATTCACGCTAATCTGCAACTGGACGGCATTACTAAGCCTAGACATGGGTGGCACATGTACGAGAAGATGATCGCACCAGCTGCATCTAAGCCACTTATGCGACTTGTGCAAGATCTCGACGAGGCGGAGTCATCTCCAAGTCCTTCCTTGCCCGGCATCATGCTCGTAGGTGCAGCGAACTGTGCGTATCTCGTCAGCAAGACAATGCGTACCCAGTTTGGATGTCAACATACGCTTATCCGCGTCACCACTGATTGCGAGCCCATCCGTGTCGGCGGTGACTGGAGATCGGCGACGTTATTTGGAGCCTCGACGTCCCGGCCAGGGCGCAACGCGGCACGGCCATTCAAGCTGAAACAGATATCGAATTCAAGATTCAGCTTGTCAAAACAAGACATTGTGAGGCTCTTACGATGCAAGAAGTGAGTTAGAGAAGACTGGGAGATAAGTGACAGTCAGCCAAGGGTTGTAATCCATCTCCGAGATGTTGATTTGCTCACGTCTGCAGAGTATAATGAATAGCCCAAGCCAAATAGCTGGACAGCATCAGCGCGTCGAAGCACACAAAGGAACCAGAACAACCACACGCACAGGTGTTAGGCATTGCCACATACTTGGTCAATGTCAGTGTTTTGTACGCTGATGCTTGTGGACGTCCACTCACACTGATAAGCAAAGTAACCGTCGTGAGACTGAGGATGGACGAACGTCAAGTTCATGACAACACGTCATAGACTATGGGAACGCACCAAGTCACCAAACTTGTCTCTAGAGGATAGTCAGGATACGACGACGACGGCAAGAGAAACAAAAGGATGAAACGCACGTAACGTCCAAGTGATCAGTCGATCGATTATCCTTGCCGTGCTATATCCATATGATCAACTTTCGCATCGAAGGGATGCAAGACAAGACACTTACCTTTGCATTACTTCACTGCGTTTCTGAATCAAGTAGTAGCAGAGTGATACGGCAATCGTGACGTCTACGACAGCGCTGGCAATCAACACAAAGTAGAAGCCCCAGCGCCACTGCGTTGTAAACTGAACGAGATCCGTCATGAGGAAGGCCGCAATGCCGAGTATGATGATAGCGACAAAGCGCAGAAACAGCACGATCCAGCAGAACACTGGGATGGGAAGTTGTCCGGAGACAGCATGTACTCTGTGGGCGAAAAACGCCTGATTGGAGTGAGAACTTGAATGTATCGCAGTGTCTGAGAGATGAACACTACCTGTACCAGTGGGGAGATCAAACCGCTTAGCACTATGGCTGCATTCAAGGACCACGGATTCTTGCTATTCGGGCCAATTTCTCGCCCATACCAGGTGACGGTCTCAGTGTAGAGCGAATGCGACACGGCCATGGTATGAAGGAGCTCCAAACACCTTGGAAATAGAGATGAGTGTTAGGGGCAGGCAAAATATAGTGGAAATGTGTACCATACGACGGAAACCTGAGCCAACGACCATGGGTGAGTGTGTAGTAAGTTTAGGATGCTATCAGCGATAAAATGATTGTCCTACTCACCAAAAGTTTGAGCGTCGTCACGTCACGCGGAAATCTCTGGAAGTACACAAAGGCCTGGACAGTTGTCGTCCCGAATAAAAACAAGGAAACCAGTATTCCAATCTCGAGAGCCCCGACGCTGCTATCGACTTTGAGGGACGACATACTAGTCGTCAGCTAGAGGGAGGGGGAACCAGCTGCACCGTTAGCGCATTTATAGACATATCGTAAAAGCCACGAGACGTCTGCTAGAAGGTATGTCGCACTTCAGGCTTTCAATCGAATTTGCCGTCGAGGTTAAAACAAAGCGCCAGGACAGACCTTCTTCAACACCCATTCAAGCGAGTGAGCAGTAATAGGTTGCTGCACGGTGCAGCATCACATGCCCGCTGTGGTTCACAATAGATCTCAGCGATCGGGGAATATTGAGAATGAACAAGCTGACCTTCGCGGGTATCCGTGCCCTAATGGCGGTTGAATCGCAGTCCAACAGATAGAGATATACTGTACGTTATATGAAGTCCACTTGTTCGGGTGAGCGTAAGCATATATTCCTTACATCCGTTTAGCTGAGGCCACTCACTGAGCCCCACGTCACGGTTGCTTGCAATGAAATGTTCAGCGGCACCTCGCATGATGCGTTCCGAGCCCAAACGGCATGAATTCCTCATCGCCTAGATATAGACGAAACCTCACGCCAAAGTGGAGAGCCGATGATGCCAGCACTGAGCAAGTGTAAGGCTGCCGCAGCAACTTGAAGAAGCAGAGGGCAGTGACTATGATTGAAACTAAATTGGAACTCAGCGAATTTGATTCTGAAAACTTGATCCGGCGACTTCCGTCATGAGTGAACACCTTTTTGCGATCCTCGTGGTTTCAGATTTCAGACTGCGTGCACCAGCTGTGCACCAGGCGAGTACATTCGTCGCTCTATCCAAAGTCAAACTATGCCTCTCTTTATATGCTGTGCAGTGAATTCGACCGACTCTTGGCGAGCACTTGATACGGACGCGAATACCGAACGCGGCAGCTGACAGCTCATAAATCGCGATGGGGCGTCGAAGTTGCGTTGGACACGGAATTTGCTCTCACTATTGGCTTTACACATAGCGCCTACGTGTCCTGAACACCACGTATTGCATCATTGGTGTTCTCACACCGTGCGCGGGGAGGTCGGATAACACTCTACCGTCTTGTTCTGCCGACTTTGTCTCTTTCAAAGCTCTCTTTTGCCGTATCATGGGCTCGGGAAACAAGCTTACCTGGACACCCTTAAATATCAAGACTCCGCTGCAGGAAATCGGGACAACGATGTTTGGGAATGAGCATACATATTCGAGGCCTTTTAGCGTGGCAACTTTCCTCATGAAAGTATGCGGTCAGGGTCTTGTAAGCCACCTTAACACTCAAACTAATACACGATTTGACTCTTCTGTATCCAACCTTCTCTAGGGCGTGGTCTGGGTAGCAAGCCTGTCTGGATGTGCTGTTATAGTTGCGCGGAACCTCTCGGGAAGCCCGGCCGCCCACAATGTTCTGCGCGCCTCGTTAGTTCTCGACGGCGCCGCAAAGAACATTCGGCTCAGTCGCGGTGCTTTTTGCAGAAGCCTCCTTGTCAAACTAGGCGCATCTATTCGCCTCTTGTGCTACCGAGCACTCGGCCGTATACTCACATTTCAGCTCGGCATCCGGGAGGAGCATGCACTTGTTACAAGCAGTCCGTAAGCAATCGCTCGCCACCCCAGTTATACGGGTGCTATTTTCGTGACTTTGGAAATGATTTATGTACCACCCACCTCGGCGCTGGGTCGTGGTTTGATCGGCAGGATTCTGATACATGCAGGGACAGCGAGGATGGTGTATGATATAGCGAGATTGATTCTGCGTACCGACCACGAGGACGGCGCTCTGAGCGCGCAATTCGGGGACGAATTGGCTATATGGGCGAATCGGGTATCGTGCAAAATCTTCCCTTGGGTATACTGACGCCCTTAGCGATATGGAAGCCTGTACAAGCATAGGTAGGTGAGTCATGTAGCGTACTTATCTCTAGGGACAGAGGTACTAATTATCATATTGACAGAGGCCATTTCGTTCCCCATCCATACATGCTGGTGTCTTGCGAAGTGAATGAAACTCGATGTCTACTTTTGCTGTAAGGTGACATCTGACAAGCTATTACCTCCATTATTTGGTACCCCAAAGGCTTACGGACTTGTCCTTTCTACCCGTAATATCTCGTCCGCTAGTTGATTGCTTTGCTACCAGTTGTCAGGACTGAACGGGCCGACAAGGAAAATCGAATGCCACCTCCGGTCGTCTCAGAAGGCGGGGACGCGTTGATCGACATTTTGTTACCTTCTAAGGAGCCCTCAGGC
Source organism: Plicaturopsis crispa FD-325 SS-3 (assembly GCA_000827205.1). Taxonomy (NCBI): domain Eukaryota; kingdom Fungi; phylum Basidiomycota; class Agaricomycetes; order Amylocorticiales; family Amylocorticiaceae; genus Plicatura; species Plicatura crispa. The sequence continues at coordinate 1,003,464 of KN832558.1, read as the reverse complement.
GACCTGCTTACGGAACCGACATAGGTTAGCACATGCGACGGAACAGCGGAAGGGGAAGAACTCCAATCTTGAAGCTTGAACGTTACCACGCCATAGTATCTCGCGATGTGTCGCAATTGTCAACCGTAAGTAATGGGCGGAATAACCAGCTGCTATCTTACCCCTCGCCACTCTTGTGAAACTAGATGTCTGACTTCCACTCTACGACGGGGGCTCTTCCGGCCTATCCAGATGACCTTACGGTTCCGCAGTTCTTCTTGGATGCCCAACACCCTAGCAGGCCCGTCAGGAACGGGTCGATACCGTGGATGATCGAGGATGCCACAGGTAGAAACATTGGTTTCGAGGAAGTGAGCAACTCTATTCAAGAAACTACTTATGCTGCTGACACCACACGACTTAGCTTCGAGCACGGACCTTTGGTCTGGCAAACGCGCTGAAGCTCAAGTGCAACATACGTGAGAGTGCTACATACTGTATGTAGCAGACCAAGCGTACTCAAATTGCTTGCTGCATAAGAGGAGGATGACGCTGGTGAGCATATCGAATCAGCGATTCAGAACGGCTCCACAATATGCCAGCCTTCCAGTTCTCATATTTAGCCCAAACGGCGTCGGTAAGCCTTTCCTCCTTCCACTTCACCCCGGTATGTGTCCGATGCACGCACAGACTACCCGGTCGCTATATGGGCAACCCATAGACTAGGATCTATCGTGTCGTGAGTGCAATTCACCCCTAATCGTTAAGCCTCCACTTGACATCGATGCCCCTGGTTGACTAGATGTGCAAATCCCGCGTATACCGCATCCGAATTAAGGTATCAAGCGGACGTGACGCGTGCGGTCCTCACTTTCACGGTCTCTGCCTCTCTTCCGGTCGTTCTCGCGGCCGGTGTCTTGCCGGAGAGAATCGTCCTTTTAGACGTCCCTCCAACGCCTGAGCACGTTCATACGCATACATATGCGACGTTAGTCGAGCTGGTCAGGTATGGCCTGAGCCAGCCACCAAGCTTCGTAGAGCGAAAATTGGCGCCTGGGGAGGCGAGGAAGAAACTCGCCTTCCTGAGCTTTTCAAGTGGGACCACAGGGCAGCCGAAGGTACGTTTATCGATTCATGATATTTGCCCTTTAATCCAACTCATCAGCCTTCACGGAATCTACACATAGGCTGTGGCGATACCACATATTGCCCCAATTGTAAATGTTTTACAAATGGCCGCGCACAATCAAGTTAACACTCACTACGCACCATGGGAGGAGCAACGGTATAGACCGGGTGATATCGCTATTGCGGGTAAGCACACATATCTCAGTCTAGGGTGTTCTAGCTGAAGATGGAACAGTGCTGCCGTTTTATCGTGAGTACCACATATCTCCTTGCCCTCGGAAAAGTAGCTGACGTGGTTTAGATATATACGGGCTCGTGATCAACGTAGGTCCTGTCCTGGCTATGTGAACTTGGAAACTGCATTATCTAGTTCTTACCATGCCTACTCTGGTATCGTAGATGCACTTCATGTTCTTTTGCGCTGTAGGTCGATGTCTACTCCTAGCCCCACAAACTCCATTGCTCATGAATTTTGCTAGATGACGATCGTAGTCGTCCCGAAATTTAATTTTACAGAGATGGTGAAGAGCATAGAGCGTCATCGAATCACCCACCTTCCGTAAGCTTTATGAATGTGCTTGTACCAAGGAGATATCATACACTGACCTGTGATGTCAGCCTCGTACCCCCGCAAGCGGTGCTCTTATGCAAAGTGCGCTCATTCTATATCTACCCCTTCACTGCATTGATTCCATATCTCTAACAAAACGATTGGGTGTCGTGTTCTAGCACCCAGATGCGAGGAAATACGATTTGTCAAGCGTGCGGGTAGCGATGTTCGGTGCTGCGCCGCTCACGGGCGAGTTATACGAGCAACTACGGAAAATGTTTCCCCGTGCTCAGCTTGGCCAAGCGTACGGTGGGTTCCAGCTATGCCATAATTATCGTCCACCATCGCTATTAGATCGTCCGAGACGCTGACGCATGCGCTGAGTACAGGACTAACGGAGACATGCTCGGCGATTAGCATGATGCCTGTCACGCAAAAGCATGACACGGTTGGAAGCTCGGGGCAGCTGCTCCCCGGCATCGTCGTGCGTCTGGTTAAGCCTGACGGGAGCTTGGCAGGTGTAGACGAGCCAGGGGAGCTGCTCATCCGCGGACCCGCTATGGCATTGGGATATCTCAACAGCGCCGAAGCGTGGGTTCTCGCTTGGATGCTGTTAGTGATTCGATCTCATCGTGCACTGACAGGACGAAGCATACTTTTATAGACGGGTGAGTATTGGGACTCACCTGTCGCCAGAGCTCACTTGACTGGGCCATAAATAGATGGGTAAAGACCGGAGACGAGGTCATCATCAATAAGAACGGCGATATATTCGTTGTTGATCGCTTGAAGGAGATCATGAAAGGTAGGTAAAATCTTCCCTTGCACGCTCGTCTTGTTGTTAATCAGGCCTTTTTAGTGCGCGGCTTTCAAGTTGCACCTGCAGAGCTAGAGGGATTCCTCCTCGGGCACCCTGATGTAGCTGATGCATGCATCGTCGGCGTCCCAGACGATTATAGCGGCGAGGTCCCACTTGCGTTTGTGGTGCTCAATGCTCAAGCCGCGGCGCGTGCTCGCAAGTCGCCTGCAGAGGCTAAGGCGATCAAGCGGGCTCTGGCCAAGGTGTGTTCCGCCGACTGACTGAGTTCATCGTGACTGATTGCGACTCGCTACATAGTATGTGGAGGACAACAAGGTGACATACAAGTGGTTAGCAGGCGGCGTGGTGTTCCTGGATACGATTCCCAAGAACCCCAGCGGTAAACTGCTTAGATTTCGACTGCGGGACCATGCAAGAGCTCTAGGGGCAAAAGCCAAGCTTTGATAGAATGTTTCTACTGCAGCTGAGACAGAAGTAAATACATAAAATAATCGAAGTCCGTGACACTTGGGTTGACTCTAATGATTCTCTGTCGATACATTATAAGTAGAGGAAGTAGCAACGTCGTAGGATTAATGGTATCTTCAAACACCGCCTCCTGACTTCTCGACCGGGATCCTCAACCTCTCCTTCTTAGCGCCGGCGGTAGCGGGTGCAAAGGATACTTCCTTCAAGGTAGCACATATCTGGATAAGGAACGTTAGCAAGGCAACTACTGGGCACATGAATGCGACATACCTCCACAAACTCGTCAAAGTCGAAATCGGCACGGGAAGAATACCCGGCCTCCTCGAAAACGTACTCGAAGTCCTTGAGGGGAATGCCTTCGTAGCCAGATACACCCTTGAGCAGTTCAGGGAGCTCCTGCTTCTGCACACGCTTCTCGTCAACGACGCCGGAAGCCTGGGTCTGCGCGGCAGGGACGGAGACGGCGCGCCCTTCGAAGGCCCGGCGCAAGGTGTCCACCTCACCGCTCTCGAACTGCGCGCGGCTGTAGATGCTCGCGGTGCCCTTCTGGGCGCCAACACCAAGGGTGGCGGGATTCCAGAAAACACTCTCAATACGCTCGAAGACGCTCTTGTGGTGACTCGGTGCGACCGTGGCACCGGGTGCAAGGCCCATGCTTCCTAGGAAGACGACAGCGTCGTCAATCTGTTTCTTTTTCTCCGAGCGAGACCACCCGAGCTCCTCCGCCATGATGTCGGCTACACGGGGAAGTGCGTTCAGGGCTGCCTGTGCGTTGAGGAAAGAAAGACGAGTGCGGCGGGCGAGGACGTCAATGGCGGTCTGCGCGTATTCGTTGCGTACGGCGTAGCGAACTTCAGCCTCGATATCTAAAGGAGCAGTGTTAACGAGAAAAGTAGTCAAACGCGGGGAGACGGAGAACTGACAAGGATATTGGCTGCTGAGGCGGACGCCGTGCAAGGGCCAGGATTCACCGGTGGGGTGTGCGAGCGACAAGACTGTCCATGCGCGATCTCCATAGTTGTCCGAAAGGTGTTTTGCCACTTCGGTCTCCAGACCATACTGCACAACATAATGAGCAAGATGAAGAAGAGAAATACATTGAAAAAAAGCGAACCCGTTGAATCAGACCGATGAACATGTTGCGACTCCACCCGTCGCTGCCGACGAGCCTGACAGTCTCAGTGACACAACCATTCTTGACTTTGCCCTCAAGTCCGAAAGCCTTGACCGCGACATCGACCGTCTCCTGTGCCATAGCCCTGTAGGTCGTCCATTTCCCGCCAGCGATGGTCAGCAGGCCCGAGTCCGAAACGTCGATCATGTGGTTGCGCACGAGGCCCTCCGTGCTCGCGGCGCCGGGCTGGCGCACGAGCGGGCGCAGACCGCTCCACGCGCTGAGCACGTCGCCGCGGCGCACCTTGATGTCCGGGCTCAGGTAGCGGCGCACCTCCTCGAGGATCCAGCGGATCTCGTCCTCCTGCGCGTGCGGGTCCGTCGTGACCGAGACCGGTGTGTCCGTCGTGCCCGCGATCGTGTTGCCCTGCCACGGCAGGAAGAAGATCACGCGGCCGTCAGAGGTCGCCGGGTCGAGCAGGCCCATGGTGCGCGGGGAGTAGTAGTTCGGCAGCGTGATGTGCACGCCGGAGGAGGGCTGCACGATGTTCTGGTGCGCGGGGTTGTCCAGTTTGAGCAGTGCATCGGCAAAGGGGCCGGTCGCGTTGACGATTCCCTGATGCGACGTTGAGTGCCAGATACGCCTAAGATGGAGCGCGAAATTACCTTTGATTTTACGTTGAATTCCTGACCAGTAAGGTTGTCCTTGATACGGGCGCCGTTCAATTTTCCAGTGCCGTTCTTGTGCAGTTCGGTGACTTCCGCGTGGTTAAGTACGACGGCGCCATGCTTGACGGCCGTCATCACGAGGGCTACGTTCATCCGAGAGTCGTTGTGTTGTCCTAAATCGCAGAACGTGAGACTGCGGCACAACTACAGCATGAGCAGGACGGACCGTCATAGTAAACCAGTGCACCAACAAGACCGTCGCTCTTGAGCATAGGGAAGGTCTCGAGGGCCTTTCCCTTGCTCATGAGGTACGAAGTTTCCATGTTCTCCTTACCAGCCAGGACATCGTACATCTTGCACCCGGCCCAATAGTAGGGTACTTGCCAGTACCTAAACCGCATCATGAAAATCGGTTCAGGAGACACTGATATGGGATGCGACGCACTTGTAAATGGGCAACATAATGGGAAGCATCGCCGAGAGGTAAGGGGCCGTCTGAAGGAAAATTTTGCGTTCGTGGAGAGCCTCGCGGACGAGCTTGTATTGTTCGTAGTCGAGCTCGAATACAGCCTTCTGAAGGTAGCGTACACCTCCGTGAACCAGTTTCGTGGATTTCGAGGACGTCCCTGTTCTGTGTCAGAGGGGTATATAATGCGAAGAAAACGAACCACGCACCGGCACTGAAATCTTCCCGCTCAATTATGGCGACCTTCAGGCCACGGGTAACGGCGTCGAGTGCGACACCTGCACCCGTTGCACCACCTCCGACCACGATAAGGTCGAACTCGTCATCCGGTGTCTTGAGAGCCTTGAGCATCTCCTGCCTGGACGGGGGCGTCCATGGCGGAGGGGGACGACGGCTCTCCGCAGTGGTGAGAGGATAAGTAGGGCCTGAGTTCAAGAACCAGTATCCACCGCCTGCTGTAGCGACGGTACCCGCAGATGCGAGGGCTAGCGTCCTCCGAGAGAACAACAGCCGACGAAATACGGACATGGTGGCTGCGTTTGGCGGTCAGTTACATAGCTGGTGAACGAAACTCGCTCGCTCACTCACCTCTCCGTTACTCTTCAACGGACCTTCAAGCTGCAAGCTCGATGATGTTGAACGTCGAGGTAAGAAACTGAAATACCGAACGGCTGAGTGCGGATGGAAAAACTTGTCGGAGGCGAGGCCCGGGTGGCGCGAATCAGTCGGATAAAATGTTTTCTCGAGCCCGTCGCGTATGGAGCAGTGCAATCGGTCAAAGCACCTGGCGGTATAAGACGAAGGAGTACAACCTCAGTACTCACATAGAAAACATGCAGAACGCGAACGTTTGCAGCTGGCATTGGGCCATTTGACCCGTAGAGCTCAGGGGTCTTCCCTCCCGGACCGCCGGGTGAAACGGGACGGCTGCGGCCCACTGAACCGTGCCAGTACATAGTCGCAATATGTGTGCAGTGCAAAGGTAGAAATAGTCGTATAATGTAGATAGTGTGTACGTTCATAAAATGTGAGTAAACTATTCGCAGCCAGCCCCAGGATTATGCCCAGATCCACCGCAAACACCATCGCTTTAAGCCAGAGTCCCGTCCGAGTTGAAGTTGAAGCTCAGGATAGCTGGGCCTGCAACGATGTTGCTGTCGTCGGCCTGGGTACCGCTGGTGGTCACGACGGCATAGACGGTGCCGATGAGGTCTTTCGGGATCGTCACCGAGCCGTCGCTGGCAATGGGAGCAAACTCCTGGCTCAGGCCCGTGAAGAACGCGACGAAGAGCGGGGTCGAGCTCGAGACGGCGTCGGGCTTGGTGAAGACCACCTTGACCTTCTTGCCAGGGCCGGCGGAGGGGATCGTCAGCGTGGGGAAGGCCTTGACAGGGAGCGTGGGGTTGGTTGACGGGCACTTGGTGATGAACGCCGCCGCAATGGTGTAAACCTGGTCCAAGCTGAGGGGGACCTAGTAGATATGCGACGAGTAAGTCATGGACCGAGGAGTGGAGCTGGCGCGTAGGTATACATACATCGAGTGCACCAGACCACGAGTTGACACCGACGACGGTACCCGAGACCCATGAGGCATGGCGAGCTTCGGTTGACAGGACGCTAGCCGCCGCGGTGAGGTAGTCCTTGTTGGAGATGAGTGCAGCAGCACCAAGGTATGCGGACACGCCTGAAGAACGATGAGCAATGGCTGGAAGATACAAAGATAGAGTAACTGACCGGTACCCTCGAGAGCCATGCTCAGCGCCGCAAAAGACTTGGGGTCGGTGTACGGGCTGATGAACAGTCAGCGACCGTGGTGGGGCGTCTCGCAAAAGACAACTCACAAGTTGTACTGGCAAGGGGCAGTCGCCTTGTCACCGAGTGCCTTGGTCAAAAAGGCGACGTGTGCCTGCTCGTGCGCAGCGACCTCGACAAAGCGCCCGCGTGCCCAGCTAGGAAGACCGGCCTTCCTGAAAGCCGCCTCGTCGAACTTGTCCAGCGCGCCCTTGTAAAAAGCATTTTCGAGATGCTCGAGAGTAAGCGCGTAGTTGAGGATGGTGGTATCTACAGTGCAAACACATTAAGAAGTCATCGGCAACCATGAACTTTTAGTAACATACCATCAACGTTGTCTGCACGCTTGGTGGGAACAGCGGTGACGCCGGTGAGGGCGGCGGCGGCGAGGGTGGCGAAAATGGCGGTCTTCATGGTGGCGGCGGGCAAACGAAAGGTGGCGGGCGAATGAAACGAGCGGCGAAAAACGAACGAACGAAGGGGCGGGAACGAGAGACTGGTTGGAAGAAAATAGTGGTTGAGTCTTGAACTTATAGCCCAGCGGACGCACTACTGGAGACGGATACGGGCTCAAATCGACATCGAGTTTTTCTGCTCGGCCCCGCCGGGCGAGTCGTAAGTAATGGGTACGTATGCACTGCGAGGACGGTCAGAGCTCGGAGTCGTACGTGTCGATGAGAAACTATAAACAAGCGTACCTTTGCGGGTCATTGAAAAGCAAGGCTTCAAGCTGGAACGAGAGCCTCAAGCAGTCAGCATGTCCTCGAGACACTGTGCCTCTCAAATCGAAGTTGTCAACATAAAAGGAAGCATAAATGGCATTACAGTTGTGATTGACAAGAGTAGGGTGCAAGGATTCAGGTGAAGGAGAGTTGTAGACAGAGTTGCATCGCCAACTTGGAGGTGGCGCCGGCGGTTGTGGCGGTGGCTGAGATTCTCTGAGGATGCGGCGCAAAACACGCTCCCGCAAGAATGTGAGATGCAGCCACTCAGTGATATTCAGGTCCTCGAAACCCTGATGACAACCTTTCCAACGTGCGTCTGAGACTCTAAGTGATCGTATGCCTTCTGCGCGTCCTCGAATTTAAAGACCTGATTGACGGCCGGGCGGATTTTGGCCGCCGTGATCAGTCGCGTCATGTCATTGAATCTGCGCGGTACAGAGTTAGCATGGCTGGAGAATACAATGATAATCCCTGAAGGCGACGAACAGGGCGACGGATCCTATATGAACACCTCGAAGCGTGATCGCTTTCATGATGGCCAGAAGCGGTATGTTGATGTCGCTGTCGCTCTGGCGCTGGGCCGATACCTCAGTATTGGGGGGCGGCCTGCTTCCAAGTACGCCGAAGGCATGAATCCATCCACCTATACGGACAGCTGCTATGGATTTAGCGATGGTCTCCATCCCACCTGCTTCCATGACATGATCCACCCCGCGACCGTTCGTCTAGCATGCAAGACATGTCAGGCCCACTGTATAGTGCATCATAGCATGAAGCAGAAAAGAGATTCCAACATACGATTTTCAGAACCTCCTGGTCCCAGTCGGGTGTCGCCTTATAGTTTATGAGATGATGGGCGCCGAAAGACTTCGCGACTTCGAGCTTTGAGTCCGAGGAGGATGTCGCGATGACGGTTGCGCCGGAGGCAACCGCAAACTGCAGCGCAAAGCTATGTTATTGCCATGTTGATTTAGCAGAGTAGCCTGTGAAGGCGATAGATGTTGCGCACATCGATACACCACCTGTCCCTTGAATAAGAATAGTGTCGCCACCTTTGACAGGCACAGGGCCGCTAATCGCGTTGTACGCAGTCAACGCGGCGCAACTATATTGAGATCGGGTCAGTGATACTTATCAAACATGGCCAACAGGAATGCCAGTTGACTCACGGAAGAGTGGAGGCTTCTTCGTATGACAAATGCTCCGGAATCCTCACAAGCGACTGTTACGCCGTCAGACCTATGCACAAACGAGAACGCGTGAGTGGACTTACATGAGCGGGGAATGCCTTATACTCGGCCAACACCCCGTCAAGCGGTGAGCCCATAGTTGTACTTTGTATTTCCTTCGTGGTGTCCCCGTATATATGGTCCAGCACCATGCTCGCGCACACTCGATCTCCTGGGGCCCACGGTCTTGATGTGAGCAGGTCTGCACCAAGGGCGACGATCTCGCCAGCGCAGTCCGAGGCCGGGATGACGTTCTCCTTGTCGCTTAGAGGCTATGAGGCAGGTTACATGGGCGGCAATGGGTGGTGAGGCCTACATCCGATATGTCCCTTTAGAGACTGGGAGATCGCGGGCCTGACGGCATGTGAGCCAGGATATTGTAAGATACATGCCATTCTACGTACATTGAGGGACACGGCATGAATTTTGACGAGAACATCCGTTGCCCTTAATTTAGGTAGGGCGGCTTCGAGTATAGCAAGGGTGCTAACACCATCAACCTATATACGCTCAGAATGTGAATATCACGGAGACTGAACATTGTGGAGGGGCCGTACTTTGGTAACATGATATTCACGGATTGTGCTTGGCAAGGCAGGCATGCTAGACGAAGTTGGGCAGTGACAGCGATGGTTTCAAAATTCAAATAGACATCCCATCTTGAAAACTAGGTATTTATCTGAAGGCATCATCGACGTTGATCATGAGAATCAGACATTACTCACAATGTCCTGGGAGGGGCTTACTCACGTTGCCTATATACGGTGGCCAAGGAGTCCTTGGTCTCTTGCTTGCCACGATCAATAGCCGAGCTCACTGGCCAACACACTCGCACAAGGTTATCTTCGATTCAAGTTATACTATCGTCGTCGACGATGGCCACCCGCTGCTGGCCATTCGCACTGGACTTCGAAGCAGGCAGGGCTGAGCAGAGCGAGCATTGGTTGAGCAGAGGCGTCGAACGTGAGTCTTTTCGATGATGACTCTGAGTCCGTGCAATGGCTGGAATCTGGATACTACAGGACTACAAACTCTACATCCGCGGACTCTACAATCCGCGATGATCATTTTCTCTCTGGCCAGGCTCCATGCATCTGCAGTGACATGCACTCTCTGAAGGCCGTAGCCTGGTGTATCGGTGCAACAGAAACCTAGCCGATAAAGCTAGCGATGGGGCGCTGGGTCTTCGCGTTCAATTGTCTCATCGCTGTCCAAATCATCGATGCCCTACGGATTGCACACTGGTAACTGTCCAGGGTTATCCGCCATCTTACTTCGTCCTACTGGTTTTATCGCTTGGCTGCCCTTATTCAACTCCAAGTTCAAGGCACTAACACTAGTCGATACGGAGTCGGGCCTTTCGGAATACGCCGCTGCCTATCTACTGTTACTGTGCTCTGAAATCCTCGGCCTTGACGTAGCGAACCTGCGACTCGGGCCTTCCGCACCTGTGTGTATTTCTCTCGTGCAATATCATCTTGTAATCGTGCTCGACCATGCATTCGGCCGACCACCTGTCGGTTTGTTTCGAACGCTCAGTCAAAATAACACAACATTTCAAAATCACCCGACCGACATGCCCGTGCGGCTGGCAGCTTTCCGTTCGCAAACCGTCAGCCTTTCAACCGTCAGCCCACTCAAGGTCCAGCCCAATGTCAGCCCTCCAGGAAGCAGGGTATAAAATCCCTACGATTTCCAAGTTTTCGTTTCTTCAATCCAGGTCTTCCCTACAGCCTTCGATTACCCACATTCTTTTTAGCTTTCACCCTCCACACTCTTTCGACAACCCTCCACAATGAAGACCGCCATTTTCACCACCCTTGCCGCCGCCGCACTCACCGGTGTCAGTGCAGTCCCCACCAAGCGCGCCGCCGCCGTTGATGGTACGACTCATGTACACATGCATATGCCTACCGCGTGCTAATGGCTCGCCATTGCTCATAGATACCGCCATCCTCAACTACGCGCTCACTCTCGAGCATCTCGAGAGCGCGTTCTACGAGGGCGCACTCAACAAGTTCGACGCCGCCGCGTTCACCAAGGCCGGTCTGCCCAGCTGGGCGCGTGGTCGCTTCGTAGAGATCGCTGCGCACGAAAAGGCGCACGTCGACTTCTTGACCAAGGCGCTCGGCTCGAAGGCTACCGCTGCGTGCGAGTACAGCTTGTGAGTATTCTCTGTCCACACATCCACCACTGCTAACCTGTTTATCAGCCCTTACACCGACCCGAAGTCGTTCGCGGCTCTGAGCATGGCTCTCGAGGGCACCGGTAAATAATTCAGCGGTTCATGGCTATTTTCCGCGGCTGACGGTGGAGCAGGTGTCACCGCGTACCTCGGCGCTGCCGGGCTCATCACCAACAAGGACTACCTCACCGCTGCGGGAAGCATCCTGACCACCGAGGCTCGCCACGTCTCGTGGATCTCAGGCGCCGTCAACAAGGTCAACTCCTGGTCAGGCGATCTCGATGTATGTTTCCTCCGCGACTTGATCTCCTTTCAATGTCTAACCACGACTGTTATCATTAGGTCCCTTTGAGCTTGGACCAGGTGTACACCATCGCGGCGCAGTTCATCACCAAGTGCCCGTCGAGCAACCCGACGCTCCCCGTCAAGGCTTTCGCGACGCTCACTGTCCCATCGGCCGCCCCCGGAAAGAAGGTCAAGCCGACCTTCACCAGGCCCGACTCCGTGTCCAGCTCTACGCCGCTTTTCCTTGCCTTCTTCACCGGCCTTAGCCAGGAGTTCGCGCCCATCGGTAGCGACGGCATGGCCATGATCCCGGCAGACCTGATCGGCACCGTCTACACTGTCGTGACTACCAGCGGCACCAAGGCCGATGACAGCAACATCGTCGCCGGCCCCGCCATCATGAACTTCAACTTCAACTCCGACGGCACTCTCATTCAGTAGGCGTTTATCATTCGATTTGTGGGTTAGGGAAATACTGTCGCTTTCTATGTCGCTATCGAGCATGTAGGGAACATTCTTGGAGCACTCTATCAACATCATTTTTGCGTAAACTCTTCCTGAGCGGTGGGCCTTCCTGCAGTCCTGTTACAACCCATTTCTCGACGTCGTTGTCAGACAGGGGGATCTCACTCAAAAAGGCAGTTGAAAGAACGTGGACCTGGGAGCTCCTGGGAGGAAAATTGATCGCGACAGACACCACGGCATTTGCGAGCTAAGTACTTAGTATGAAATGGCGAAGCACAGAGCTGCAATGATTCTGACCATATTCTGTAGGTATTCACGAGCAGTTCCGCATGACCTTGAGACATGCGAGCCCTCATCGATCATCTTGGGCTTACGACTCGGGTGTGATGTACGTGTCCGAACTCCGAGCCGACGTGGTTTCCAGTAGGTTGAAGTTCGAGTCTTGCCTTCTTGAGAGACATCAGTGCTTGCGATCCTCATCCATCTGTCTTGGGTCTTCGGCCTGCGGCCAAGCATGTACCTTCCAGGGACAGTGTATGGACAATTTGGATAACTGGTGGAGAAAGTTGTCATTCGGGACTCCACGGAACTAAATTTCGCCCGTTAGAATCCGTTCGGTCCAATGAGGTCTTGTTGTCGCCTTCATCTGTGATATATTACTGACAGTCGCACACAGTTGACGCACAGCCTTAGACAGGTTTTTTATCTCAGGCTTTCTACGGGAAGCCGTGTAGACCCTAAATGACACGAGACGGTGCCTCCTCAGGCATATAAAGGTCACGGTCATGGCCCCGGCGATTGAGCTCAAAGCAAGCCAATAGCTCTTTCACTATCAATTAACCCCCACTCAGTTTCTCTTCTCTTACCCGATGTCGACGTCGGATCCCAAACACAGCGCCAAACCCGCAAACTCGACGACGTTCTTCGGTAAGCTTGTTCATTGACGTTCATGTACACGTTCCAATGAACTATTGACTTCAAACCGCAGTCGACTTCATGATGGGTGGGACGGCAGCTGCGATCTCGAAGACCGTAGCGGCACCCATTGAGCGTGTAAAGCTCCTAATACAGAACCAAGGAGCTATGATCAATGCCGGACGACTGGACCGCCCTTATACAGGCATCGTCGACTGTTTCTCCCGGACCCACCAAGAGGAAGGGATGAAGAGCTGTATGTGCAAATGATTTATATCTCTTTTGTACCCCCACTGAGCATCTCTAAATTTAATCCTTCCCAGTCTGGCGCGGAAACGGCGCGAATGTCCTCCGCTACTTCCCGACTCAGGCGCTCAACTTCGCGTTCAAGGACTCGTACAAACGCATGTTTGGATTCAAGAAGTCTGAGGGCTTCGGATTATGGGTCTTCGGAAACATCGCAAGCGGAGCCGCCGCTGGAGCCTCGTCCTCCGTCTTCGTCTACTCTCTAGACTAGTGGGCACATTTGATCATCATTCTTCAGCCTACACACCTCACTTCTCCTCTCCGTGCCATACGACACGGAACCGCTACAGCGCACGTACCCGCCTTGCAGCCGATGCTAAATCTAAATCAGGAACACGTCAATTTTCCGGCATAGTCGACGTCTACAAGAAGACATACAAGACTGACGGTATAGTTGGACTGTATCGTGGATTCGTGCCCAGTGTGGTCGGTATCATCGTCTACCGAGGACTTTAGTACGTTTAATCCCGCTTGCTGGTCGCATCGTTCATTTATTGACTACTCCATACGTAGCTTTGGAGGATACGACAGTGTCAGGGACACTGTTCTCGTCGGACCGCTCCAAGGAAACTTTGCAGCCTCGTTTGCGGTTGGATGGGCCTGCACTACAGTTTGTACTCTCATCCTCTAACACGGGCTCATGAAATTGATACACGTACACCGTTGTACTCTAGGGTGCTGCCATCGCCGCATATCCATTTGATACAATTCGCAGGCGCATGATGATGACATCAGGGGAAGCCGTTAGTATCGCTCGTTCTCTCTCTCTTTCTTGTGCTACAGCTGACCCGTTTGACTTTAGGTCCACTATAAATCCTTCATCGACGCTGGCAAACAGATTGTTGCTAAAGAAGGCACCAAGTCCCTCTTCGGTGCGCGTGTTTCCAGTTCTATATCTCTTCGAAAACTCCGGCCTAAATTGCTTTCCTCTGCGTACTAGGTGGCGCGGGCGCTAATGTCCTGCGCGGCGTAGCGGCAGCCGGTGCACTGTCCCTATACGATAAGTATGTCGGCACTCAGTTCTTCTTCTACTCAAAAGGCTAAAAGGCGTTTGCTGACCGTGTGTATCTTCTCACCTATCCAGGTTCCAGGAGCTCGCGTGGGGAAATGTTTACACTGCTGGGTCTGGCTGACGGTCGGCTGTCAGAGAAGGAGGAGGCCGAGGTCAACGAGGTTACATATAGATGAGCATGTGGCCTTGAGACCTGTCCTCATACGGGCTCTGGTTATCATGCATCATGATTCTTCGATGTGTCTAATCTACTTCCCAGAGGAAGTGACGATGACGCCGGAATGAGGTGCACTATCTGCTCACTTCAAACTTGAAGCCTAAAGGACAAGCACGACCATTGATTGAGGAATTGCGGTAGAACTTCAGATATCAAAGGAAGGCAGAGAGCTTCAGGTATGACAGCTAAGGACGAGTACACATGCATGGACTTTTGAGCACTTGGGCGCTTGCAGTGGGACCATCAAAGGATTCTTCAGGGATGATTCTTTGGAACATGTTGATTGGGAGCACCTAGGCGCTTGATATACAAGGGAGAAGCATCACATGGAGAGATCATGGGTAATGTCGGGCGACTGGTTCAAGGCGCTCCTGCATATAACTCTGGCGAGGAAACGCTCACCCATATATTGATTCGCGAGATCGCTCATTTTATACTGACCATGTCATCCGAAATCTTGCAGTCGTCGAAAGGCGTAGCGCTCGTCACAGGGTCAGCGCGAGGTATCGGCCGTGCAATAGCCCTTCGGCTGGCAGACGACGGATTCGATGTCGCTGTGAACGATGTCCTCGCCAGTCGCGACGATCTCGAAGCGCTGCGGACGGAAATTTTGGAGAAAGGGCGCAAATCGCACGTAGTCCCCGCCGACGTGTCCGTGGAGGAGGAAGTAAAGGAAATGGTCTCGATAACGGTAGCGGAGCTAGGTGGCCTTGATGTTGTATGTGCTGTGCAGCCAGCACGATAAATATGTTGTGAGAGAGACACTGATGACTTTGGTATGATCCCGTGTAGATGGTGGCAAACGCCGGGGTGCTGATGTGGGCCCCGTTCTTTGACAGTGAGTAGGGATGTCAAAGCTAAGAAAAGAGAACTCAGTGCTTATCGATGTTTGCTATAGCCACAGTAGAGCAATGGGATCGCTTGTTCAGCATAAACGTCCGTGGCGTGATGTTGTGCTACAAGTACGCCGGCCAACAAATGGTAGCGCAAGGACGCGGGGGTAGATTAATCGCAGCATCGTCCTTCGCTGGACAGCAGGGTGCGTCAGAATATTGCAAACGGTTGGAAAACATATTACTTACATTGCACGCTGATATAAACAGGGCTAGAGCTGGGGAGCGCTTATTGTGCAAGCAAATTTGCGGTTCGAGGTGTGCACGTATATCCCTGGCATGAATTGTCGCTGTTCAACACACGTGCTGCGACTATCAGGTTTAACCCAGTCCGTTGGTAAGTCTGACCACGCACGCATCTTCCTACGATGAATGATCATGCGAACGCACCAATAATCAGCGGCAGCGCTTGGGAAGCACAACATCACCGTGAATTCATACGCACCGGGACTCGTCGACACTCCATTGTGTGAGGAATCGAGCTTCCTATCTCGTGTCTATGTATATGCTGAATGCAGGATGCATAGTCCGTGTTCTAGTCGATAAGACTACCGATCTCCTGGCGGTCACGCCGGAGCTCGTCCTGAAACAGGCGAGTGGCAATTTCTACGAAGTCGCCGATAGCTAACTTTCACGAAGCTCGCGGATAAAGCAGCGCTAGGACACATAGGGACCGTAGCAGATATCGCCAATTTGGTGTCGTTTATCGCATCCAAGGAGTCGCAATTTATCACCGGTTTGTCCATCTTGCCATTTTTTGCATCGATTTGCTCATGGTATCTGTGTTCATTAGGTCAAAATGTGAGTTACGAGCGAAAAAGGTTTTCCATTATAGACTGACGAGATGAATCCACAGTTTTCTTCCGATGGCGGGCTTGGTCTCGCATAGTATGGGCCAGCGTCACCTTCGGGACATATTGAAGTAGAGGGTCTTCGCTTGTACAACCCAATCCACGTTCGAATGTTGTGTTGATGATGTATCTGTGGACGTTAGTTTGTAGTGAGAATGGTTAGTTCAAGAGATTGTATAAGCAGAAATGCGTAATAGCGTTGACATTCAATGGAGGGCTGTAGCCGGAGCTGCGATAGTCTTTGTGAGCTTGGCACTGTTCTGTTGCCTTGAAGGGGATCCATTTCACACCCGGTGAGTACATAGCATATTATTGCATGCTATATCACGTCTCTAGTTGGCATCGTAGCGCCGAAAGTGCCGCTATGAAAACACTAGCTTGTTGAGACAGATTCTCTGACATGTCGCGGCTTGACACTCACCTATATGGCAGCTCAACGTTCACCAGTTACTTTGCGGATGGTAACGTTCACGGCCAAAACAGCCGATTCTTCGTTCAGTGCTCGCAGCGAGGAGAAAAGGATCCAAAATTATGTATGATAGGGAGCTACACAGGATATCAATATTCCGGTCTACGTTACAGAGACTCTCGCACCTCATGCGCGGCACTTCAACTCCGCCCCGACGATTGAAATAGTCGCACCCAAACACCATCCCAACTCTGTTCCCTCAATCTGTTTACCGATCATGACTTCGCGATCGTCCCCGAACTCGTAGCCGAGCCTTAGCAGGGCGTGCATGAACGTCAGGTCAAGACAGTACTCGGGTCGGCCCTCCAGCTCTTCCATCGCCTCCTTGTTGCTGCCCCACTTCTTGAGCCAGGACGGCCTCCCCTCACACACATCGTGTGCGAGGGTCGCAAGGGTGGAGACGGTCAATTTAGGCGGCGAGCGTTTCGAGAGGAGGGGCTGAATGCGGTCGTAGAAGTAGGAGAGCAGGAGAACCTTTCCGGCCGGGAATGTCTCCATGAGGGAGGGTTGGTAGACGCCATTGAATGAGCACGGTTTTACTTCGCATATACTACACCAAGGTGAGACAATGCAGACGGAAGACGATATGGAGGCACTCACGCGTCCTTGGCCATTACGAGCTGCACGATCCGGTTGCATGCCTCGAAGCCACCGACATCTTGCCCTGCCATGGTGACATTGTAATCCTTCTTCGACCGCTCATCCTCTATTTCGACCACACGCTGCGTGCCTTTCGAAAGGCATGGGTTACCGACAATTTCGCCCGCTTTGCTGCTGGGGCGGATTGTCGACATGAAGTCTACGAGTTGGTGCACACTCTTCCGCGCGCTCATGAGCCCGTAGCCGAGATACGAGTGCTGGTAGAGAACGTGGTCGTTCCCTCCGAACTTGAGGTCATACTTGTGCTCGCCCTCTTCGAGCCGTGAGTCCGGTCTCGATGTGTCGAATGACGGTTCGAAGACTATCTGCGTGGAGCCACCGCCCAGATCGAGGACGGCGTAGGGTGGCGTGCCGGACGGAGTATTCGCGCGGATGGTGTTGAGGAGATAGTTGGCTGTGATCCAAGCGAAGACACCTTCGTCTTTGCCGTCCATGATAACTACGCCCTCCCGGTCGTCCAGAGGGAACGGGTATTTCTCGTGGAGATGATGCCGCACCGCATTGAGAATCGAGTCGCTTTGCTCGGGACCCAGGAGGCGAAGTCCAGCGGTAGCCTTCACCGCAACGGGCGTGCATTTACGCAGAGACTCGGGGACGATGGCAAGAGCTTCGTCGAGAAGAACATCGAGGCTGGCGGCAGCGTCGACCGGGCGGCCCTTGTAAGAAGACAGCCCAGGCTTCGTCATTTTAAAGACCTCGTATTCATACTCAGGCGATGCCCCACAGTTGTTGAACTTGTAGATGTGTATACGGGAGCCCGTCGAGCCCGCGTCGATCATGAGCGCATACTGTACAAGGCGCCCACCCGATTTATAGGGCTTAGAGCAGTACACGGTTTTCAGAGGATCGGGGTCGGTCGCGGGCGAAGTTGGGCGAGGCGTCTGCTTCGACGCGTCTGCATCCTCATCGGTATGTGGTCGAACGGTGGGTTCCGGTGGTGGGGGAAGTGGGTCGAGGTCAACCTCGTCGAGCTTTGGCCTGGATATAGCTAGCGTGGAGCATTGTTAGACGACATACAGCTACGGAAATGCAGTCATTACTCACCGGTACCTTCACTCTCGCTGCTCGTGCCCCAGCTGGGTAGTTGATCCCGTCGAGGCCCAAAGAACCAGACGAGCGCGATAATGACTGCCGCCCCAAGCGCAAATCTCTTCCACGCAAAGCGTTTCTTCCCATCTGACCGCTCGTAAAACCTCTTGTTCCCTGCGGGAGCAGGCCCCATCCCGGTCTCCAACCGTTCGTATGGTGGCGACAACGGCGCCATATTGCTGCGTAAACGAACTGTTCCTTTCTCGCCTGCAGGCGTGAGCGTGGTCGTCGATTTACACTGACTGGGATGTCGATGAAGGTGTGTTCCCAGTGTAGATCCACTATTGGGCATGCAGGTGGGTGGTGGAAAGAGAGACGCGGTTCCACCCCACAGCCTGAGCCGACGCGCATCCGCGTTCATTTCAATTTCACACAAAGACAATGCTTGGTAACCTCATGAAATCACACAGAGAACTCGCGTTGAAAGAATGGATCATTCGAGACAAGAGCGCACGAACTGTATTCGGCGACGAGATGGGTGTAGAATGTATGGATGTATCGAGAACTGGGACGTTGACAAAGCAGGGTAACTAGCATCACGAAGGGGATTGCACAGTAGGGCAAGTAGACAAGTGGGTGTAGATGAAGATGGAAAGTGGATAGGGAAGGGGGTACGACGACTACTCCTAGCCAGTGGATGGGGAATGGTGGAAGGTGGATAGAAATTACACGGAGTAGCGAAGGATAACGATCGTCACCGAAACTGGGGGGTGACCTGAGTGACCAGTCCAAAAAGAAAACAAAAAAGTATAAAGATGAGTAAAAAGGCGGGGATGGATAACAACGAGCACGGGATGGAGGGGTTTACGAGGGAGGGTATTGGGGGACGTCGATGCCATGAGACTTGAGCAGAGCCTCCGACGTGACCGCCCTCGACTTCCACATCTCTACTTCCTTGCGCAACTCATCGGCCGTATCCTCCAGCTCCCTCTGGTACTCCAGCTTGCGCTTGCGGCTACGCCGAGCCGCAATCGTATTTTGTCGACGCTTGGCCTCGATGAGTTGCTGCTCCGTGGGGTTTGGCGGCAGCGTCATCTCCTCAAGCTCATCCTCCTCATCGGGAAACGCCTGCGATCGAGGGCGCTTCCGAGCGAACACGGCGGGTAGCTCCTTGCGAGCAGTGGCCGATGGTCCAGTGTACTTGCGAGGCTGGGTAGGCGCATCGATGGGTACGAGGGAAGCAGGAGTGAGGTTCTTACGTGTCCCCGTCGCAGAGCTCTTCCGACGGTTCGACGGCAGTGGCTTCTGATAGGGCACACGAGGGGAAGCATAGAGGGAGTTGGGGTCAAGGGAAGGGGAGTTGGGCGAAGGCATCGTGTACATAGCATCGAAGTCGGGATTAACGGGGGGTTTAGGTAACTGGTGAGCGGGTGGCTTTGAGTGAGGGAATGGCGCAAAGTCGAAGTCCGGTGTATCGCTAAATAGTGACCGTCCCTCAAAACCGGTACCGTAGCCCTCCATAATGGGGCTAGTCATGATATCCGGCCCGTCAAGTCCCAGCGAGTCCATCAAAGGCGTCGTGAGCATCTCGTCGAATGGTGAGTCATCGTACGGAGACGTCAAGAATTCGTTCATGTCACTGCCCATAGAGTGGAACTCAGGCGAGCTGACGGAGGCTAAGGAGAAAGGGAAGAAAGACACGCGATAAGTTAGCATTGTTCTGTGCCCGATCTCGCAGGCGAGAAATGAATCACCTTGCATAACCTCAAGCAGTGCTTGCACAGCACTGTCCTGCTGCGATTGAGCAGGAGCGTCGGAAGCTGCCGAGACTGGCGGAGCCGAGTCCGTCGACATTGGGTCTTCCGGCTTTTGTGATAGCATGGTCAAGTAATTCGAACAAAGACTAGAGAAGTCGAAAGTGGTATTGGGTTCTGGTTGAGTCTTTGGCTCGTCGGTTGGAATTCTTCGAGGAGTGGTGCGTGGTGCAGGTGGTAAAAACTGGGGGATGCCATATTGGGCAGCGAGGTCCGAAGTAGAGGTAAAAACCTGGTTAAGCGTCCGAGGACGGGTGGTGGAGTGGTTTATCGAAGCATGTTGGGAGGTGGTGGTTGGGAAGCTTGAAGGCTGGGAGCGATCAAGTGGGTTTGGATGTAGGTGGAAGGCATTGTAGTCGGAAGAAGACGTATTGGACGGTTGCGGGGCGGACAACGGATTCAGAGTAGGTAGGCCATGCTGGCTATCGGTGTTGAATAAGTTGTTATATGCGGCCGGAATCGCGACGGAGTGAAGGGGCGAGTGAAAGGGTGGCAACGGTGGCGACCCTTGTGCTGTTCTGAAACGAGGCGACGACGGCGAAATCAGTTCCTGTTTCACATGGAGAGTAGAGCCCGTAGCCGCTGGTGACGGCGCAGACGCCGGCCAAGAGTAGCGAGCACGGTTGTCACTGTGCTCCACATTATACTGCTCGTGCGCCGCGCCGCGGAAAGTCTCATTCGCCGACGAAATATAGATCGCGTGCGGCTTTGAATCGTCAACGTGCATAGGAGAGCCTGAAGCCATGATATCCCCGTATACGGCGCACAATGACACGATAATTGGTTTGATCTCGACGGGAAACTGGCACGATAGGCCACGAAACGTGTGCAAAAATGAAGAATCTGACTCACAGATGCCTGAAACGGAGGACGACGCCCTGCACAGGAGAAAACTGCGCCTAGGGAGTCAAGTAGATGGTGGAAGGAAAGCAAGGAGTCACTTTCACTGATTGACTCGAGCCATCCTTATGTGTGAAAAATTTCAAGCTCAGAACCGCCCGTGCCACTGTTTCGGGTTGTGCCACCACACAGCTCTCAGATATATTTTGCCGCAGCACCGCAATTTCACCGCACAGTCCACTTTTTACAGGCGCTACAAACTCGTCGGTGCACGCTATCGAGCAATTTTGTTTCGCAGAACAGAGAAAAGTGAGCCCACAAGGGGATGGTAGCACGAAAAGAATTAATTCTGGGGCCGGGACGGTTATTGACTCATGCCCTTTCCGCGGCTCCGTAATTATCGACTGACCAATCGACAACCGAAGCGGACGGAACGGATGATAGGACCATCTGCTCGAGAACGGGTGGCAGTGCGCTGCGGTGCGCCGCATCAGAAAGCAATTAAGGGCCTCCACGACGCGCCGCAGCGCGCCGCTTGCAAATCGCATCGTCCACTTGTCGTCCACGTCGAACAGGCCGCCGTGCGCCAGGAACGCGTGTAGCGAGAGGGCGGCATAGGGCGGCATGCGGGGAACGTTCGCCGTCTTGGGCACCCCAGGGCACAGGGTAGCGCGGACGAGAACAAGGTACCAGCACCGGGAATCGGAATGATCACCGCAAGCGAGTCGATTCACATGTCGGGTATACGGTTACACTGCGCACAGTCCGATGTTCGTGGCTTGCTGGGGGCGCAGTCGGTGGGGCTGATTTTAGGTAGTCGGGATCATGAATAAGCGCTGAGCAACGCCAAACGTGTACCAAGCAGCAGCGTGTGGCGATACCTTTCATTTATTTCCGGTCCGGGCAGGACCACACGCTATCGAGTTCTGGTCCGGGGCGAAAGAGGTCGCCTTTCTTCATACAACCGTGCACCGAAGTGCGATGGCAAACGACGGAGAAGCTGCAGAAATTAAAGGTTAGCCAGGTAAACAAGCGCAGAGTATTTCAGCGGACTTGCACACCGCTGCGCCCAGTGACCATAACACGTCGTGCCTCCATCCATGCCACCGGCGCTTGTGTCGATTCGTGCCCGCTGGCCGCACCGGTATCCGGCTAGCCATGTATACGGCCAACAGTCCAAGTGTAGTATCAGGGTATACCCAAGAGCTCCAGACGATGGACTTATCAGTGAAGTAGAATTGATAACCTACAGGCCGCGCCACTTCCAAAGGTTAGAAGTATGTAAGTATAGGAATTTTGTGCAAGGCTGGTGCTCTGAGCTCACCAGTAGGGCCCAGTGGTGATGGCCATAGAGACTGTCGTGCATATGGTGTTGAACGCGGGGTCGCGAATCACTGGAAAGGTGAGAGAAAAGCAGAAGAAAAGTGCGGCTCCGAGTTTTTGAATTTGAACGTAAGTACTAAGCTTCGTGCTGCTGAGTCGTGTCTCGTATCTCCAGTGACCTCAGCTGCGCCCTGGTCAACGTGAAGATATCCTTGGGCTCCTCATGGCGAAGGGTGGAGTCGGTGAGTCAGAGTAGCGATCAAGACAAACAGTGGAACGGACGTCCAGTATGGTCGCGTTCAAGTCGCGTTCGATAACTTCAACTTGTCAGCCGGCCGCCGTATCCCCCGCTGGCCTCCGCATCCTCCGCTGGCCTCCACGAACGTCGTGTGCATACTTACATGTGTATCGCAACCAGGCCTCATACCAGACTGTCGAATGCAGGTCGAATATGCCCTTGTAGTCGCCTGACCAGGGAATTGTCCCGGTTTACCGTTTGCCGCGTCGCCTGCAGTCGCGCTCGCGGAGTCTCATTTTCATCTTGCCGCTTCGTCCGATAATTCCTGCCTTTTTCCGCTGCTATGTCCGTACGTATCTCAATGCCAATCTACTGCGAAGTACAGTCTCATTGAACATCTTGTCGTTTGGAGCAGTTCTGCGAGCACTGTGCTCTAGTTGTACCGTGCACCATAAATACCATGCTCAACCTGGTCATTCCGTCCTTTTATAAAGAGCAGGACATCCGTTGCAGACTTTCAACTCACCTCAGATATCATGGCCCCCTCCAAACCTGAAATCAAGATCCTTACGCCTATCGTGCGTACTTGTCCTCTGCAAGGCCCGCGTTGCCGATCCTCACGATTATTTTCCCTCCATCTAGGGCATGCTTGGCTACGGCTACAGCAAAGAGCTCTTTTGGCAAGCCGTCAACCAGGGCGTCGATGCTATCATCGTCGACTCGGGCTCGACCGACTCGGGCCCGCAGAAACTCGCGCTCGGCGAGACGACGTGCCCGCTCGAGTCGTACGTGCGCGACCTGACGCCAATGCTCGAGGCGTGCTGGAAGCACCGCGTCCCCGTGCTCATTGGCTCGTGCGGCGGCGATGGGTCAAATGTGCACGTCGACCTCTTCCTCAAGCTCATTCGCGACATCGCGGAGGAGAACAAGTGGGCGTTCAAGACCGCCGCGATTTACTCGGATATCGAGAAAGCCGCCGTGCACGACTCTGTGGCGAAGGGTGAGGAACAAGCCGTGCTATTCATGCTCGTCGAATTTTACTGAAACGCGCACTCCTATTATTTTTGTTGTCGGCAGGACTGATTAGACCGTGTGGGCCTGTGCCCGTATTGACGGCTGAAGAGGTTGACGCCGCCTCCGTCATCGTCGCGCAAATGGGCCACGAACCGTACCTCAAAGTCCTCCAGGACCATCCCGACGTACGCGATTCGTATTTCATAACCTCCCATAATCCTGACGTAGTACAACAGATCGACATCATCATCGGTGGCCGCTCATACGATCCTGCGCCGTACGCCGCATTCAGCTACCTCCACGGCATCGACCCGGGCGTGGCGTATCACATGGGGAAGATCATGGAATGCGGTGGCCTCTGCGCGACACCGAAAGGCTCAGTGAGTTCACTCCCCTCCCCTTTGCGGCGACTGTCCGAGACCGACGCGACAATATTCTTTCCTAGGTCATCGTGGCCACCGTCCGCGAGCACGATTTCGATCTGGAGCCGGTGAACCCTGCGGAGCGGTGCACCGTAAACTCCGTCTCCGCGCACACGCTCTACGAGAAGACGCGTCCGGACATCCTCCCCGGGCCCGGCGGGACGCTGTACCTCGACGCGTCGCAGTATACGCAGATCACACCGCGCAAGACCCGCATTTCCGGCGCCAAATTCGTCCAGGACCCGTACACGATAAAGCTCGAGGGTGCGAAGATCACCGGGCACCGCTACATTGCTATAGGCGGAATTCGGTAAGAATTCGGATGTTCAGCGTAGCGGCTAATATCGACTCACGGGCGTGCATTAAATGACAGTGACCCTATCCTGATCGGGCAGATCGACCCCTTCCTCGAGAGGGTTAAGGCATACGTCTTCGCGTCTCGCCCGGACAGCGCAACAGCACAGATCATCTTCGTACGCAAAAAATAGGCTCCCACCGACGGCATAGTTTGCTGACTGGTGCGCGCGCAGCACGTGTACGGGAAGAACGGTGTGATGGCGGAGCTGGAGCCCCTGCGCGAGACGGCCGTGTCGCACGAGCTCTGCATCATCGTCGAGGTGAGCGCACCGACGAAAGCGCTCGCCCGCGCGCTCTGCAACACAGCGCGCGTCGCGCTCCTGCACGCCGCGTACCCGGGCCAGATCGCGACAGGCGGCAACTTCGCCTCGCCGCTCACGCCGCTCGAGAACTACCTTGGCGAAGTCTGCGGGTTCAACGTATATGTGAGGCGTGCGTGGATGCTGATGATGGCGAGGACTGACATCATTTCATTGTAGCACCTTATGCCCGTTGACGATGCGTTGCAGCATTTCCCGATCACGGTACATCAAGTTGGCGGTGCTGCAGCGCCGCGTCCGGTCCCGCCGGTGCTAACCCTGGTGCAGAACGAGTCATCTTCCGAGGAGGTAGGCGTTGAGTCTCCGCCGCTGGTATCGCATCTTTCTGTAGCGCGAAGTGCCGGCAAGAAGACAATCCCTCTGCGCGAGCTTGCCAAAGGCGTCCGGTCGAAAAACGCGGGTCCATTCGAAATCACTCTCGATGTCATGTTCGAAACTCTGGAAGACTACGAGTTTTTCAAGCAAAGTGGCATTATCACCGAGGTCAGTACTATGGGATGCCATCGGCCCTCACTGTCTACCACTCTGAACACATCTCTACCTCGCAGGACCTCATATGCAAGGCATACCAGATTGAGCCCAGCAAGATCTGCGCGTTGGTTTTCTATGACCAGGCCATGGCTTTCAAGGTAATGCAACTTAATTCAGAGATGGCGCACACATGCTGATCTTTCCTACTCCAAGGTCACACTGGCCCGCGCACGGCCACAGGGCAGCTTCGGCGAAACAGACATGCATGGCTGCCAGCAGTATGCACCGCTGGTAAACCTTGAGCTTACACTCTGAGGAAGGAAGCGGGACAGGATTGGTTCCTGTCTGTTGAAAGGTCTGCACTTTACTCGCTTTTCTCGCTAGCCTCAAAAATTGAATCTACTATTTATAGTGTATGTAGAGTCTTGTAGACCTGGTGTGAACATGACCATAACTATCAAAGCAGCTGTATGTATGCGCGGATCGCCGGGGGCCTTGGAATGGAAGATTACGATATTCCACATCGTGATTGAGAGATCTACATATGCATCCCGAGTCGATTCCGGGCCACACGAAGAAGAGCAAGTGGTATTACGGTGTAAGAAAAGATGCCTGCCTCGCCACCACCCGCACTTTTGAAACCCTACCCACTGTACTAGCGCCCTGAGTTAGCTAAGTGTCCGGCAAGTCTAAGGTAGGCACTCAGGTAGGCATTCCAGTACACGCAGCATACATGCGACGCTTTGAAATAGCGCGACGAGACGACCCTGATCCACAACGGCTGATCATCGATCAATGATAGTGGATGACTTCCCGCAGGATTTGCAAACATAAACTGTTCCTGGATACTTATTTTTTTTAAAATAAGTCTTCCAGGTTTCGTAGGGCGAGCCTCCTTCCTCATTTGGACAGGACCCTTTCCCTTTTGGGATGTCTATATCACGTGGTCCTGAAGTGGTTGAAGCCTGAAGGTGCAGTCACTGGTCAGAGCTCAACCAGCGCCGCAGGCCCTCTCTATGTAACTAGATCTGTTGCAACTTGCGGGAGGGTCAGACAAGATATCCGAGCCCGCTAGTCTCCGGTAGTCAGACCAAAATTGCGAGCAAAAAATGATTTTAGTTCTTTACGAGCCCGTGAGGTTGAAGGAATCATTTCAACTTTCAACGGCTGCCAAAGGAGACTAGCTATAGCGAGCTTGAGGTGACCTCTGAAGATCTGACCAAGGAGGGTTCAAATTTCCACGAGTTCTCCCAGGATCTTTACTGTCTACACAGGGCTCCCGGATCTACCGTGCGCTTGCCGCAAGTCTTCTTTTCCGACGTCAATTGCTGACATCGTTGTTGCTCTTGTCGTCGCTGTCCAGTTTAGATTTTTGCATATATGTACTCGCGATTGAGAGAGTAGAAAATAAAACCATCAAGAAAAAAAATAAGTATCCAGGATTGCCCGAAGGGCCGTTTCTATCTTCAAACGATAAAGCGGAGTTGGAACCGCTGCTACCGTTTTGAGACGACTAGAAACGCTCCTGAATTTGAAAACGACGAGCGTTTCTTGAAGTTGAGCGTGCCGGAGTGCCGATGCTCGCTTACAATGCCGAGAGCGTGCCGCGTCTCAGGTACACTGCGAGAGCCTCGCGCGGAGGTCAAAAAATCTAGGATTATAGATCTACATCTAGAGGAGGGGGGGCCCCCCCTCCTCTAGATTTTGCGTTTGAAGACACTTTGAAGACGATATCAACGTGTCGGAGAGTCAAAAACTTTCCGGGGTCTGAGCGGCAACGCGGCCGACAAGGAAATCAGGCGTTTAGAAATATTATCTATGTTTCTAAACGCTGCGGGAAGTCATCCAGTATTAGTATTCAAAGTTCAGAAAATCCGCCGTACTCGGGGAAGCGTCGGTCACAAGTTCCACCGTACACGCGTTTTACTATGACTTGCGCGCCGCCGACGCTTAGGTTTTATTCCTGAAACACAACGACGCTAGCCTCTGTGGGTCGCAATCAATCTTTCCAAACGGACGAGCTTGGCCGCATGCAAACTCATGGCATGGCATTCACATTTCGTCGCCCACAGTACACCGTGCGGCGCCGTGCGGGACCCATCTGTCGGACGAGAATACGCAATCGTAACCAGGGAGATCAAAGCAAAATACGACTTCGAAAAAGGGTGGACACAGGTGCATACTATTACCATGCTCGTACGTCGTACCGCGTTGGCTTGGGATACGGCGATACCCAAAGTCTAAAGATATCCCTCTGTTGAGCTCGGGCTGACCTCGGTTCAGGGTCATTCTGTCTACCAGCGTATTGAATGTCGCTTGATCAAATCTTCAGCATCTTGCATGTTTGGTAGGGCTAATTTACTCTCTCTGATCATTGTGATCGCAACAGTGCTTCCTCCGGGGTTTTCGACATACCCCGACTCGACGACCACCCTGCACCCCTGCACGGGCCCCCACATCAATCGATAATTCTCAATTCACTCGTTTCCTTGTAGAACGACAATAAAACGGCGTGAAAATGGTCGATTCCCTATCCCCCTTCGTTCTCTCCCTCCCCGACGTCTTGCAGTGGACACCGCGTTCCCGCGAGTCCTCCATTCGACCGTCCTCACTGAATAACGCCTCTATATATCGCAAGCAAAATGCACCTTACACTCTTTTCAGCAACCACCCTCCTGTGCACGCTTGCCGCTGTCGACGTGTCCAGCGCGGAGAAAATTCGCAGGACCTCTCAGCATCGGTCTGTCCCCAATGTCGCGTCGCGAGCAGTTGCCGCGGAACAGGCGCTCTTCTCGCAGCGTGTCGGCATGATCGACAACATTAAAGCCGCTATGCAGGCCTCTATCCGTACGAGGTCAGTCAGTCGCTTTTCTACCGCTCTATCCTAGTGTCTAAACAATTATCTTTCAGCTGGGAGCAAGGAACCGCTGCCGGTGGTGTTCTTGAATACGACGAGCCCAAGTACAGTGTCTTCGCGGATAACCCATTCCAGAACAACGGCCACGTCCCCGTTGCGCCATTGCAGTTTGCTCTGAGCGCGGTCGTGCGCCAAGCTGCCGATGGCCGTCTTAGTCAAGTCATTGGCGACGGCCTCGACGCCGCAAGTCTGGACGGCGCTTCCGCCGGGCCCGCGGTACTTTTAGGTACGAATCTGCTCCCATGCTGGTTTACCTCCCGCGCTCAACTTCTTACGACGCGTCCTTGTTTCCCTGTTCAGGCTCCTTTGCCGACAAGCCCGCTCGTCAGAGCTACTGGAAGACCGCTGCTGAGAAGCAGTTGAACTACGTGCGTTATCGGCTCATACTCTTTGCTTATGCTTTATACTTATAACAAGGCCAGATTCTCACTCAAGTTCCTCACACCGACAACGGAGCATTTTCGCAGCGCGCAGATTCGAAGCAGTTCTGGTGAGCACCGAAACAGTCCGATCTGCGTACCGCCGGCAAGTTTAAATGCAGACGCTGATCACTCGACTGTGCAGGGCTGATGGCGTGTACATGGGACCCCCCTTCCTCGCGTACTACGGCGCCGTGACGAACAACAGCACCCTCCTCCAGCTCGCGTACGACAACATCCGCCTCTACCGCGAGGTGCTCCTTATTCCCAACGCCACTTCCACCGGGCCCCTCTGGGCCCACCTCTACGACGACGACAAGAAGGCGTGGCAGGACAAGGGTATTTGGGGCACCGGCAACGGATGGGCTGGGCTCGGTATAATCCACGTCGCTGCGACCATCGAGAAATCGAAATTCAAGGACGACTTCAAAAACCAGACCGCCGACCTCGCGGCATGGGCCAAGGAGATCATCGATGGCACCTTCGCCAACGTTAACGTTCGTCTTGTTTCTTTTTTTGTCGTGCCGTTGATCAAAGGCTGACCGTTCCCGCGCAGAAAACCAGCGGCCTCATCCCTGACTACATCGACGGCAGCGGCTCCTCCCAGCCCGGGTTCGGCGACGCGTCGGCTTCAGCGGCCATCGTCACCGTCGCCTACCGCGCTGCCAAGATGTGGCCCGAAGGCTCCGGCAGTCCCGTCACCTTCGGCTCAAACTACACGGATGCCGCCGCCAAGATCCGCGACGCCGTCTTCTCGAACGTCAACGACTTGGGCGTCCTCAGCCCGTACGTCGACCCCCTGTCCTGGAGCGCGATCGGCCTTCTCTCCACGGAGGGACAGAGCTTCGGGTTGATGATGTTCGCAGCGTGGCGCGACTGGCTCGGTCTGAACATTTAAGTTCTAGGCTGAAACCCTTATAGTGCAATATGCTCTTTATCTATTTATTCGTGGGCCGTAGTTTCGTATATAATAGCGTAGACATATGTTCTTGCAGAGTACACTCACTCCATCCTCACATTCTTTTTCAATTATTGCCCAGGCTGATTGACCGAACATCAGTGAGAATTATAAGATGCCATGACCGTAGATACTAACAGCGAGACAAGACCAACGTACATAACGATGCGCTCTGCTCCGGTCCATCAAGGACTCCTTGGAATGCTGGGCACAGGCGGTGCAGAGCTCGGTGCGCTGAAGAAACCAGAAGCTGTCACGCTCATCGCCTCCACGCCCGCCCCGCTGGACTTGCGCGTCGTCCCCCGGCCCACCGAGATCGACCCCCGCCTCCCCGTCGTGCCCACCCCATTCACCGCGTTCTCGATGCTTATCATCGATTTGGCCTTGTTCTGCGACGCATACGCAAAGCCCGCCCCGCCAATAGTGCCGTTTCCCGTCGTGTGCACCGACCGCGCCGTGCCGGACTTGGAGCCCGGGATCCTCGGTTTGTACGGGATGGGCCCGCCCGAAGTGTTCCACGCGCTCGGGGGTGTCGGCGGTGCTGAGTCGGTGGGCCGCGTGTCCCGTACGTGGCTTTGGCTCTGCCCCGAGCCGCTCGGACCTATAGGCATCACCAGCATAGCATCGTCGATGTCCTCGTCGTCGTCGTGATATGAGGCCCTGTTGTGATTCCGAGGACTCGACGACCGGTTGGATGAAGCGTCGGGGGACGAGTGGTATGACGGCTGAGGGGGAATAGCTTCGCTACGGTCTAAGACCTCATCGAAGACCTCATAGTATCGCTGTATGCAAAGCTTAATCACCATACCGAGCGTTGTTTTGCCCTCAGATATTGCGGCAGGGTTCGAGCGTGGCGAAGACGACTCGAACAGCGTCGGCCCGCCGGGGATAGTGCACATCATAACGTCCTTGGCGGGGTTGGACCCGGAGAGGAGGTTAGGGCAAAGGACAACCGATAGGTTATGCGCGTCCATCCTATTCGAGGCCGCGCGTAGTGAGACCTCATGCATGAGATCTACTATCGCATGAGATCTTCTGCTGAAAGTATGAAGAACGACCTGACTCACGGAGGTAATGGCTGAGCAGTATATAAACACAAGGCGGTAGTTCCACGAGGATCGTGTCGCGTATGTAACTCACACCCGACATGTCGCCCGGGTCGTTGGTCGGCGTAGGACATCGTCTTATGACGGGATACAGGCTCTCCGGAATGATAGGCTCTGGTAAGTCGCGCAGATACTTCTTTAGCAAGACGGCTGCCAGATGTGGATCTCCAAAGGATTCAAGAGTGACAACTTGGCCTGTAATGCATGAGTCTCGATTTGCGGACGAGGGATGTACAGTCCTCACCTCGGTCGTACGCTTCCTGTGCTTGACGAAGAAGAACAGAGTTCGGAGAACGTCGGAAGAGTCCTTCTTCCTCCATGCCTGTGGGCCAAGTTTAGACCTTGAGTGCAGAGATGGCAATGTCTCGCTCGTACCCGTATCTCGCAGGTACTGAATACAGTCCTTGACGACTCTGGGGATGCCGCCCTTCTCGCCATGGTAACCCATGATATCTTCTAAAGGCACGCCAAAGACATCTGACCGCGATGGAACTGGTAAGATGATTTGTTTCTCGTGTTTGAGGTTTTCCCTGCGGGTATTTGAGCCACACGACCGTCGAGCAAACGACACAAGTTAACGTACTCATAAACAGCACGGGGTATATCAATCTGCGTCAGAGGAACTTGGGATGCAAGGTCCGACAGGGTATCTATATAGATGATCTTCCGGAAGAACTTGGGGCTGCAAAGGTGACACTATTAGGTGCTGAAGTCAACGGATCGGAATCGAATAAACCTGATGATGGCCCCAGCCAGAGAGAAAAGCACTGAGCAGTATTTGTGAGACGCGAATAACAGGCCATGTGATGAAGCTCACTCTTCGAAAAGAAATTTGAGTGTACAATGAACTGTCACGCGTCAAAGAGCGAACAGCTGAATGAGATGCGCCCCACTCACCAATCTCTTGAGATTCTTGCGGTACTTCCGGCTGAGACTCCTATAGGCTTTCCAGACCCAGTTCCAGCCGGGTGTATGTCGTCCGCCCGCTGCGAAGAATACGACTGTATAATCGGACTCGACTGCAAGAGCATGAGATTATCTAGGTATGCACTATTTGATGACAGGCGCACCATATAAATTAAGGTAAGATAGTATGCGCCTTGCAAAAGGGATTCGGTGATGAAGACTTGAGGAAAACATGCAGTGACTCACGACAGCAAGAGGTCGTAGTTGACTTCGCGTGGGTCCGGCAATGCCGATGCATTAAGGACCACCCTATACTACACGTTAACAGTTGCATGGGCGTCCTAAGGGACAAAACGCACATGGGTCTTGTCCTTGTCAAAAGGCATACGAGTTAGCTGAAGATAGGTACGACAAATTTGCCAGTGCTTACTCGTAGTCAACACCAGCCTGCCATATCAGCCGTGTCATGGCCTCCTGCACTCTATCTCTAGCATCCGGCTCCTCGCTATCCGCACCATTCCGCCTACCCCAGGGTGCACTGAATAAATTTTTCCGCCTGGGGGACTTTGGTGAATCTGGAGCAATCGGCGAGGATGGCGAGGACGGTGCCAAAGAGAGAGCGGCCAGTCTCTGTTTCAAACTGAGCGGATGAGGAGCCATATAAGCAGCTAGCGAACGCGTATTATTGTAAGGAAAGCGACCAGTGCAAGGGGTCCACACTGCACACTTCGTCGTCGTCCGTGCAAGTAGGTAACGGTAGGAGGTTTGAAGGGAACGCGCTGTACGAGCGCGTCTCCGAGGTCCGCATCCGGTGACTTCATAGGTCTTCTGCGGCTAGCAAGATCATATTCGCTTTCTCTGTACACACGAAAATGAACCCAGAGAGGGTCCTGCGCAAGCTACAGGACAATCCAAAGAGGGTCGAGTGTGTTTCTGTATTGCAAATGTTCACGATATGCTAATTGCCTCTTCGTTTTCCAGTCACTCGACGCTGCGCGCCGCGGATCCATCGCAGACCTCACAGAGCTTGCCAACTTATGGCAAAATGCAGGGGGTCAACAAATGCTAGCAATGGGTATCCTGGACATTTTCTTCAGCCATCTTGACGCCTCTAAAGCGCCCAATGAGCCCGATGCCGTCGCTGACCGCGGTCCAGCCGCTAGCCGAGCGTTCATGTCCCTCTTGGGCATTAGCAAGGCCGGTAATTTCTGGGGGGATGGTTCAGAATACGTGGACAAGATACTAAAAGCTTGGCCCGGAATATTCAAATGGAGCGCCTTTTTCTTCGCTGTACGCATCAATAACCCGAGGACGACTACCCCGCAGATGAAACGATCAACCATAGATCTCCTTACTGCATGTTGGTATACGATATCGCGTACTGATTGTGCTCGGGAGGCGATCCTCGCTACGCCGGGAAGTATCGAGGTCGCCACAAAGCTCTGGCTCCAGGAGGACGCCGGCCCTATCCCGCCGACCATCGACGTGCCAACAGGATCTGCGGCGCTCGATTCATTCTTAAAAATGGCGACATCCAAAGAAATCGACAGAGTCCTTCAAAGCACGGGCAACAACCCCAAGAAGGTTGCACAGATGGCCATGTCGCGCTACCGTACGGCTATCGAGAAACCGCACATCCACGGCGTTCGAGCTGCAGTGTTCGCTGATCTTCTCGGACACTTGTCCCGCCCTCTCATGCACCCTTTGCGATTCGCCCTACTGAGCACAAATGTTATCCCGCTCATTACGAAGGGGCTAGTGACCGTCTCTCAACAACTCAACCAATACAAGGATGATCCATTCCTTCTGGAGCCTATGGTCGCGTCCTTCGGCTATTTGTGTAACTGTCTCGATTCCACGGATGGGTTCACATGGGTCGTGCAAGCGATAAATTCCGGCCTTATCACGGCCTTTCTCGACTGCAGCCCGCACTTCTCCAGAGTAGATGACCCAGACGACTGCGACATGATCTTGACCGTTTTTCGAGATATCCTTCCTCGATATCTGGTCTACCGCTCGGTAATAGAGGCCGTCGACGAGGCTATGCAGCATATTAGTAGGGAGTCTCACATGAAGATCGCGAAAAGCATTGCCAAGGACATATGGCAAGACTTCCACCGGCTCGCTGTCTACCGATGGATGGTCACTGTTCATGCTAAAGCCGTGAAAGGCAAAGGCACTACGTGTGACAATGTCGAGGTAATTTCTAACGGGTCCCGTCTACCATTACTAGTCTAATCGTTAGAAACAGTGTCAAAAGATCGACGTTAAACAGAATTTCCGCAAATGTGGAGCATGCTATGGAACGACGTTCTACTGTTCCAAAGAATGCCAAGTGACCGCTTGGGAGAAGGGGGACCATAAAACGATGTGCAAGATGAAACAACGAGAACGCTACGGTAGGTTCTACGTCCACGATTGCATTGGCCCATTCATACCTATACAACTTTGCAGAGGGGAAACAGCAGTCGATCTCAAAACACGATGCAGCCTTCTTCCACCATCTCTCCACTCATGATGCGCGGCGGCACCTCCCAATGCTCCGGGAGCTAGCCGCCCGCGAGTTCCCCGACACACCACTGACGGGTCTCATAATCTGCATCGACTACACCGCGCGTCCTGAAAAGTACACCGTTGTCCCGATTCACGGTTTTGTTGGCCGACCCGCTGAAGGTTCCGTCAACGCCATAGCGAGGAACGAAGCCCTTCTCGAGAAGGCCCGTGACTATCCAGGGAAGTATACGCTCATCCAGAGCACAATTTCCAACGGTCGCGGGGATACACTTGTGATGACGCTAGCCACCGGGGAGTTTTGGATGGGGGATGTGGACCCCAGGGATATCGCGAGCTTTGAAAAGAAAGCTGACGAGCTCGCCGCTATCCCACACATCCAGTCACGCAAGGCTGATCTAGCGAAAGCCCGCGAAATCATTGCGATACTTACGAAGCGATTCGGGGAGAGCTGTGAGGTGGACGACGAGACGTCCGAGGTTGACTGAGTGACTGCAGAGAAGAGGTATGGCCGATTCACTATTATTGTCCAGTACTAGCCTACTAGGGACGTTATATCCCTGCACGAATCTTCGTGGACTCAGGACCGTCGACTTTGCTTCAAAAAGCGAACTGCAGAGTACCTAGACACCTTTTTGCTACTGCCACCTGACCTCACCGACACTGGACAGATGTCAAGAAATTGAACAAATCGTCAGTGGGATAACCTAGGATAACCTACACATGACTAGACGCGCCACACGCTGCCACACGAGAGCCTGTTCCGGGTCCGGTTCAGCACTGGGCCGGACGCTCTACTTTGACCCCGCTGCTCGTACTTCTCATTTATTTAAAGCAGGCAAGCAAATTCGTCCAACATGACTTCAAAACGCTCCTTGTTTCCTTCCTTTTCCTATGATTGTCGCGTCTCCATTCCCGCAGATCCCCCAGATTCCTGAGCAGAACTTTCACCATCACTGCTTTGGCCGCCCGGATCAGGTCGCCTGGCCCCAGGACTTCACGCTCTACATCGATGGTGTGACAGGTCGTAGGCGCACTTTCAGGGAGTTCAGGGAGACTGTATACGATGGCGCAACGGCACTCGGCAGCCCCGTCTCACAGGGTAGCCTAGGGCTCACAGACCGCCACATCGTCGGCATACTGTCGGAAAACTCAACGGTACTTAGATTCTACCCGGCATGTGCGCAGATTTGATGACTGACTTGGTGAATGTGAAACAGGAATATGTCGCACTAGTACACTCTCTGTTGGCGGCGACTGTTCCGCTCGCGCTCCTATCATCTTACTCGACGTCCTTTGAGCTTCGACACGCCGTCGGTCTGTCCAAGGCGACACATCTATTCGTGCAACCCAAGCTCTTAGGACGCGCACTCAAAGTAGCGACGGAGCTAGGTGTGCCTGGAAATAACATCTACACGTTGGGCGGCGAAGTGAAAGGACGGAAGAGTTTTAGTGGGTTAATCGAAAACGTTCGAACATCACACCTCACGAGGCTCCCGGTACGCCCTGCAACAAAGGATACACTTGCATACCTTGTGTTTTCTAGCGGGACCAGTGGCCCGCCGAAAGGTAAATGACCCCTTGCTTGACATATGACTACGAATGAAACTCTCCCCGCTCAGCCGTTATGATCTCGCATGGGAACTTGACGGCTTCCTTGTATCAAGCCCTTGTAATGGGTAAAGTCGTGGGGGAGGCGTTTCCTGTAAGTGACAGTTTCTTTTTATTCATGACCACACGTTTCCCGGGTTGATAATGCGCAGGTTCCCCCACCGAACACGCCGGAAGGAATCCCTGTAGCCCTCGCATTCTTACCCGTACATCATACCTACGGTATCTGATCTTTTTTTGGTACGTATCTCTTGTGCTTACAGATTTTTCTTTTGAAGGTCTCCACGTCCAATGTTTTCGCGTCTTCGCTCAGCCGCAGACCATGATAATATTGCCCACCTGGAACGTCGACCTCACGCTCAAGCTAATAACCAAGTGAGATAACACGCTCGTTCTTTGCAGTACGGCTTACTTATTAATTTCGCCATTCTATCTTTTATACAGACACCGCGCGACAGGCCTGTCGCTTATCCCCTCCGTGGTGCATCAGCTGGTCAATTCGCCCCTGATCAAGAAGGCAGACTTGAGCTCGCTCACATTTATCACCAGTGGTGCGGCATACCTTCCTCCGCAACTCGCTGCGAAATTTCAAAGGTACACGCCCAAAGCAAGATTCTCCGAAGGTGCGTGTCAATTGTCTGTCGACGAGTATTTATCGGCTCAAAATAATTCAAAGGCTACGGACAATCAGAAGGAGTGAGTCGATACTTCCATCTACCACGACAAGATAGCTGACCATTACGCTTTTTCAGACATTATCGTCTCTGGCGAAGGTACCCGACGGTTTATTTGGCATCGAATCCATTTCAGGCTCGTCAGGAATCCTCCTCCCGGGCATGGAAGGGCGCGTGGTCAAGGACGACGGATCCGAAGCCAACGCCAACGAGTCCGGAGAGCTGTGGATACGAGGTGACACGGTTGCCTTAGGGTACTGGCAGAACGAGAAATCTACGAAAGAGACGTTCTTGCCCGACGGCTGGTTGCGCACTGGCGATCGCTTCCGGTTCGATAAACAGGGCTTGTTCTAGTGCGTTCAGTTTTCTTTCCAGCTCCTTGTTCTCGGTTGGGCGCTCAACGCTGCATCCATCTAGCTTCGAAGACCGCGCAAAGGACACCTTGAAAGTGTCTGGTGCACAAGTCTCGCCTGTCGAGATTGAGGACGTCCTCTCGTCGCACCCGGACAAGCTCATTACCGACGTGTCTGTCGCGGGTGTGAGTGGCGGGCGCACGTCTGACGAGAAGGTTCCACGCGCGTGGATCGTCCTCAGCCCCGCAGGTAAGGCCCATGGTGGCGCAAACGTGATCAAAGTGCTGGATGCGTGGTCGAAGAAAAACTTGAGTAAATACAAATGGCTGCGAGGGGGCTTTGAGATTGTTGATGAGGTAAGTGGTCCGAAATCATCGTAAGAGGGGCTTGCTGAGTAGCTGCGCGTTTGACAGATCCCAAAGAGCCCGACGGGGAAGGTGCTGCGTCGTGTCTTGCAAGACCGGTACGAGGAGGAGCGGAAGAAGCGTACGAAGGCGAAATTATAATATCTCGGTCATGTGGCATCTACACTTGTGATATAAACACACTGCTTTGTTACTTTTATCCCAGGGCCCAATTACCCACCCGACCCCCACCATGGTCCTCAAGTCTGTCTTTCCCGACATACCCCAGCTACCCGAGCAGAACTTTCACCACCACTGTTTCAACCGCCCTGATCAAGCGGATTGGCCACCTGACTACACTTTGTACATTGACGCGGTGACAGGTCGCAAACGCACTTTCAAGCAGTTCAAAGAGACCATCTATGACGGTGCGACAGCCCTTGGGAGCCCTGTCGCAGACGGAGGCCTGGGGCTGAAGGGTGACGAGATGGTCGGCATATTGTCCGGGAACTCCGCGGTGAGCCCGGTACTTCATGCTTTGGTAGTGGTCTAATTAACATGCATGGCACAGGATTATATATCATTGGTACACTCTCTGCTCGCAACATGTGTCCCTTTTGCCCTGCTCTCATCCTACTCGACACCCTTCGAGCTTACGCATGCCCTACGACTCTCGAAAGCGACACATATATTTGTCGAGCCGAGATTACTCGCCCGTACCCTTCGCGCAGCAAAGGATGTGGGTATCCCTGTTGAGCATATATACGTTCTGGCCGGCGATGTCAAGGGAAGAAAGAGCTTTCACGGTATGATCAAGAGTGTTCTTAGGAAGAACACCCCTAGGCTCGCCGTACGGCCTGCGAGAAACAATACGCTTGCGTATCTTGTCTTTTCGAGTGGAACGAGCGGTCTGCCCAAAGGTGATCTCAAGCACTCCCTGGTCACCGGTCATTGTTAACGCTTCTGTCTACCGTGCTGATATGAATTGCTGGCAGCTGTTATGATCTCTCATGGGAATCTGGCGAACTCACTGTATCAGGCCATCGTTACACAGAAGGCCTTTGAAGAGTTTGCTCCGGTATGCAATATCGTGGATGTATCTACGCACTCGCCGTATCATACTAATCTTCAAGTGGCATCGTTCTAGCCACCTGCGCTCAACACACCAGAAGGCATCCCGATCTCTCTAGCTTTCTTGCCCATACACCACTCATATGGTGCGAGCATACCGTCTGGAAATATATGCCGCTAATGATTCATTAGGTCTCCATGTTCAGTGCTTCCGTGCGTTCATCGTACCGCACACGTTCATTCTCCTACCCCACTGGAATGCCGACCTAGCTCTCAAGTTGATATCGAAGTCAGCCAATCTCATCTAGCGTTAGGCGAGTCGACTTGCTAACTCCACACGTTAAACTTATTCGACAGGTATCGTGTGACGCACATGTGTCTCATCCCCTCCGTCGTGCACCAGTTGGTGAATTCCTCGCAGATCGGCAAGGCAGACCTGAGCTCGCTGTTGAGCATCTCGTGCGGCGCCGCCTATCTACCGCCTGAGCTTGCTGCAAAGTTCTCCGCCCACACACCCAATGCGAAGTTCACTGAAGGTGCGTACTGCTGTCATGACTCGGAGTCGAGGCACCCATGCAGACTACGTTATATGTACGTTTTGAGGTTATGGCCAATCTGAAGGGGTGAGCAGATGGACACCTTTTACTACCGCGATCTCCCTAAACCTCTGCTTTTACTACACAGACCATATCGACGATGGTCAATCTACCTGACGGCCTCTTTGGTGTCAAGTGGCTCCCCGGATCTCCAGGGGTGCTCTTGCCGAGCATAGAGGCACGCATCGTCAAAGATGACGGCTCCGAAGCCACTGTAAATGAATCCGGAGAGCTTCAGATACGGGCCCCCACTGTGGCTTTGGGCTATTGGAACAACGAGAAAGCAACCAGAGAGACATTCCTTCCCGACGGCTGGCTGCGCAGTGGCGACCAATTCCGGGTCAACGAGCAAGGCGTATTCTTGTACGTCGAGTTGTGCTTTGTTCCGCCTTTGACACTTATAGGGACCCAATTTGCCTAGCTTCGAAGACCGAGTAAAGGTGCAGCCCCTCTAAAAACACGGACGAGAACATACGACTGACGGCCGTTGCATTTTCTACGTAGGACACATTGAAAGTCTCTGGCGCACAAGTCTCGCCCGTGGAGATTGAAGAGGTTTTGTTGTCACAGCCAGACAAACTCATCTCCGACGTGACTGTTGCGGGCGTCAGCGGCGGGCGTACGTCTGACGAGAGGGTCCCGCGTGCTTGGATCGTCCTGAGCCCCGCCGGCAAGGCACGCGGAGGTGCCGCGGTCATCAAGGTGCTCGAAGCGTGGACGCAGGAAAACCTGAGCAAATACAAGTGGCTCCGCGGGGGCATCGGGATTGTTGATGAGGTAGGCGGCTTGATTTACTTTATTGGACGAGGGCTGATCTGACGTGCCATACGAAGATACCAAAATCCCCTACGGGAAAGGTACTGCGCCGTGTATTGCAGGATAAACACGAAAAGAAGCTCGCGAGACGCACCAAGGCGAAGTTATGATTCTACGACGTAGTGCGTGTAGTATACAGGAC
Organism: Plicaturopsis crispa FD-325 SS-3; assembly: GCA_000827205.1. Taxonomy (NCBI): domain Eukaryota; kingdom Fungi; phylum Basidiomycota; class Agaricomycetes; order Amylocorticiales; family Amylocorticiaceae; genus Plicatura; species Plicatura crispa. The sequence continues at coordinate 964,016 of KN832558.1, read as the reverse complement.
GGGCGTCCGCCCCTTGTATTATACAGTTCTCCGTAGTCGTCGTTGCTGATAATGGGGTGCGCAATTGAGTCTGCCTTGGAAGTCGCGGATTCGCTGCGAGTCCGTCATTGCGCTGTGGTTGTACGACACCAAGGCTTGACGATGATAATCGATAACTCTACGCACGGCATTGGGCCAGATACGTCTGGATTGAAAACATCAATGTTTATTGCATACAGATGAAACTAGAACCTACTGTCGATGCTGAATGGGAACCAAGGGGATGGCATAGCATTGCGCTTAATTTTCCCTCCATTGGAATCCACAGCCAGCACACCTAGAGCATGGCGGTCAGCAAAACGGAATACACCGCTATATTCATGTACGACGGCCTACCGGTAAACTGTGAGAAGAAGATTAGCACCAGATATAAAGCCAAAAGTTTAGAGGCACGAACACGTTGTCATAGGCTCGTCAGCAGACCGAATCTGCAACTGGTAGAAATATGCACGGCCATGATTGCATTTGTCGCAAGATGCTACGTGACATAGACTGATTAACGGGGAGCACAGAACGTGAAGATGGAGTCGTACCCTCGATTGAATCGGCGTGTTTCCACATGTCATCGCCACCGAGGACATCGTCCGTCTCTTTGCGCTTTAACTTCGTTCTCGAAGTCATCTTGAAGAGGGCCCTTGTGAGTGATCTATTTCGACCGTATAGATTCTTGGACACGAACTTGTTTCGAGATTGGAAACTCGTATGCGCAGGTATTGCAAGCCCATTTATTGTACCCGGTCTCTGCAGATATGACCAAAAGGTTGGCACATGTTGGGCAGAATAGCATCGTACACGAGACACCGGGATAGTTGAAGTAACGGTATGTACTAGTAGACAGAGAAAAGATATCTGCAGTCTGTCTGCCCAAAAGTTGCCGCCACAGATTGTGGCGGGCGGCGGCGGCGGGCCGGCGCTAGCGTCGGTGCAAGCTCGGCCTGTAAGGTCCTCCAGTGGCGACTCCTCTTCACTCAAACTACAGATAGCTTTAATCTTTATCGTCCGTTAAACGCAATAAAACGCAGTCACACTATGCATTGGTTAAAGCGCACATCTGCACGCCAACAAATTGAACAATCCCCTGCAAGCGTCTCCGATCCTTCTCCCGCTCCAGCATGGACTCCCGCGCCCGAGAATATACACGCACACGGAAAAGTCAACGAGGCCTCTGAAGATGACTGTGAGGCGGCTATCTCATTTTGCCTAGCAAATGCACCCGATCCTCCCAAGTTACTCTCATCGGACATCGTCGACAGGATTAAGGCAGAGGGGTGCAAGGCTTGGAGCATCCAAGTGCCCCGCACACCGCATTTCGCGGGCGAAGTCATCAGTGCAAGGAAGGGCGGGCCTTCTGTCGTGCAAGTGAAGACGAGCGCTGAGTGTAAAGACACCTGCCTGCTTAGCGACTTGCCCATAATGGGTGGATTGTATCAGAGGAAGAAAGGCGTGTACTACGAGATACTCGTGCACAGGATGGACGGTGTCATTGCTATCGGTATGTGATCCGGCCATGTTCCCCAACTATGCATTTACCAAGATAACTGAATTCTCTCAGGTACTTCTTGCCTTCCATATCCCGAATGGCGTATGCCAGGATGGAACAGAATGAGCGCTGGCTTTCACCTGGACGATTTCCGCAAATTCTTCGAAGACTCCGATGGTGGTCGCGACTACGTCGATCTGAATCGCATATGTCCCGGCGACACGATAGGCTGCGGCTACGAATTTGCTTCATCGAGTGTCTTCTTCACGTACAACGGCCAACGCCTGCCCCCCGCGTTCACCGGCGTATACCTTCCGCACCACAGCTACGATGTCTACGCAGCGATAGGCGTTGATGGCTTGAACGAATTCGAGGTCAATTTCGGCGGCGAATTCTTCAGGTGGCAGGAGGGGAACGAGTGGGATTGGCGTGTCGAGGGGCATATTGGTCGGTTGTCTGGAAGCTCAGGCAGTACCGATGAGGAACTTCCTTCGTATTCCGAGATTTTGAGCTAAGGTCTCATTGGGAGTCGTGTTATGTATTTATTTTATTTTATGATGTAGCTACATGGTTTACATTAGAGGAAACGTGTGACGACACCTCGTTATCCTTTTGTACGTCTGCAAACTCGGAGAGACGTACGGTCTGCATGGGTGTTACGGACCGATGCGTTGAAATCCCCGTCGCAGACGTAGCGGACGATGGACGTGGCACTAGTCCATCGCGCCGCTTCTCATCATAGTGCGCGTTGCCCAAGGCACAGGGTGGACCCAGACCACTCTAGCATCGATGGCGGGCACTCGCATTGACTTCAATCTAGAACGAATACTGTATTAATTCGGGTTTGCAATGAAATGGCGTAGAGTATGTGCATACCTCTATCTGCCCTAGAGCAGGCAATGCTAGATTTTGCACTGGGCTGTTCACGGCGTAACTGACAAGAAAGACGAGGCCAGTCGCGGAGTAGAGAAACGCCGACTCGACGAGCATAGTGCTCAGAGTCATGTAGGGCGTATACATCTTGAACTGCGAGGCTTTGTTTAGACGATAGCGCATGACGAGGAGCCGCGCCACGATGAGTACAGTGAGGAGGATGTTTGTGACAATGGAGAAAGCCCAAAACGAGATGCCGATGTCGACACTGAATGGGGCCCAGAACGAATTTCCGGTCAGGTCTGCGATTAGGATGCACGAAAGAACTGCCGTTACTCGTGAGTGTGAGGAAGTCATCAAAGGTGGGATGGACATACCGATGGATGTAGCGTACATCAGAGCGGGCAGCACGATGAGGTAGATGTTGCGGTACCAAATCAACCAGAACCGATATAACTGTACCTTCAGTCATCAATGCTCGTCTGAGCCGATGGTAAGATATTTAGCGTACTATTAAGCCATCTTGCAGCCATGTGCTCACAAGGTATGTTGAATGACACATGACGGCCAGGGGATTTGTGGTCTGTGACATGATGTACGCACTTGGCCCGCCTGATGTGGGACACTGTGAGCCAGGGTGTATCCAGGAAGAATATACAAGTTCAACGGCACCTGGGAAGTCTCGAAAATCAATGAATGCCATCTCCCCGCGGATCTTTATGTCTGCTGCATTTCCTATGGTACCCAGGATAAAGTTGATGGAGATGTACGCGAGGAAAATGTAGTCGGCTTTTTTCCTCTGTCTGAAGAAGAGGAGCTGGAGTGCTGTGACAAAGAGTGTAACGTGTATGCCTATGAGTACCGGCACCCCCGCTTAGTAGGTTGGCGGGATAGAGAAGGATTGGCGTACCGTATGCTACGGCACCCAGAAACATGCCACTCAGGATGGAGCGTTCAGCCCACATATCATGCGGAGATTCGCTGGTGGGCGACGACTGAGAGGGCATGAGCGCGGAGAGTTCGGTGTAATGGCATCCGCACAGCAAGTGACTCTTGTATGCAGTTTAATGTTCCCGGAGGTCTTTGTGCGGAAGGAAATTCACGACATCGCATCGTCGTAGTATGATGCTGGTCCGGCGCAGCATTGGCTGTCGACTCCGTCCGTCAGACTCGAGAAGCGCCCACGAAACCTTGAATGCATTGAATGTGACGCTGGCACTCACGGGTGTCCTATGCCCAAACTCAAAATGCAACGATGGATGGCTTCTTGGAAGTTGGAATCTACCGGGAGCACCTCCACTGGTAACGGCTCTGGGGGTGTCATGCTAGACAAAACCGTGATCGTGGTCTCGCGAGCTCTGCTTATAGCAGGCCGAGGTTAGGCCGATGGGTAATAAGGACTGTAAATGGAACCTGCTCAGCATCATAGGAACTAGTAAGGATGGTTATGATCTTCACTTACCTCTGTTCTATCATGAAGACGCATTGACGCTCGAATTGATCAGCTTTGCCTTCCACATAACACGACGAGTACGGCTCTACTGTTACTGTGCGGCGCCTAGTCCTGTTATTCATACCAGACTGGCCCGACTCGTCGTCCTCGAGGCAGTTATATGGAGCATAGCCTACTTATAGTCACGGCCTTCGCATTGGCAGAAGTCCATCCGTGTGCAAAGTGGGGAAAAGTCTTGATGAGATTACGGATGCTCTGCACCTGCTTGGGCCTGTATCAGCGGAAAGAAGAGCGTCAACGTGCGAGTGCTGGATCAGTATTAATAGACGTCGGGGAAGTTCAGCATCCTTGGCCCACGCCTCGTCGCGTTTACTCCGAGAAACATGGCCGGCGTAATGCTGGGGAATAGAGGTCGCGACAGTCACCAAGGCTGTCAAGACTCAGAACAGTGACGGCCATGAGGCCTGCTAGTCTTGGTAGACGGTAAGGATGGACAATTTACGCCCCAAGGAGAACTTCCGCAGCGCGCGTGCTCACGCGCGGCAACACGGTGGGCTGTAAATACACCAACGATAATGATCATCGATGAGGACACAATCTATACGATGCCATGAGGCACTCACCTCATCGACCGCCGTCCGGCTCCTGTCTCGAGCATTCAATGGACCATGGAAGACCTCGCAAGAATCTCTATAAGAGGACGAAACGCCCGAATGCGACCAAGTGCTGCTCTATACACCAGTATCCGAAAAAAATCTATGGGACACGACCTTTTGCAATTAAACAGCGACGTGTTTGCCCTCCTGCTGCTCTCCGTAACAATCCAACTCTATGTTGGTTTTGTGGTCATACTGGAGGCCAGACTCATCGAAGGTTTCCTGGTCCTGACGGACCATAACTGTCGTCGCGTTCAAATCATAGTTGGGGTCGGCAGTGTGGTTGAATCTCGGTCCACCGGTCTACATCGAGCTCGTAATCAAGTGTACAGGGGTCAGGCATCTGCAACTCACCGTGACGTTGAAGGTCGTATCGCGTACACCACTCAATTCAGACCGCAGGGTTGAGCGGGAGTTGAGCGTCTGCCAGATGACCGTAAATACGTGCACGACCCGGAAGGATGTCAGGTACTCACCGTAAGCAGCGTGTTCCTGCGGCCAAGAAATTGGTTCGTTAGCAGGCTATATTTCCTTGGCTAATCCTACGTACGTGTAAATCCGACCCATGGGCTGGTAGCAGAATGTTAGTTGATCGTCAACATCGGCAGCAAGTGTAGGACTCACGAATGCGAAGATCAGATGGAAATTGGTATCCTGAAGCTGCGGAATTGTCTGTGGTACGCTGTTTAGTGTCATTACACAATACAGCGGTCCATTACACGCACGAAGCAGATGAAATCCATCCTACATGATGGCTGTTATCAGCATATAGTCACAGGAGTAGAAGGACCAAACATACACGCAGAAGAAAAACGCAAAAGCTGCTGTCTCGACGGACGAACGAACAAGGCCAGTTATGACGTTGTCTGTGCGACGGAATCCCGTGCGTGATTTTCGCAGATGGAAAGCGAGCAAGGCCCTGTGCTCACGTAGTCAGCATATAATACACTGCGGTGGGATACAGCACGAACGTGATACTGAGGTCACAAGCGATGGTGAGCCCGAGCCAGGTGTCGACAAAAGGGATAATCTTGTCAAAGCCGCTGATGCTGTATCAAATTGTCAGTGGGCTGAACGACCATGAGATGCATGATAATAACGAACTTCGTCGTCTCGAGCGCCATGATAGCAGAAACAATTGCGAATGCTCCCTGCATAATTGACAGGAACGCGATCCCGCCGAAAATCACCCATGAACCAGAGAACTGCTTAATTCGCCAGGCAAGGAAAAGCTGGATGGGAATTGACGCGCTGGTACCCTGATATCAGCAAAAATTAATGGCACCGCAGAAAAAAGAGCTGACCAGACGGTGACGATCGGTGTAGACGGAAACGGCCACGGGCTTTGCGTCAGGATTTCTGGATTGTTGAAGTTGGTCACCGTATAGTCCCAAAGTAGATAGACACCAGTGATCGTATGGTACGTGTCCAGCAAGCAAACCCATGCAACGAGCAGCCTACGTGAGACGGTGATATGAGTACATCGATTAAATGACGGAGCATCATGTTACGCACCGGATGATTGGCCTGTTCTTGATCCCAGAGGTGTAGAAATTACTGAACTGGAGTACGCAAAGGCCGTACAAGAACGCGTTCGTGACAACGGCGGTCACCACCGGGCCCAAGATGAGCTCGACCTTGACCATTTCGGTTAAACCCGACTTCTGTCGGTCAACGAACACGGAGAAGGGAGGAAGATGCGAAGTTGAGGAAAGCCGTGCGTCGCGGGAGGGGGCGAGGAATGAGAGGGATTAAAGAGCGAAATGCGCACGACGGGGACGAAAGAAATGTTCCTGCAGCGGACTCACTCATTAAGTAGAATAGAGAGGGCGGCGAAGTACGTATACACGCACATTTGGAGGGATGTCGCGGAGGTTCGTGGATTCTATATTCTGTGATGCCCGTGACCCTTTCCGCTGAAGCGAATATTCGTTAACGAGCGCTGCAGGCACGGAAGCAAAAGTTGAAAAAAGGAACACCTCAACGTCCAGTAAACACGGGATTCTTCACATCGTTGCCGACGATTTCATCGGGACGAGGTCCAAATCATGTCAGGTCGACTCACTGGACTAGCTACGTGTGCTGGATTGCACTGCGAGTGCATAGCCGTATACAAGGACACAGGCGCTGTGCGCTGAAGGGTAGATTCTGTAGAATTGAGTCGCTCCGAAATCGAGCGGGTGAGTACTCAGATAGAACAGGGTAGACATTACGAATAGCGGCGCGTGGTAACCGCAATTCGCAGGGCCATCCTGATGCGAATCTGCAACCCGAGTCGACCCAAGTACATGTCAGGTACGACAGTACTCATTAATGTAAGTTAACGTTATAGCGTTTGATCAACGTTAGCCAACAGTTTATCGAGTGCATATAACTTATAAGTAGCGATGCACTTGATTGAGCTTGCCAACGTACACTCCAAATCGCTCGGATACGAATATCCATGTGCACAGATGTTGAACGACGTATCTCATTAGACTGACCTACTGTACAGTATCGGTACGTGAACAAGACGTTTCGGTCACAAGAGATGTGTGGCGTTCGTACGCGTCGTGGTGTATGGAGCCCTGACATAAACATGCATATGGTGAGGTGAGACATAGCTATAGCGAGAACAAACACAGGATGGAGGAGAGAGGGAAAGGAGACTATATATACCACAAACTGGTCCTCGACACCCGGGTTCGGACCTGCCTCAAGACAAGAATAGAGAAGGGAATAAACACAGTCGGAAGAGTCCGAAGGGGCGGGAGATGGGCAATGCGGCAGTCACCAGGATGAGTGCAGGTCGCCAATAAAAATTTCGAACGGCTGAGGGAGCTGAAGGAACAGTTAGATCGAACATCACGAGCGAACATAGACACTCACCAAAAAATTAACGATGATGTAGAGTCTAAGAGCTTTGAGAGAATACTTCGGTCACGGTACGCCGTCGTTCCCTTCGTCTGACTGTGGAGGGCAGCATGGTCTCCGACTGATTGCCGGGGCCCTCGGTGTCGTGAACGGTAGGCATGGCGTTATCGAGGGATATTCGCGCCGCTCTAGCTCCGAGGGTGCGACGCCGAGAATCTGGACGTTCAGTTTCGGACCCCGACATAGGTGAACGGACGGAAGAGGTCGGAGTGGGTACCGGAGGTTCCTCCTGAAGATTGGACGAAGACGACGACGTACGTATCCGATCTCGGCTTTTATCGCGGTACTGCAGGCCATTGAGGGCAGAGACGGAGACGGTAGACGGTCGAGAGAAGGTAACGTTGTTCACCCTTGTCGAGCCTGCGGAATCTGTGCGCACGAGAGGAAAAGAGGTCTTCTCCGGAGAGTTGGAAACTGTGTGTGGGGTCAGAGCTGTGGTGGCGTTCGGGGTTGAAATGACAGGGAATGTGGGGTTCGCGCGGACAGTAACGACAGAATTGGTTGAGATTTTTCGCCGATTGGTTCGATCGGAGGCGGAATGATTTAGCAGTGATTCAGAAGGGAGACTGGGCAAGGGTGGGGGAATCGAGAGGGGCGGTAACGTACGTGAATTGGAAGCATATGCTTGTTGTCGGGATGCAGGGGTGGGAGATGGCTCGTAGCCGGGGCCCGGAGAATCATTCGAGGTGAGCCGCGCACCAGCTGCACCCATGCTTAGCTGTGCGCGTTGCTCCCGCTGCTCTCGTGGTGTATAAAGACGGCGCATGGAGCCTGAGGCTGGCACGGTACCGCTGCGGGTTAGGTTGCCCGCCGGTGGGGGAGAATCATACTCGCCCTCGTCTCGTCGAGTGTTGAGGACCGACGGAGGACGAGCATCGGGGAGAGCTTCTCTTCTGGTAGGCAATCGCCTGGAAATTGTATCATCCTGATCTCGGGGTAATGGCTCCCAGCTGTGGCGCGACTGTGTGCTCCTCCGTCCATCGCTCCTACGTGCGTTGTCTAAACCGACCTCGGGACTGGGCCTCCTGGTAGCATCTTCGTCACTCATGCTCCTGGTGTGCTGTTGCCGGCCGTCAGCGGAAGATGCTGACTCCTTCAGCACCTTGCCGATCCCCAAAAGAAACCCAGTCATCGTCCTGACAATCTCATCGCTCACCCGCAAGTTGTCCCGATACTCCGAGCCCACTTTGCGCCATACCTCAACCATGTCTGGCCCGCCGTTGTCGTCCGCCACTTCGGCATCTATTTGCTCTTCCAATGCGTGACTTGTCCCAGCGCGTAGCATATCGTTCAGTTTGTCTGAAGAGTGAACGATACTTTGAGCGGCACGAAATAGCTCTGGGATCGTCGAAGTGGTGGTGGTTCCCATGGGTGGCAGGCGGGACAGATTTGACTCGAATATCGATAATGCGTCGAGCATCAGGCGTCCATGTTCTGAGTTCGTGTGCTGGTGAGTGCCGGGGGTAGTATGTGAGGCAGAGCTTGACGGGGGAGCGGGGGTGGGAGGATTTCGGCGAGCACTGCTGTACGGGCGGTCATTGGGAGGTGGCTGCGGTTGTTGTGGAGGAATCTGTTGTCTCACAGAGCCGCTTCTCGCCCTTTCACCAAGGGGATACGCAGATCGCTGTGTCCTGAGCGCAGGTGGTGCCGTCCTCGGGGGGTTAACATCCCGATATTCGGCCATAGAGGTCGCGGGCCTATTGGACAAGGTACCACGGTTGGCGGGGGTCCTTGGGTCGGTCTGACCCCGCGCGAGAGGTTCGCTGTTGCGATTGCTCGAGCCGCCCGACCTACTTGATCCCTTCTCCACCATTTCCCAGTCCCCATTGCCACTAGACGAGCCGCCTCCATTCGAAGGCACCCTACGTTGAGATCCAACCCCGACGGAAAGCTCAGCGCCCTTCCCATTTGAAGGGCCACCACCAAACACATCATCGCCAACACCCTCTCGCCTTTTAATTCCCGCTGCACGCAGTCCCTCGCTCACTAAACTCCGACCATTTCCTACCAGCTCCGTGCTCCCACCCCGTTGTGTTTGGCGCCGTCCGAGCCCACTCCCCTCCGCTACCTGTCCCTCGTCATCATCATCGCGGTCGCCTATGGTTGCTGTGAGATCCTCCGACACCCAGCGCGTCTGGTGTCGCCGGGTAAGTTCACGGACAGTGGATGACCGCGTCGTCCGTGGTGCTCGTGGAGACCGCTGCGCATTTGCTGAAAGTGTGGCTGCGGCAGATCTAGGAGACGGTGACCCGCGGCCAACAAGAACGTTGCGATCACGATCTTGCTGGTGGTGTGGAGTTGGTGGTTCGTTTGAGGACTGATATCAGAAAGTCAACACCTTTTTTTTAAGTGTCAAATAGGACTACTCACTCTGCCGTCTAAGCTATGCCTGAATTCCTTCGGCAAGGGTTGCCGTGCACGCTTCCCATTGGTCGGACTTCGTCGCGACGAGGCGACAGCGGCCAGTGCCGCACTCGTCACATCTCCTTCATAACCCTCCTCTTCAGGTGGGACGTCCATGGCTAGCGAAACCCTCTTACGCGGAGTGCGCGAGGGTCCGGGAGATTCCCTGCCACGATCTCGCGACGTGCGCGCGAGTGCTTTCGCAGGCGATGCTGGTGCGGATATTCGTCTCAAGCGATTCGTGCTGTTATAGTTCGAACTGGTATGCGGGCGTGCTGAAAGAGTAGACGGTGGTGTGGCAGAGAGATCATCGGAAGAGTATGAATGCGCGAGTCGTTGTGATTCGCGTTCTGTTTCAGAGCCTGAGAGGTGTGGTTCGGGCGGGGGACGGCGAGGCTCTGACCGAGAATGCGAATGGAGAGATACATGAGCAGAGGAACTTGTAGACGACGATGCTGAAGAGCTAGATGCGGAGGCGCTTGGTGGGTTTGGAGAGCGTGACGAGCGGGAACCATGTGAAGGCGATGGGGTACTTAATCGGGAGATTGAAGAGAGTTTGTCGATAGCCTGCAGTTGGAGGGTGCCAGCACAAGGTTCATTTGCGCGTAAAAGTGAAATAAACACACGAGACAACACGTGCATGGGGTAAACGACGGAATGATCAGTCTATGCAGAATCAAGCGGTAAAAAATCTACGTACCATTCTGTTGCGTTGCGTGAGGCTTTTTACCCGCTGCAGAGCTAGGACATTTTCGCTAGGACTTCTAAGAGATCTGCGGCGTTCGATTCTGGCGGTATTATCCTCCTCATTCTCGTTGTCGAATCCGTTCTCGTCGTCGTCGTCATAATCATCGCCATGATTTCGGGTGCCTTTGATTTCTTGGTGATAGCTGCCATTATACATATTCGTGCTGTCGGAGAATGAGATGGGTCGTCTGCGTGTGCTGCCCGCGTCGTTGCTGTGAGTGTCCCCGGTGCTCCCACTTCCCGTTGAATTTGTAGCGGGGGGCGAGGGAAGTCCAGAACCGTTCGAGGCAGCTCCTGGACTGGGTGGTTCGGGTAGATCTGGAAGTGTAGAGGGGGAGGGAAGGTTGCCCAGAAAAATAGCAGACAAAGGGCGCTTGGAGGTAAACGAACGAGAGGTCATCGGACGAGGCAACCTGTGCAGCAAGTCATGAAGCAGAGCAGCAGTTTAGAAGGCGAAGAAATCAAGGCGAAATCGCTGTCGACCACGGCGAGCAGCGAAGAAAACGTCGTCGATGGCGGCGGCGGCGTTGACGGCAGCGTCGTGGTTGAGGGTCAAGAAACAGCGGGCGTCGCTCTGTCCGCGAGGCAGGATACAGTCAAACTCCCACGTGTTCGAGGTCCTTGAACTTCTGGGCATGCGTCCTGCTGCAGACTTTCACCTTGACTGCATAGACGGTAATAAAATCTGTGTTCTCTAGCTATTATGCACTCGGACCAGCTAGGACAATTGTTGACTTGTGGAGTAGCGCCGGACACGACGCTTTACATCCAGGTAGATGCGCGCGGCCGCTGACGTTGGTTCACTGGTAAGAGCGCACGCAACCTTGACAATTGACAAGCATTTGATTGCACTTGACCATAGCATCGACATCGACATGAGGCACCTCAGAACAAATGGGATGGCCCATGTACGCTATCCATGTTCATAGGGTTTCCATTGTTCCATCCAGGGTCCATCGTCGTGGTCGGAATCGTCGGTGCATAGACCTGCGCCACCAGCCCCGGATTACATGCCCTGGTCATGGTATCTTTCGTTTTTGTGTTTCGTGATAACCTACCTGCCTGCCTGCTACTTCTAACTAGCCAAAGGATCTTGCGTAGAGTGTTATTTGGCCTCGATCGCCCCACTCTCTCCATGCATGGCTCTTTCTCGAGCTTCGTTCGTCTTTCGCGTTTCTGTGAGTGATCCGTTGAGACTATAACTTATACTTTATATAATTTACGGGCTATGATCTCCTCCACTTGTGATCAGTATGATATCCAGCCATCACGCACCCGGTGCTGCTCACATGAGCTTTATAAACTGGTTTGTAAGTAACAAATTTGTAAGTTCGCATTCGCCATATTTATGCCAAGAGATGTAGATTGAATCCAACATATCGATTCCCCCTTCATCATGGCTGCGCTCCGACAGCAGTCCTCTATATCGACTGTTTGCACTCCCTGTGTTGTTTCCGAACCCTGTTTGGAGGGGCGTCCTCTAGTGCAGGCTTCGGGAACATATTGCGCAATAGCCGCGCCTAATCAAGAAAACGTCACGGACAATTGCGAAAAAGACCACACCGATGAAGTTTCTGTCGATTCGTTTCCCGACGGTGGATATGGCTGGGTATGTGTGCTATCATCTTTTATATATCACTTCTTTGCTATCGGGTGAGTATACTTCCTCACCTTGTGTACTACAGGTATTTTTACTCATTTAACAATATACAGGATCGAATCGACTTGGGGTGTCTACCAGCGTTATTTCCTCGACTCTAGTAGTGTGCTTCCCAAGGCCTCCAATTCCCAGCTAGCTTGGGTGGGCTCAATACAGGCAACCGGTGTACCTGTCGCTGGAATGTGAGCGAGCTTTGACACGATGCACATACACACCGTAATGCTATCTCTCTAGGTTTGCGGGGATCATCATCAATCGCATCGGCTATAGACTTACGCTTTTTACTGGTTCGTGCGTGATGGGACTGGGGTTTATTCTTGCCTCCTTCTCGACACAGGTGTGGCATCTTTACCTAACGCAAGGTATGTCGTTGTTGTGCTGACTAGCACGGCGAATCACTATCATTGACGACACTGCAGGACTTATCTTTGGCCTCGGTTCCGGTCTGGGGCACATTCCGGCCGTGTCAGTGCTTTCATAGTGGGTACGCAGTTTTCAATGTATTCGCTACTCGGAAGCGTTTTCTTATAACTCGCGCGTATATATCAGTTCGATAAACGTCGAGGTGCGTAATTCATCATACCGCTTAAGTTGAACTTGCAAACATAGGATTCTTATGAAGGTCTCGCAACGGGGATCGGTGTTAGTGGCAGTGGTGCGTCCGTCTATATTTCTGAATGATTTGACGTTACAGGGGCACATTCTTATCGTCTGCCAGGTATTGGGGCTCTCGTTCTTAGTCCATTGACCCAGGTGATGATTGATCCCTTGGGCTTTCGCTGGGCCCTGCGAATCACCGGGATCTTGTCCTTCATCGGTACGTATCCTCGTTGCCGTCTTCCCTGCGCTCGAGCACTACTTACGTCTCCATTTTTGTATCACAGCCATGGCAATTGCAGGTTTCCTCATGAGAACAAGACAAACCTCTGTTCAGGCCTCTAGGCCCGATTTAGGTCTCACGAAGTGGCTTTTAAAAGACATTATATTCCTATTTCTTTGCTCGGTGGGTTTCTTCGGTGGATTCGGGTTCTATATCCCTAGTTTCTACGTCCCAGGTGATGTGTAGAATTGTGCAGGAAAGGATCATCGATTTGCTGACTGTTTCCCACCCCACCTCAGACTATGCTACAAATCACCTCGCGTTGTCGCCTACCGACGGCGCAGCGTCTGTTGCCTTGATTTCCGGGCTTTCTGCCATCGGAAGAGTGGTGAGCACGATAGCATGCAAATGTGACGTCGCACTGACTATTTGGTTGGCCATTAGCTATTTGGAGTATTTGGCGACAAGTTTGGCCACCTCAACGCCCTCGCTATATGCCAGGGCATGGGTGCTGTAGCTCAGATGGGTGTATGGCCGTTTACTCGAAACCGCGCGGGACTGATGGGGTTCTGTGCCCTCTTCGGATTTTTTCCGGGGGCTTCGTGAGTTTGGTATGTTTTTCGAGACATTTTGCGGCGAGCATCTATTGACAACTACGGTGTCGCGCACAGTATCCGGTCGGTGAGTAATGCTTCTGGGAGGAAGAGGATGCCAGGCTGATTTTCTATCGATATCCAGTCGCCGCAGAAATACACGGTGTCAACAATATTGCCAGTGTGACTGGGGCGCTATTCTCGGGATACATTGTAAGTGCGATGCTACCTCTGGTCATCCAAGCGAGGCGGTCAATAGCTGATCAAAAATTCCTCCGCGTTTAAGCCGGGCACATTGGTTGGACCTGTGATAGCAGGTGTCCTTCTGGACAAACACACGACGAATGGGTACATCAATTTCCTGCCGGCGCAGCTTTATGGTGGCGGGTGCATGGCAGCGGCTGCCACCATGGCTATCCTTGTCAAGATCATTCATGCGCATGAATTGCGTTCCAGGCGGGTGCATTTGGCCTGAAGTAACCAAGGTAGGACGAAGCCGTATAGAGATCTACTGTGATTTTGGTTAGATCTCTATGCCACGGGCGCGACACGATGGTCAGCCCATAGCAGGCCTACAATCTCAGACCGTCAGACGATTCAGACACGTTGAGGGTTCCTGCTTGATCTCTTTTGTTTCATCCCGGTGCTTGGACCGGGGCGCATGAACATATAGGAAAGTAACCCTTTGACGATGTTCATTCGCACCTTTGATGTTTATCTTGTAGCTCCTTTATGCGTGTATGGTATAACTAGTAACGTGCAAGCTCGTCCAACGACATCGCTCCTAGACGTTTCTTCCCCAGCCACTAATCGTGTATAGGAAGAAACGCGTCGCTCTCAACTGAATACAAACTATCGGTCAGTACCTGTCGGTTTTATGGATAGCTAACCTACCGTTAATATTCATACTTTGAAAGGCACAGTCTCATCCGGGGCCGTTGTGACGGTCGTCACGTCCCCTAATGAACCACGGACAGCGCGACGCGATGCCCTTCAAAGACGTTTCAACCCCCATATCCTGGATCCCTGTCGAGATACTTGCAATCGTGTTCGACGAGGTCCTCGATATCACTTGGTTCATTGACGAGAAGGTCACACTCCCGCTTCAACTTGGAGCTGTCTGTCGACGCTGGCGAAAATTAGTCCTTACGATGTCGGCCCTCTGGACCCACGTCTCTTCCCCAATACACCAAGAATACTTGAGCCGATCGAAGGAGCGCCTACTCACTATCTCTCTCACTTACTATCACGACCACGAAAGCACCGTCACGACAGAGCTCGATGCCTTGATTCCACATGTCCGCCGCTGGAGTTACCTCCATATCAAAGTCCCACAGTACCCACTGCTGTGTTACATTTTGGCCCAAATGAGTGACCTACACGCCCCCGAACTCCAGTCTTTGATGCTCAGCACTAGCTCGTCAACCATCGCGTTTCCTAATCCCGGCAATGCGGACTACATCGTGACTTCTCCGCCATTTTTCATGGCGGGAGCGCCTAGGCTACGTATCGTCGGCCTTGACGAAGTGCCCACACCCCGCCAATGGTTTCGGTCAAATCAAATCACCGAGATTCGAGTGAAAGTGTCTCAACAGCAACAAGGGATGGCGGAGTTTCATCGCACTGTCGCCTCCCTGCCTTCACTCGAAAGGATATCGCTAGAAGGATCTCTCTACGCAGAGCACGCGGATCATCTTTGGACGTCCGTGGAGTTGGCCAACGTTCGGCACCTCACCATCGCCAATATCCAAGATGAGGAAAATCTCTGCCATGTCGGGGCCTGGCTCTTCACAGTCTTTGTGATGCGGTCTTTAGAATCCCTGACCCTCGAAATTCTCACCAAATTGGAGATGAAGACTCTCGTACTCGAGCTTGAAGCTCGCCCCCCTCGATTTCCCGCGTTCCAGCAGCTCACACTTCGGGAAGTGCGTTGCGATATTTATGAGCGTCTCTTTCTGGTTTTCCCATCTATCGCACGCATCAACGTTGATGCCTTTAACGACCTGCCTCATGTCTTTCCCGCCCTTCAAGATGGTTTATGCCCACAGCTCTCCGAAATTGGCCTTCTGAGTCCTATCGGGTACCACTTGGTCGAGGATCACGATGACGCAGAATTGCAATTATCACTCGTGTTGGACTTGCTGGATGCTAGGACCGATGATGCGGGAGAGTATCAAATACAGACGCTGTGGATCGACTTAGCATTGAGCGACCTGCTTCCGGATGACAAACTCGCACTGTTTGAGGATAAAATCGACGTCAAATGGTTCATGTACGAAGACCGTGATGTACGTAGCTGCAGAATATATGCTTAGGCGTACAGTACTTCGTATACGGCGGCTTCGGATTGTCCGAACTGGTTACAACTATGTAGCAAATAAGTGCGTTGATCCTTCCAGAGATAAATGCCAAACGAATGAAATTGCACGCAATCGGTATGCATTAGGAGTAAGGGGACCGCAATGCGAATACTATTATACCCAACCATCTATGTAGATAAGACGCCAAAACCTCTAACTAAACTGCCATCGCCTTGACGTCCCGACCCCGCCCATGTGACGATGGATACGACGCCAATTCCATAACATCCTTCCGATCGACGTCCGAGAGGCGGCGGCCTGTGTCGTCAAAGGTCACTTGCGCATCCCTTTGAACGGTGACCACCATTCCCGAAGCTTCTCCATGACCTACTCGGGGGAACATATTGACATTGTTCTAAGCGAGATGTGTTATTTAGTGCGCGCCCACAGGTATGGAAGAAGAACAACGTACACTTCCACTAGTATTGTGAGCGCCACTGAGCTCGTCGCGCAGCCCCGAACGCGAGTTCAACGTCTGCATAAATAGCGCGGATAAGCATGCGTGTAGACAAAAACAAATAGACAGCCGACGTACCGTTAGGAGTGTATTTCTGTTGTAAGTGAAGGCAACTTTGTCTCAGCAAGACTCGGAATTACATGACGCGATGTACGTACGTGTAGATACGGCCCATTGGCTGTGAGAGGAAGATGTCAGGCAGTGCAACAGATGCTGGTGGATAAAGCAGACTCACCAGTGCAAAGATCAAATGGAAGTTAGTTCCTTGGAGCGACGTAAGACTCTGCGATGAAACAATGAGGTGTATACATCCTGTAGATGCAGATATTGACTTACGAAGCAGATGAAATCCATGCTGATGGTAGACGTTCGCGCATTAGCACTCACTTCAGGCAAGCTAAAACAAAAAAAAGACATACATGCAAAAGAATAACGCAAACGCTGCGGTCTCTACGGAGGATCGAATGACTCCCGTAATCACATTGTCCGTCCGTTGGAAGCCCGTTCGCGACTTCCGGAGATGGTAGGCAAGTAAGCCACTGCGATGTACGTGTCAGCAGACAATCTAGCGATCTGACTTCACGAGGGTCGACGAACGTGATACTGAGGTCGCATATCATGGCGAGGGCAAGCCAGCTGTCAACGAATGGGATGATCTTTCCAAACGAATCAATACTGCCACGGTCGTTAGCATGCGTAGGTGCGGTAGAATTTTATCGCGTCACAAACCTGGTGGTCATAAGTGCCAAAATCGCCGAGGTGATGCCCATAATTCCCTGTGCCCACGATAACAACGATATCATGCCAAAGATGATCCACGACTTGGAGAATTTCTTGATTCTCCAGGCAAGATAATGTTGAATCGGTATAGACGCACTAGAGACCTTCAATTAGCTTGCGCAAAAAGAGGAAACGAGGAGACAAAAATGTACGAACGCGACTGTTACGATAGGTGTCGATGGGAAAGGCCACGGAGACTTGTCCCTGAAGAGATATCGTGAGTGAGTAAGTGAGGAAGAGAGTGCGAGGGCCCATACAAGATGTCAGGATTATTGAAATTCGTAACAGTCTGTTATGAAGGATATAAGTGATTCATGTGCACGGTCAGTGGCACAGGGATACATACGTAGATCCATAATAAATACACCGCAGTGATGGTGTGGTATGTATCGAGAAGTAGAACCCATCCTACAAGCAATCTATGTGGAAGAATGAGTCGAATTAAAGGAGATCGTATAGGACAAGAGGCGCACCGGATGACTGGCTTGGTTTTGATCCCAGACGTGTAGAACGTGGTGAACTGGAGTATGCACAGGCCGAACAGGAATGTGTTCAAGACGACGGCCGTGACGACTGGTCCTAGAATGAGTGAGACATTCGGGGCGTCCGCCATGTCTGCAAGCCGTAGTGCACGGAGTGCTGTCGTCAAAGAAAACTAAAGTGAGACGGCAAAGTGCGCCCGACGGTACGCTGCGAGCTACGTCTTTTGAAGGAGGGAAGCAAGCAAGAACTTGAAAGGGGGTATTCGTCGCATTGCTTTAGCGACTCCTTATGAACGTTTGGAGTTTTTTCACAGAACGTCTTAGGATCTCGCCTGTACGTATAAACCAGGGGGAATCTATATTGCAGGTAATATATTGTGTGATCAGCACTGCAGTTGTTATGGTGCCGACAAAGCATGTACTTACGTTGCTCTTCCTTTCGACCCTTAGCGCGTAGCCTCCATCTACTTGGAACCCGAGTCTGACGAAGGTCTCGAGGCCGCGAGATCGCGGTGAGATACCAGAAAAATGCCATCTGTCGTTTTTGAATATGGGGCGCGTGCATTTGCTAGTTGCACTTCATATGCTGAGGAGCATGTCTCTGTAGCGACCGCAGGAGCCTCTCGTAGTCACCTAGGGACGGAGGTATCAGCCCTACCCTGCCAGCCAAAACGTTCCGTCATAAATAGGTCAAATTTCGCAGTCCGCGATACCCCCGCGGACAAATTCGGCTGGAAGGCAACACCGTACTAGACTCTTTGAACAGATGGCTCTGTACGAGTATTGTTGAGTGTGCAGTGCATGGAGCAGAAAGCTCAATGAGCAACACCGCGGCCAAGCAACGGTTGTATTGGTGATATTGATTTTGCAATTGCAAGTGCGGCGCGCGCCATTTGGTTCAAGCAAATAGAGGCCTAGACTGGTGACCACTCTGACTATGAGCAAGCGTCGATAGTCAGACTGGCCGATCGGGTCTTAAATTTGGCAGGGAAACACATTCCCCGTTTGAGCGAACCGTAGCGACCTGCCCTATACAGCACGCCGCGTCTTCACGGTATGATTTGGCGGACGCGTCGAATATTTACTATTGCTCAAAGCTGTGTGATATGTACCGTGAACGCATCATATCTATCGCGGAATATTGAATTGCATTGTACTACGAGAACGTTGTGTATGTATGACTCGACGTCGAATAGCGAATGAGCCGATAATTAGAAACCACTTAGCAGTACAGGGTAAATATTCAGTGCCTTTCGGAAGTCGCGTCTCTTCAAGCTTCCCACAACACCGTACTCTGCTCGTTCACGGCTCTCAGATGGCGCTAAGCTCTGCGGATATCATTGCTGCTGCTCTTTCTGCTCGCTCGAGGACCGCTACGGAAGCTGACAGCCTTACTCCAACCCAGCCCGGCCAATCGTCGTATCCTACACCGGTTTCTGCGCTACGATGGTCCAACTACACTCAAGATTCCTCGTCAACATCCTCGACTAGCACTAGACCCGTCCTTCTATCGGGTTCCGCCTCTGATGCAGCAGCAAATACTGGTCCCTCAATGTCTGGGCTAGCAAATCTCGAGGACTCGACGCGTTCAGAGGCTCGGACTTCAAATGACGACGACTTCTTCATACCGCTGCGCAATTCAGGACATCTGGACGTGCCGAATGACGAATTGGACTGGGAAGACGAACCTGAAGGTACTGATGATGCCACGGGTGTGCATACCGCTGCACGGCGCTCAGTCAACTCGAGGCGACGGTCATCCTCGCAGCCCCGTGGTCTTGGCTCCCCTGTACGTCTACTCTCTCGTGTCCAGTCCACCCCAAGAAGCCCTACTCGTGAAAAATCACGCCGATCTACTGCGGTACGCCCTGCGCTTTTATTTCGCAACAGCGATGCCACCAATTTCACGACCGCCGAGCCCGTCGAGCCGCAGTTATCGCGGAGCGAATGCATTGCGAAAGCCCTGGACTATCTACAGGCACGTCGAATCACACCCCTCGACATTATCGCGGATGTCCTCGACACGTCGAAGCCAGGATACGAGAACTACCGGCGCGGTATCATGGGGAAGAGCGGCAGGTTAGAGGGCATTCTCGATCACCTTCTAGCAGATGCAGGCCATGGGAAGGATATCATGGAGGCATGGATGCGCCCTCACGCTCTTAGCTTGATTTGTACTACGGTATACAAGGAAATGGATGCCATGACCCCAGCCCTTACAATGCAACTCACCGATATCACCCCCGAATACCTCGAGACTTGGAGCCTCGATGGAACTGTCGGCGAAGCGACTCGAAAGCATGCTCCCGTCACCCTCAAAATCCTCCTTACAGCTTGTCAGACCTTGCGAGCAGCCGAGAAGAACGTCTTGAAGACATCTCCGCTCACGGTGAGTCTCTTGTTTCGTTCCGACCGTTCACATTGGCTGATAAAAATACTCCAGGCATGCTACGATCTCGTCGGACAGATGGCCAAGATACGCTCGCAAGCTGTTAATAGCCCCATCGCAGTCAAGAGTCTCTTCTGGTGGGCTTGCGGCGCCTCGCGCGCAACACTCGAAGTCCTTTACAAGTGTGGCTTAGCGATGAGTCAAGACACCATCCTCAAGATCGTCAAGATTGTCGCAGACGGCTCTATGGCACGGGCAAGACGCATCAGTCGCGGATTCCATGGCATGTGCTACGATAATATTAACATCTCTACATCAATATTCACTGAACAGCGGCACAACGGGCCATCGAAAGTGCGCTCGGGCACAGTTGCCATTCTATACGAGCTTCCGAATGCAACCGCGGATGCGATGCGGCTGGCACCCATCCTGGAGCGCCAGAAGACTGCTCCCGACCTCTCGTTCAACCGCGATATACGGCCGACTGTGGACCAGCTCTCATCTGTCAACCACCAGCTCGTTATACATGCGACACGGATGATGATGAAGTTTACTGAAGGCTTCACGGAATACGAAGGAGTCCCCGAGTTGCAACATACACCGCGTCGTCCGATGCCCCTCGGGGAGATAACGAAGCACTGTCCGGTTCGCGCATCTACCGTCGAGGAAGCCTCTGTCGCTGGGAATATCGCTGTCCCAGAGGACGTCTACCTCCACCAACTTCGCAGGCTTCAGCCGGAGCTCTGCATCAATGCAATCCCTACTATTCCAGACCAGAGCACGAATGCGCGCCTGCGCGGCGCGAAGGAACTCCGCTTGAAGGATGTCAATGCTTTCACTCGCATCCAGGTGCTACAGCAGGCTCCCGGGCTTTTTCATAAGTGCATGAACCTCATCTGGGCTCTTCTGAATACACATCGCGGCAAGCTCGACGGACTTGGCAGCCTCACATGGTTCTTTGCGCTCCTGGACAAGACACGGCTCGGATGCGAACACCCTGATTACCATACCCTCCTCGCGGCGCTCATGCAAATACTTAACGGGATTATGCTCGCCGCTTGGACGATTGAGTGCGGATTTCCGACCATGGAGGAGTTCGCGCAGTCAAAGCCATCACCGGAGGCCATCCTCGCGATCGGACAGCGCATCCTATTCAAGTACGCGACTCCGTCTGAGGAACCCGCCCCACGTCCGCGCAAAAAGAAGTCAGCCGCGAGGGCTGATGACGCGATGGAAACGGACGACGATGGTGACCCTGAAGACTGCGAACCTGATGCTGAATCAGAGACCGACACGGCGCAGCGAAATCTCCAGTTACTCACTCGGGATCTCTTGTATGTGGCCGAACTTATCCGCGCGATCTCCGACGGCGACTTTGGTCGTATCGAGGATATGCTCGGTGTTCTCTGTATGATGTTTCGCGGCGCTGGGTCTAACAATTACAGCACCGAAATCCTGCATTTCATTCATAATCTGAAGTATGTATGGACACCCGAGTTTGCGTGAGTTGCCTCTTTTCAAGCCATATATTTTCCACAGGCTGACCCATCTTGGTAGCAATATCATGCGCGACATGATGCTCGTCAACTTTACGGGACTTGCGGGGCACTTCATGGCGATAGACCTTAATATTGAGCACATCATTGGTTATCTCAAGGTGCGTCTCAATCTTCAGACTCGATACAGATGCTTACTTGCGACCATGAAGCTTTTGTTCCTCGCACGGGGAATGCATGGCTCATGGGAACGTCTCGGGGACATCTCTGCGGCCATCGTTCAGATCCAGTTCGTCAAGAAACAGATCGGCCTTGAACTCGGTACAAAATACAACGGGATTTCGCACACAACCCCCGATACTTCTGCTTCAGTCTTCAAAGTACGCGACAAGATTCTCGAATTTGGCCTGATTACATTCCAGAAAAACCGCGAGGGCAACGACACCGCAAAGCCAACGACCGACATCCTTCTGTCTGGGGAGAAAAAACTACGAAGCTCCACTCTCAAGACCGTCAACAAGAAGATCCGTAACCTCGCCTCCGGGATAATAGGAGATGTTGAGGAGGAGGATGAACTTCCGGTCTGCGACATGCGCATCGAGACCAACGATGACTCCGAGCTTAGCATGGAGGATACGGTTGCGGACACCGATGGATAGTGAAGACTCTGATGTATTCTTTAGCAATAGAACTATTCACACTGTCCTATTGTACAGCAAAGTTAACCGTATCTACAAGGATGTCCCGCACCTTCACCCTCTTTGCGATTGGTTCCTCATCACTAGAGTCCTCCGACTCAGGCCCCATGTCCGATCCAGAGTCCGATCCAGCCTCCAGCTTTCCCTTCCCTTTCCCCTTCGACTTTTTCTCGAGCTCGATCGACTTGCCGTAGTCTGAGATTGCGATGTACAAGCTGTCAGCCCACTCCCCTTTCCACTCGTCAGTTTCCTCTAGGAGGACCGCGAGAGAGGTAGGCGAGGGCAGTGAGGAGTGAGGTGCCATAACGAGTTTCTTGATGCTGTCGTTGCTCAGGATGTATGTGGCGGGGCGAACAAATCGGAGAGGGTCCGACTGGTGCGCATGCGAGCGCCAGCCGCGGATGAGCTTTTCGAGGACTTCGCGTTCCGGGACTGGTCTGTACTTGTTCGCGCGCTTCCGAGAAACCTTTTCCTTTGGCAGGAGAGTGTGAAGCGGCGAGGGGAAGAAGGACTGGAGATCGAAGGGAGGCTTCGACGACTCGATGTCTCCTGCATGTACACGGTCACAGCACCAGGCGTTTGTGAAAGCGAGCGCTGTAGAATGCACACATTAACAACAGAAAAGCAGGCGGTAATGCAGTGAGCACTTACCTGAGGGATCATCGTCACTGAGATAATCCCTGTTGAATGCACGTAGACACTTCGTCGTCTGAATGTATTCGACGGACGCGCGCCCAATGCGTGCTTCTTTCGAGCGGTTCCCTTTCGCTGGCTTCGGACCACTCGGTTCGTCCGGATCCGCGTCGTTTCTTGGTCCAAGTTTGATGTCGTAGACCCACGGCTCAGCCATAACGAGGTAGAGCGACGCCGATGCCGGGTTTCGACCGCCACGGCCGCCTCGTTGACCATTGTCAGTCCCATCGTTGACGGCGCCGACTTGGATTACGACTTCTACATCAGGGAAGTCCGAGCCCTTTATTCGCAGCCCGTGAGCAGTCACAAGTCCGCTCGAAAATGAAGGACTGACCGTTGCTGCGGCGCACGTTGCGCACATGATTCGACAGGCTCCTTCCGGAGAAGTGACACTGTCCCAAGTATTTTGAAGATATTTCGCCGACATTCCGTTGTGGTAGTGGCAGACAATGCCGGTATCTTGACAGCCTGGGGCGAGGCGGGAGTCAAGGTACGTCGCAAGATTAGCCACAGAAGTCTGAGAATCGATGAACACGAGTGTCCTTTTGATAGGTGGCATCGAGGGGTTCCATCCAAGAGGTATCAGGCAGTCGAGGTTCGAGAAATTGTTGATCCCTCCGATGAGAGGTGTCGTCGCGTATGTGATGTTCGGCCGGTTGACGGATAGGCGAATTTCGAAACAGTCTTGGGCGATGAGCGTCTTCTCCTTGGCAACCTTGAGGATATGCTTCGGCCAGGTAGCTGATTGCAGCTGCCAGGCTACTCTCTTCCAGCAAGTGCGCAGTATGTCGTGTGATCCCCATCGCGGGCGGAAAGCCGGTTCACCGTGCTTCGATACTCCTACGGTGTAAATCGAATGTGCTTCGTCGATTGCGACACGTGAAAAGCGTTTTTTGAAGTCGCTTTCTTCCATGATTTGGGCCATGCGCGGGAGGTGTCCGTCGATCATGCTGAACTGGTCCGGCGAAGCAATGAGCAGTGGATAGCACCCGTTTCGAACGTCCTGGTCCATGTGATCAGCCAAGGTTATATCAAACGAGAATATTTAGCACGTACCGCCCAGAACGACGCGTCCTTTGGACTATCTGAATGTATTGCCGCTGCACGAACACCCAGTTCTGCGTACTCTTTGACCTAGTGGAAAGTTCAGCAAAGCGGACACTTGATGAGGGAATGATACTCACCTGGTTTTCTTGAATGCGACGGAGAGGTGACATAAGAATAGTGACCGTCTCCGGATACAGCAGCGGCGCAATCGCGTTGATGAGTGTCTTCCCCGATCCTGTTCCGGCCGTGATGACACTGTCTATTCCTCGCAAGGATGCGAGCGCCGACTGGAGCTGGAAATCGCGCGGTACTTTCTTGTGACCGGTAGCTTCGTATACGAGGAGACAGGCGCGCCATGCTTCGAGTTGCTGAGCAGGAGACAGGGAGCCAAGGAGGCGAAGACCGGGCTCAAGTTCAATCGGAAAAGCAACCATAGCTTCGAGCATCATGTCTGAGTCGGAGAGGTCGCGGATCCTTTGTAGCTTCGGTTCAAGCAGTGCAAAACGGTCGAAATCTCTTGCAGCCTGGTGCTCTTCCGCGTCGTCGAGGTCCTCCCAGTAAACGAGATCTTCGGATTGTTGACAGAGTCTGAGGTAGTACGGATGAAGCCAGGGGCTAGGTATGTACTCCCAAGTGTCTATCCAGACATAGGTTTCCACATCTTCAAGTTCGGTCCTATCCGTGTCCATAATTGAAGCTAAAGAGCGAGGCAAAGGCACAAATTACGGTCGAGTACACACGGTATGTACAATGTACAAGACGCGACTATCACACGTGTGGTATAGGGCAGGTCGCTACGGTTCGCTCAATCGGGAAACTCGTTTCCCTGCCATTTTTAAAGCCAGATCGGCCGGTCTGTCTATCGACAAGCTTGCCTTTCTCATAGACAGACGGTTACCGGTCTAATAGAGGCCCTAGGAACGAACACGGGTCCCCGCGGCCGGCGTCCATGAGGGTAGGTCGCGGAAAATGTTCATCCGAGGAATTGTGACAGTATATTTTGCTCCGTGCCAAGTGCCGACGCTAGGCGTTTCGGTACGTATTCTTGTAGTTGGTATTTTGTTGAAAGCGCCAGGCAATGTTCAACGATGATTTGAACTTACATAGTCTTCGAAGACACAACTTGGATCTGGGTGAAGCTGCGAAGACATTCAAGAGCATCTTCAAGAGAGATCAGATACATTCAGCGATCGATTGGGTTTTCTACGCGATTGAGTTAAGGCACCAGGCCACGGAGACGCGAGAACTTTAGCGTTTGCTTCCGCCCCCATTGACAAAATCGACCCGAACTTATGGGTCTATGGTAAAAGGGCCGCGCAGCGGACTCACTCGAGTGACCGAGAAACCATGCATGAAACTTCGAAGGGTTCAACGTTCAATGCTCGTAGGCTCTTCAATGACATTCGTGAACACACTATGGTACAGGTGTAGGCCATCGTGTCGTTCGTCTACGAATTGAGAAACTTGTACAGGAAATATAGCCGTGCGGTCATGGTCCAAGACATAGTACGGTACATTACCTTGACCAGAAACCTCAATTCGCCCTGTGCTGCTTCTTGGATCTCGTCTTCTTCGTCTTCTTCGTCTTCTCCGCCTGCACCATCTCTGCTTGTTCCTCGTCGAGGAAACCCACGACAGATATGTCCTCGAAGCGCTCCGCGTCAGCGACAACCTGCAAATCTTCGTCACCGCCCCAGGCACTCCACGGGTCTTCCTCGTCCATAGCCGATGGCTCTGTGGCATTTGCCGGCGGCGGAGTGGCGAGCAACTGGGTGTCGTCTCCCCGCGAATCTGTCCGCGAAGTCATACCGTCCGAGCGTCCATCGATCTTCAGATCGTCCCGAGCGACGAAGTCTTCATCCTCCTCATCGAAAACTAATGGGACCGAATCGGATCCAATGCTTGTCCTATCTGGTCGTGGGTTAAACTGGGCGGAGCGCACTCGGTGCATCTCCCGCCTGATACGTCCGATCCCCTCAGTCATGCCATCTCCGAAACTGGTAGCCATTGTACGAATGGGAATGGTGTTTCTGAAAGACTTCGGTTGCGAGCCGAATGTTCCGTTGGGCAGCATTGGAAGCACAGCTGGAGTGGACTGATAATCCAAGCCCGCAGATATTGCGGAGGCTAGAGGCTCGTCGAACGAAGACGATGCGCGACGCACGTCACGCTGTGTGGAGAAGCCCTCGACGAAGGACTCGCCAGTGCCTAGGTAACCACTGACTTCGACCTCTTTCCGTACATCGAGCTTTGTGCCACTGATATCGAATTGGTAGCTCCGAATCAGCGCATGATAGTCCTCGCCCAGCGTGTGGAACGAGAACTGATGGGCGAGGTATATCGGGCGCGGAGAAATACGACTTGATTGAGCATAGGTCGACAGCTCTGCCTGCGCCAACCAACTGCTAGGATAATTAGCCTATCTCTCGGCAAAGAAATGCAAGAGACAGAAAAACGTACTCGGTCTTCGCAATCCTTTCTCTCGGGAGAGCTGCATCCCACGCATCTGTGACCGCGTGCTTTACGGCAGGCCAGGCCAGTCTTCTCTTCAGACTCCACGTCGCGATCGTGCTGTCGACACCTGCGAGCTCTGCGGGCCGCTCAACGATCGACTTGGGGGGCGATGCAGAGACACCCAATCGCCCTAGGGAGCTCATCCCCGGCAGCGAGATACTGGTGGCGCTTGTGCCCGCTGCGATCGAGTACCCCTGTTCAGCACGCACCTCTAGGGCGATTCGCCTAAGTGACAAAACCCCATCGAGAGGATCGAAAACGAGTACGTCTTGGAAGTTCGTAGGGCGCGGCGATAGCTGTTCTGTGTGGCTCAGAGGGGAAGACCGGGATGAGCCAACTGAGTTGAGCGCAGGTGCTGGGAGAAGGTTTGTGGGCACAGAGAACTCAGACGACTGCACAAACGTGAATGCAAGCGGAGCGCATGCCTGGTCCAGCGGAGCAGGTTTAGCGACACGAAGCCGCACAATGGGCGACACCTCTGTGCCTAATGGCGGCTGATACAAACGGTACGCAATGAGTGTACGAAACATGGGACTACAACAAGAGAACTTACAATTTGCGGGGGGTTTCGTACATGCCCATCGAGGTGGCTTCGCTCGTCTGGCTTCCCACCGTAAGGATTGACAGCAAAAACATGCACTGTGCGTTTCCGGGTGCCGACGGCCACCCACCTGCCGTCTTGCGCGACGCTGAGGCCCTCAACGACGGCTGACGTGTGACCCCGCCGCAGGTCGTAGATATGCCATGCCTCTCCAAACTCCTCTCCCGATCCCGTGCGCGCAGAACAAGGGCCCTTGGGCCTGAGTCGGAAAGTGTTCATGACCTGGCCGTCCCTCGGCGAGACAACAAGCGACGTTCCGTCGCTGGTGAAATCGAGTCGGGCGATTGGCTGGTGCTTCGACGCCACAAATTCTGCAACTGTAGTGGGGGGTGTCGTTCGGAGATCGAGGACTGTCACGAAGTGCCCCGCCGGACGCGCCTGCTGGGATCCCGCCGGCTCGTAGGGGGCGAACGACGTGCCGGAGTGGCGCCGTTCTTGCTCTCCTGAGCCCCCCGCCGGTGCACTCTTCGAGAAGAACAAACTCGATATGCCGCTCCCACTCCCTTCCTTCGTACTCTCCTTGCTCTCTGGCAGCGGAACTCCAGTCGCACGTGCCTTCGCGGCGGAATACGCCATCCCACCGAGAGTCTTCATCCCACTCAGCACGGTGCCACCAACCCTAAGCGCCGCATTGCCCACCAGCTCAGCATTTGCGTTCAACCCGCTAGACGCAGAACGAGCATGGCCGTGAGTGATGGGTGAGGGTGCATCCGAGCGTGGTGTGGGCGAGGCGTATGCAAGAAGGCGGTGGGATAGTGCGTGGGGTATGGTCTCTAGAATGTCCGGTGTTGATACATTATTGTTGTTTGCTTTATTGGTATGATGACTGTGACTGGTGCGGTTGTTGATGTTGAATGGTGTATATGTAGACCGTAAAGGAGAAGGGACAGGTACAGGAACGAGAGACGTTGAAGGGACGGTCAAGAGTGTCGCAAAAGATGTTGTTGATATAACATGAAGTGTAGTTGGGTTTGCCGTACTCTGCCAGGAGTTAGCCGCCATTAGTATGAGGCGAACGATCGAAGTGGAACTGCACGCACGAATACAATGTAATGCTCGTTAGCTATGAAAGAAAAAAGACCTGGCTGTGGAATGCGATGTACAACACGATGGCTGGAGAGCGAGTACAAGGCAAACGCCTCGCCGTCAGCCTGCGTCTGCGTTCTGTTGAAGTCTTTCAGCGCCTTTATCACCTATATATGAACTAAAACTCACACTAGACCAAGGAGAGGTCGCTCCATACTCCACACATCTTGCTCGCCGGAGGGATGAGGAAGCACAGCGCCGTAGATAATCCTACCAAGTTCTGACTGCGTAGGAGGAAGGTTCAGCAGCTCCGAGACGCTGCCGAGCGTTGAGCAGTCCCATATCTGAAGACCGCGGGCATAGCCCAGGATCAATATGCGCTTGTCAGCAATTGAGTCCCATCGAGCCCACAACACACGCTCTCCCTCTACTTCTGGTCGTCGATCGCGCATACCAGGGTACGTAGATAAGCCGGGAGAATGAATGGGTTCGTCGTAGTCATCAGCTTGATCAAGTATGACCTCAGGATGCAGGCGCTCCTGCGCCCATGGATCCGCGGTGCCTCTTCGGGGGTTGCTATCTGCAGTGACCCGTCGTGACCGTGGAGGCGAATGCTTACCATCCTGGTAAAACTGTGATTCGTATGGGTTCATATCCGCTTGACGTTGCGAGTTCGAAGGCGAACCCAAGAAGCCCCCGAATGAGACAGTAGGCGAAGATGGCGTCCCGCGCGGGACAGGAATAGACGCTCGACCATGGTTTGCCGTAGAGCTACGCCCCCGAGAGGAGCTGGTATGTAGAGGAGGTGGCTTACGAGTGGTAGCCGTTGTACGTGGACGACTCTGAGTAGGGCTGCCAGACAGGAGACGAGACGGCGATGGAGGCTGTGATGGCATAGGTGGTTGCGGAGGAGCATAAGCGCGCATGGTGCGAGAGACGGTCTCAAGGAACGTGGGGTCTCTGTAAGAAGCGCGATGTTTTAGTTTACGAGAACGATGAGGCATGGCACACAGAAAATCAAAAGGGAAAAAGAGAAGAAATAGGGTGTAAGGAAGGCCGAAAGGAGGAGGCACTGGAAGGGAGGAAAGGAGACCCTCAATAGTGGTCAGCTGCGAGCCCAGGATGTTATACAGACGCGCCCCTACACGTGTATACCACCCCCACACCGATCACTACCCCACTGTGCACCGCGCTGGAGGCTGCTAAGAGGCCATGCAGGCTCGAGACCCTGGTAGCATTCCAAGGAAGGGTGACGCATTGACTCCGCCCTTTCATCGAATCGGACGCCACATTGTGGCTGAAAGGACCCACAAAGAGCAGGCTACTCACCGGGAGAGAGTGGGCATCATCGTGTGTCCAGAATCAGCCGCAGAGACTCCGATGCTGCTCCCGACCTTAGACGAGCGAGCTGTGCCGCTGTCCTTCCTCCTGGGAGAGTCCACCGCACGATCCGGATCGTCATTATCATGACTGAACGCGGCGGGACCATAGTCGAGATCAAGGAGTAGCTCCGTCCCAACTCTGCCATCATGCTGGAAAGCAGAGTCCGGCTCCATATCGGAGTCTGTCGCAGGAGGCTCTACGGTGCGTAGTAGAGGAGACGGCGATAGACTGCGTGATGAGCGAGAGGGCAAGTCACTGTCGGTGCCCGAGTTAGTTGATGAGGGTACGAGTAGGGTAGGTTCGGGCGATCTCTTGGGTTTGGCATTGCGATTACGGCTGGTCTTGGGTGGCATTAAGTTAGGGATGAGTAGGGGGTATGTATCTCGAATAGAGAGGGAACCAGACGGTCGTTGCAAGCGAATGCAAGACCCTTTAGTCCAATAGATAATACAAAAACAACGAGAACGAGATGGTTATGAGTAGAATGAAAGAGATTGGTCGCGGATGGCTGCGGGGTCGACGGTGCGCAAGTGCAACGACGACAAGACGAACGAGTCACCAGCCGATAAGTACCACCAATGTACCCCAGTTTAGCTCAGGGGCTATTTACTCCAGGGAACGTGCGCTTGTTCCCTTCCACTGCGGACCACGGGCCTGGTGCGGCGAGGGCAGTCTCTTGCTTCAAGAACACTCGAATCTCGCAGAAAATATAGAGACGATGCAACGCCAAAGTGCAAGCAAGTGAATTTGCTGCACACCAAATATCCAAAATAAAATCTACGTGACAAGACCCCAAACAATTAAACAGCGACATGTTTTCCATCCTGCTCTCCGTAAGGACCCAACTCGATGTTAGTCTTGGTGTCGTACTGGAGGCCAGACTCATCGAAGGTTTCCTGGTCCTTACGGACCGTTATAACTGTTGTCGCGTTCAAGTCATAGTTGGGGTCGGCAGTGTGGTTGAATCTCGGACCGCCAGTCTGCATTGGGCTCGTAAGCGAGTGCACAGGGAGTAGAAAATCCGCAACTCACCGTGACGTTGAAGGTCGTATCGCGAACACCACTCAATTCAGACCGCAGGGTCGAGCGAGAGTTGAGCGTCTGCCGGAGAACAGTAAATCTATGCGTGACCTCGAATGATGTCAGGTACTCACCGTAAGCAGCGTATTCCTATGACCGAAAAAAATGCGTTAGTACTAGTTCAAGAATTCTTGGCCGATTCTACGTACGTGTAGATCCGGCCCATAGGCTGACAGCGACTTGTCAGTGGATCGTCAACATGGCAGCAAACATAGCACTCACGAATGCAAAGATCAGATGGAAATTGGTATCCTGAAGCTGAGGGATTGTCTGTGGTACGCTGTTTAGTGATATTGCTCCATACAGCGGCTCTTTTCACGCACGAAGCAAATGAAATCCATCCTATACGATCGCCGTTATTAGCACATAGCCACGGAAGTAGATGGAGCGAACATACACGCAGAAGAAGAACGCAAAGGCTGCCGTCTCGACGGACGAACGAACAAGGCCCGTTATGACATTGTCTGTGCGACGGAATCCCGTGCGTGATTTCTGTAGATGAAAAGCGAGCAAGGCCCTGTCCTCATGAAGTCAGCAAACGAACACACTGCGGAGGGATAGAGCACGAACGTGATACTGAGATCGCAAGCGATGGTGAGCCCGAGCCAGGTGTCGACAAAAGGGATAATCTTGTCAAAGTCGGCGATGCTATATCAAATTGTCAGTGGGCTGAACGACCATGAGATGCAGGATGAAACGAACTTCGTCGTCTCGAGCGCCATGATAGCAGAAACAATTGCGAATGCTCCCTGCATGACTGACAGGAACGCAATCATGCCGAAAATCACCCATGAGCCAGAGAACTGTTTGATTCGCCAGGCAAGAAAGAGCTGAATGGGAATTGACGCGCTGATGCTCGTGTATTAGTGAAAATTGGCGGCACAGCAAAAAAGCACCATACCAGACTGTGACGATCGGTGTAGATGGAAACGGCCACGGGCTTTGCGACAGGATTGCGGGATTGTTGAAGTTGGTAACCGTATAGTCCCAAAGGAGGTAGACACCGCTGATTGTATGGTACGTGTCCAGCAAAAATACCCATCCGACGAGCAGTCTACGTGCGATGGGATTGAGATGAGTACAGCGATTCATTCCGGGAGGGGCGTCATGTTACGCACCGGATGATTGGCCTGTTCTTGATACCAGAGGTGTAGAAATTACTGAACTGGAGAACGCAAAGGCCGTACAAGAACGCGTTCGTGACGACGGCGGTCACCACCGGGCCCAGGATGAGCTCGACCTTGACCATTTCGATAAACCCAACGTCTGTCGGTCAACGAAAACGCAAGGGGAAGGGGAATGCGAAGTTGAGGAAAGCGGTGCGTCGCCGGAGGGGGAGGAATAGGAGGTTTCAAAGAGCGAGATGCGCGCGACGGGGACACGAGAAATGCCCCTGCAGCAGACTCAATGCATTAAGTACTAGAAATTGAGTTGAATAAAGAGGGGGCAGCCTATAGTACGTATCCGCATACTATTGGGAGGACTGTCGCGGAGGTTCGTGGATTCTATATTCTGTGATGCCCGTGACCCTTCCTGCTGGAGAAAAAATCGTTACACGCAGGCACGAGAGTAAAAGGGGTGTGCATTATACCACGGTTTTCTTCCAATTATTGCCGACGATCCCATCGGTTCTAGGTAAATCATGGGGCACTGCGGCGATTGCCTTCTGGGAGGGAGACTCGGAGAGTGGGCCGTGACATAGGTACAAGTACACAAGATCTGAACGGTCCTGCAAATTTTGATCTTTCAGAGCTTGAGTGAGTATTGAGAACATCCTAAGGGAATGCCTGCTACAACAACTTCACTGGCAGGACTAGAAAAGCGGCGGCGATGGAAGCAATATCCAGGCCTGCTTGAAGGATGCAAATAACCACGTTTTGATCGCACGGCTAATTTTGAAGTCCGCGGCGCTGTTCAAAGCAAGTTCGCAACGCGCGTTGGCCGGGAATTGGAAATGAAAATTAATGATAACATATACTTACCGGTACGCTACAGTGCAAAAGTGTGCTACACACTACCTGCCTATATCGAGGAGACTTTCTGCATTCGTTTGCATCTCGTCACGGCGATTCACGGTAGGTGAAATCAAATCGAAGACGAAAAAGGCCCAAGGGCGCACCAGCTTCCGGCCTCGCCTCCGGCAGTGGAAATGTCCGACCGCTACGGTGCGCGGTAGCGGTCAGTGGTGTGGGCACATCTGATCGCAAAAATATACGGCACTCGAGCCCAGTGTATGCAGAATGGAAGAAAGTATTGGTAGGCAGAGCACCGAGGTACCTCAAGTTACATGGGCCTACTAAGGCCTCAGTCTACGTGTACTGGAGCCTCGCTAGGCTGCTCTACCCAGTGCAAGACGTCTCATCCCCATCATAAATCACGCGCAGGTATGAACATATATGGGGGGAGGGTCGACAAAATTGCAGAGGTCATAGTACTTGAGCTTACTCGTGTGACTAGCATAATACCCTCAAGATGGCTGGAGAGAAAGTGGCAATTAAGCTTGTGGTACGTAGAATTTGAACCCATAGAGACATGATGCAGCGCGCTGGCCCGGCATCAGAATCATGCATGGTAGTTCTCCATAAGAAACCCTAGACCTGCTTCATCGTTCAAATCCCTGGCCAATCGTCGCCGTCGCATAACGTTAAGCCGTGCGAGCCTTCCGGGACCAGAGAGCATAAGATAACCATTACAGCTATGATGGAGATCAACTCACCCTGCGATTTGAATAGCATAGGCCTTGGCGAGTCGCTTGGGGGCTCAACGGTTGGAGGGCAACTTATTATGCCTTCTTTTCAGGGCTACGATGCGTGTTATTAAAGGGAAACTGCGCTGCCGTCTGACCAAAGGCTGCAGCATGCAGTGGATGCAATTACTCGAGGGGGGGCGGCCTCTAGAGAGAAGGCGTAATAGGGAGACGGCGACAGCATCTTCAATCAACGAGGGTAAGAGCCGTACCACACGCTCGAAGCTACACAGGTAAAGACATGCTTCAGTGAGATTAAAGCTAAAGGGCATAGA
Organism: Plicaturopsis crispa FD-325 SS-3; assembly: GCA_000827205.1. NCBI lineage: Eukaryota > Fungi > Basidiomycota > Agaricomycetes > Amylocorticiales > Amylocorticiaceae > Plicatura > Plicatura crispa. The sequence continues at coordinate 930,352 of KN832558.1, read as the reverse complement.
CAACATACGTGATGGCAAGGATTCCCTGGAGCATCACGTCAATACGGTATGCGTCGAGTACATTCATAACCGCTTTTCTTACTATTTGATGGCAAATGACAGGATGAAGACAGGAAACGGGGGTGCAGATGCTTCGAATAGTGCCCCTGGAGACCTGAACCTAAACTTCTGCGTGCGCTCCAGGTAAGCTTCGGGTGAGATATGCCATGATAACGATCATCTGTGCATAAATAGCGTTTACACTGGGGCGGGGAGTTGCAAGGATGTGCACTATGCCAATACGTTGCATATGGCGCCGGCCAAAAAAACCCCCCGCGAGAAGTATGCATGCAAGTTGCAACTGAGCAGTTACGCGTACCATCATAAAGAGCCACCTTACTACGCACGCAAGCGAACACGCAAAAATACAATAGAAAGTCTTACCTATCTACGGGGGTTCAGTTTTGATTTCCTTTGTCAGAGAAGTCAGAGGCATACGCACATCGAAGCCTTTCTTCATCTTGTGTAGCAAATAATCCGTGGCGGCGTTCCAGCAGGGAAAAAACAAGAGTGTCCAGAAAAGCACTGCTTTGCGGACGCGGTCTCCAGGTCTCCAGGACTGTTTTCTATCGACGCTACCCGCAGCAGAGATGGATGCATCTGAAAATATGAGTGCTGGCGTTATGCCTATTAGTCGTCAGTCGGTGGAACAAATATCGCTCAGATGCCAATCATTTACACACCTCCGCATAGGCTCCCGAGTCGTCCAAGCCAGTCAAATTGCTACGAGCTGTCGATCGTGGCTAGTAGATGCCAAATTCTCCGACATTGGGAGTGCCCAGGAGTGCCCTTGTCGTAGGTTTTGGATGTGCAGTGCAGTCTGCAGAGAATTAGCGGCGGGATTCCCGGAGTTGCGACGCGCCCTTAAGCTTCACATCAGAGCCTGGAGTGCCAGATTTGCAGCAAGTGTCCACGCACAATCGGATGACTGGCAGATGGGATGGCGAACGCAGTCCCGCTTCAAGCTTCAAATTTGCTAGTCCACGCGGCGCGACACGCGACACGAGTACATGAGTCGACGTCGACTGGGAAGGGGATTCAGAACTCCCGGAGGCCTTAAGTTTTAGCCTTTTAGATTCGTCCTGGATCTTCATGTTTTTGTTGAAACCCACACTGCCTCCACGCTCGCTGGCAGAGGACCGTTATTCTCGCAACCCAACAGCGCCAAGGTCACGATAACGACAGTGTTTCAAACGAATGACAGGAAAATTGGCAGCGCAAATAATGCAGCCGAACAATCTCCCGTGAAGCAAAGTAGTAAATACTTGAGGCGCATGCGAGCGGCGTCCAAAGGTATACGAGGTCCAATATAAGAAATAATAGTAGATACGCAGTCCGAGTGTAGTGCGAGTCACTAGCACTGCACGGGGGCTCACAGCCATCTTCCGCGGTTAAAGTGTGCCCCAGCCCGTTTCCACGAAGGCGCATCTGGAGAGCGCTTGGTCACATTACTGCCACCAACGGGAGCGACGTTAAACGGAAGGACATTCGGCTGGCACACGGTTCCCTCAGACGGCAGCGTCCCGTTCGCGAAGTACGCGCCAACGGCCTTGGCGGTGCAGTCGGAGGGCGTCACAGTTGCGACGTGGCCCGTGGAGTTCTGTACCAGGAGCCCCGACCCGGCAAAGCGCGAGTGGACGGTCTTAGCGGTCACCAGGGGACACACGGGGTCAAGGAGGTTGGAGATGACGAAAATGGGCGTGGACGTATTTCCGGAGAACGGGCCTTGGAAACGTTTCTTCGCCTTGATCTTCCACGTCGAGCACGCCATGGCGTTCTGCACCCATACCGGCCCGGCAATTGGTGACTCGTTGACAAGCTCGGTGAAGACAGAGTCGAAGTCGTCGAGAGGCCAGTCGCCGCATGCGATAGCAGGTGCGGCCTGGTTGGTGCGCAGCCAGGGCGAGGGATCCGTGGAGGAGCTGCATACCGGCGCGGACCCGGTGACGAAGTCGGCAGTCTCGAGGAAAGTTTGGTTGTTTTGCTCAAGAGCAACGAGGTTGGTGGCGAGTACGGGGAATGCAGTCACGGGCGCATAGACAGAGCCGAACTGCTGCAGCCACACGTCCTGTTTCTTGAGGACCACGGGGCCACCAGTCGCAAATGGCACGGCTAGCGGCGCAACATCGTTGATGATGTTCTCCACTCGGGCCTTGATTTTATCGGGGCTGGCCTCGTAGAGGGGGCATACGGAAGGTCCTGCCTCGTAACAATATTGATAGAATCCAGCGACGACCGCATCATAATCAACCAGGTTCTTGTTCCACTGATAGTGATCAGCGTCACACACGCCGTCGATGACCATTTTCCCGACTTTGTCTGGGAACATCGAAGCGAAGAACTGGCCGAGGACTGTTCCGTAACTCTGTTGGCGAAGGCAGTGAGCAGGATTGTATTGTGTTTTCAAGATGCAAAACTCACGACTCCGAAGTAATGGAGCTTGTCTTGACCGAGCTTCTGAGTGATGCGCAGCATATCAGTCGCGGTGCTACCGGTGTCCATGAACCGCCCGGGGCCCCATTCCTCCGCCGTCCCGTTAGCGTCCTCCTTCCCATTTCCTCCCAAGGTCTTTGCGCACATCTGAGCAATGGCCTCGTTGCGGCTCCTCATGTATGGGACTGAGTCGTCCGACGCATTGTACACCAGGGAAGCCTTCGTATTCCACGTGTCTACCTCTGACTCGCTCTGGAAACACTGCGCCACGGGGGTGGTGGCGCCTGTACCGCGCGCGTCGAAGCCAAGTATGTCCCACTCGGGGCCCACCATGGCAGCGATCTCAGGGCCCGTCGTGACGACGTACTGAGTCCCGGAAATTCCAGGGCCTCCAGGATTGATGAGGATGGTACCTATACCAGGGGAGATTAGAGAAGTATAGACAGAGGGTTAAAGATACGGACCCTTGTGGTTGGCTGTATCATTCGCCGGTAACATTTGCAGCGCGATGTCAGTCTTCGGGCCGTCACTTTCTCGGGAATAGTCAAGTGGCAGGGAAAGACGAGCACATTTGTGCCCTGATCCACAATCCGTCCAAGTTATGTTCTCGGAGGGCGGAAGCTAGGAAATGGCATGAATGGATTAGTTTCATTCGGAGCATCAACGCAATGGCTAGCAACTGCACGTACTGAGTACCAATCGAAATCGGTCGCCGCAGCCGCGGCAGCCCTCTCGTTGAGGGCATTACCGAAAGCGAGTGAATTCTGGGCTAGTGCAGCAAGGATGCAGAGCAAAGGAATGTGAGGCACCACGCGAGACATGGGTACTGGGATAATGTAAGAGAGATAATAAGGTTTTTGCTGTTGCCCGACGTTGAGCCATTATATCCGAGTCGCGTAGTCACATGTGGGGTCCTGCAAGAATTTGACGCGATCGCGACGGAGGACGAGCATCCGACCAGGGGCGCGGAGATGTGGGAGATGGCTTTGTATTGGTAAGGTAGTCGAGCTCGGGCAGGGTGACCGCGGGTGACCGTGCCACACAGCATACAGTATGTTTATACTTAGAAACATAGCAGCAAGTATAGTTCTTACCATAACTGCAGCTGCAGACCATGTCGCCATGCTGCATAGTTGACATAACACAACTGCAGGCAGCAGTAGGCAGCAGAACTTGGGGGGTTCGAATGAATTGCGAATGAAGCGCGTGACGGGGCGGGACAGTCAGACGGATGTCGCTTGGACACGTTCCACCAAGTTTTGCCGACTGGAGACACCCTAGTTTCTCTACCGTATCCGACGGATGGCTTTGACCAGAGGCCCGACTCCTGGAGTGACTTGCGCACGACCGCGACCTCGAGGCCCGCGCCCGAATGTACGTAGGCCCACGGTGGGGGGAACCGTCCGGAGCCTGAACAGTATGCACTGTCAGTAGCATTGTGTACGTCGATCCTCTGATAAATCCCGTCCACATTCACAAGTCCTAAAACCAAGTAGGCAAATGCTGTTGAAACGTTGATGCGAGTCGAAACTTAAGAGCAGTTCAAAACGTTCTTTTTTGTAGGCCGCGCAGCGCTGAGCGCTGTGACAAATTGTGTAAGCTTATCCACTCCGCTTCTCTTGCTCTGTACTTCTAACGTTTTCGATGTGATTGGAGGGGCTGTGCATATATGCGCATGCATTCCGAGTGGGAGGATGAGCATGAACTTCGAATGTTTCTGTCCAAACCGTTCAAAGAAAACCCATTCAACTTGCTTTCAACGACCTCGACTCCATACGCGATCGTCCCTCGTATAAAGACAGTATTTGCAGAATGAGCAATATTCTCCCTCAGGCCGGCAGGACCATATGGCGATACTCATCAGATCCTATGACTGATCCTATTGTCTATATCCGCGTCGGAATTATCGAATATGCCAAGCTGTTTCATTCCCTTTGGAAACTTGCGCTACTCTGGCACAGTCGCTGATAGCCTACCTCAAACCAACGAGTCTGGCCAAAGTTCGGCCAATCCTTTCATGGCTGCGTGGCTGTTTACTCTTCAAAGAAGCGCTTTGTTCCAAACACGGTACGTCTTTGACATGTTTCTTTGCCTATTGTAGCCCAGGTTGCCCATGTCGACGTCTTTTTACTCTGTTTTGCAGTGCACATGTCTTCGCCATTACTCTGTGAGAAGCACGCACCTGGCCTGCAAGAATCCGGCAGCCGTTCTGTGCGAGATACTATCGATGTTAGGTGTAGTATCCGGTGAGCGCAGCGGACGCGATCCCTGGAAGCTCGTAGTCTGATCCGCATCGCCACTTACAGCCTGACACGCCGCTCAATCGCGAGCGAATTAGCATAGCCGTGGTAAGAAGGGGCTAAACACGATTCGGGACCGATACCACCTATCCCCCTACGCAGACGCTGCAGATACGGGCCCGAGTCGGACTGAGAAAATTCGTCCGTATATGTGCTTGTTAGGCTCGCTGCTCCGGTACATATGTCAGATATATGTCATGAGGTCAGAGTAGGTATGTCAAGTCAAAAGCGCGCGCTCATTACTGATCTTGTATAAAGAGCGATTGGGTCGATGGCGGATTGAGAAATCATCACCCTCACTAGCATATCCCCCTCCACGAAATGGCACGCATCGTAACCGTCTTTGGCTCTACCGGCACCCAAGGTATGCATCCACTCTGCGAACGCGTCTGTCTTTCGACTACATACATTTTCAGGTTCATCTGTAATTAGCGCACTCCTCGCCGATGGGACGTTCACCCCACGCGCGGTAACGCGCAACGTCTCCTCTGAGGCTTCCCAAAAGCTTAAAGCACGTGGAGTCGAGGTCGTCCAGGGCGACCTGTGGGACAAGGAATCACTCAAGAAAGCGCTCGCGGGCAGCGAAGGCGTCTTCGGCGTGTGCGTGTCCTATTCTTGCCCTATCACGCACTCAGTCTGACTGTACGGGATCGCGTATGCAGGACCAATTTTTACGACCCGACCATCGCCGGCCAGGACCCTCAAGGAGAAATTACTCAGGGAAAGAATCTCATCGAGGTCTCGAAAGAGGTTGGCGTCAAGTTCTTTATCTGGAGGTGGGTCGTGAATCTTTCACTCATCAATGTACCACTACTAACTAGGATTCAGCTCATTGCCGGACTCGACGAAATTGTCGAACGGAAAGTACCCAACTATACACCACTTTAACAGTAGGTCGTATCTCCGTACCGTCTAATTTGCGAGGCTAAGCGGACTTGTCTCAGACAAAGCTGCTATCGACGAATATTTGAAGACAGCTGGGTTGCCCTATGCAATTGTACACACGGGTATGTCGTTGATTAGAGAACGCCGTTTCGCTCAAGGATACTAATCCCCGTGTGCACAGGTTGGTTTGCGGAGAATCTCTGGAAGTGCGTCACATTTGCTCAGATATAAATAACGGTCCATCCTAAAATAATCTACAGCTTCGGTAACCTTGTCAAAACCGCGGATGGCTCATTCGAGCTTCCCGTCCCCAGATATAGCGCGACGTCTCCCCAGGCGATCACCTGGATTGAGCGCGACCTCGGTCCATCCATCCTGGCGCTGCTCAAGAACTACAACACCCGTGCTGCGGAGGTCCTCGGCCAGACCTTCTTCGCCGTCACCGCCAGGAGCACGTACCCCGCCTTTGCGGAGATCCTCTCCAAAGCGTTCGGAAAGCCCGTGAAGTTCACCTCGCCGCCGACCACGACTATCAGGGAGCTCGACGAAATGGTGCGTCTTTGCGACCTGCTTATGCGTTTGCATACATTGACGCGTGTCGTTTGCAGTATGAGTACCAGTCGGAAGTTGGCCTCTATAACGAGTCCCCCCTCCCCGATCCGCGTCTGGTGGCCCTCGGTGTGAAGTTTAGCACCCTGGAGGAATTCGCGGCTGCTGCGAAATCCCGGTTTGTCTAGAGAAGTTGGAAAGATGTGTTGTCGATTTACTAGACGGCTACAAATGTACTTTCGTCATTAAGGCGAGCTCGCTGCATGATGCCATTCCATAGACTGAATGTATGTACTGTGTCGAATGTCGTATTCGCGTTTGCACTGCTCTAACCGGCCCTATTGCCAAGCCTATCGATGTCTCGGGAGATCGATAGCCGGCATGCAGAAATCGAGTCACGAAGATCTTGCGTAGACCTCAGCAGAGCGCTCCTGCTTGCAGCTGTCTTGCACACTACTCCACAAGCGAGAAAGTCAGCACAAAATGTCACATCACGACGTCCGCTTAACATCGCGTACGGGCCGCCTCACACTAAGGGCCCCAGTCGAAGCAGACGACGAGGCAATGGCGGCGCTGCGGTCCCACCCGCGCACACGCGAGTACCTGCGATTCTTGCCCGAGCACTGCTCTGTAGCAGACGCCCGCGCTCGCAGGGAGTCCCGCGCGCGGGACGAGAGCATCCTCGATTTCATCGCGCACGCGAGCGACGGCGGCGCGTTCGTCGGGACGTGCACGATATACAGCATCGATCCGCTGAACGACTCGTGTTGGCTCGGGCTGCTCGTGGACCCGGCGTTCCACCGCGGCGGGTACGCGACGGAGATGCTGCACGCGCTGCTGCGGTATGTGTTTGAGGAGCGGAGCATGCACCGGGTTGCGTTTGATACGGGGATTGACAATGTCGCGATGCGCGGGTGGCTGGAGAATGTAGCGGGCGCGAAGCATGAGTTTACGTGGCGGGAGTGCTGGAAGGATGGCCCTGGTCAGTGGCTTGATGTGGTGGGGTATAGCATTCTAGAAAGGGAGTGGAGGGACACGGTGAAAGGAAATTTGGAACGGCGACTAGACGCTGCAGCTGCGAAGGAAGGTATTATTACGAGTGGGACGGAACCTTAGCCCACCAAAGTCCATCATGTACGATCTCAGGTCGAAGTCAAGAATGAAGATTCGGTAAAGACTACTCTGCACAGATTATCATTAGAACAGATGAAGGTGCATGGAGCGACGTCTGGCATTACCGAAGTTCCGTCCTTTGCTTTGGCGGTGGGTGTATGCGGCTCAGAGGCAATGTCTAGCAGAGAAACGAGACCAAGTGTCGAGATCAGCGTGTACAATTGAAAGCAGCAAGATATGTTGAGTTACAGACACAATACAGAGATTAAATGTCCTCTCCCGCAGTCTAAACCGCCTTCCCGACGAGCTCATTCACAATCTCCACAGCACGCTTAAACTTGACCTTGTCCTCATCGGTCGCCTGCACTTCACTTGTGCCGCCGCCACACCCCTGGGGGCCGCCATTGCACCACTGCAAGTCCTCGCTGCCCCACGCGATGCTGGTATCGAGCCCGTAGATGTCCTGGCTACCAGGCGGGCTCTCGGTGGGGATGCTCTTGAGGATCCCGTGCAGCTCGTCGACGAGCGAAGCAGCGGTAGTGGGATCGAGCGATTTAGGCAAGGCGGATTGAAGGGAGGGTGTGCCGTGTGGGCGTACTGCGGATGTGATGGCGAGTGCGGAGAGCTGGGGCGACGCTGTGATCGTGTGGATTGCGCTCGGAGTGGGCGGGGCGAAGCCTCCAGTGATACCTAAACGAACTGTAAGCGACGACGAGCATGGGAAATTGAATAGGCGTACCGTGTTGAAGTCTGAGGGAATATTCGCTGGGCGGCATGGTGGACGTTACGGTTAGAGAAGGGTCTGCAGAAGCTGTAGATCCATCGATGATAAGTAGTAGTGTTATCTTGTTGCAGACACAAGGCACAATCAGTCTGGCGCTTCACAGCCAGAGTCATCCAAAAACTGGCGTCATCGGTCTGGTGGAGTCTCTGCGAAAACAGCAAGTCTCTCGTCTTAGCTAGAATTAAAATGTCTGCGCAGTATTCGCCATATATGAGCGGCAAAATTGTCGCAACGTCTCGAGCTCGTATAGGAAAGCCTTGGTAGAAGCTGGGTAGAATAAAAGCAAAAAAAGAGAAAAACAACGTCGTCGTTGTCTGTCGACTGCGCTGACGCTGAGAACATTACGTAATCTTCTCCCGACGTCGAGTCGATCAGCGAACAAGAATTATTTTGTCCAACGCGTTCCTTCAGTCCGTTCTACTTGGCTTTGCTCACATTTCCTGCTTTCCTCTACCATCCTCCTAGCCGAGATGGCTTCATCTACGCTTTTCTTTCTTTTACTCTGTATACCCTCCTTAGGCTTCGCTCTCGACACCCCGCCGGTGGCGCCGTTACCACTCAGTTCGCTCCGGAGACGTGGAGGCAAGAGCGTCCCGGCACAAGGCTACTTCACTCCTAGCGATGGCGGAGGCTCTATGTTGACCGTGAGTTCCCTTGTTACTGCATGGCGATACGGGCAATGGAGCTTCTTTCCGCAGACGGTGCCCGATACCTTCCCGGCTGGCCTCCATGAACCGGTCAATGCCATAATAACAGCAAACTCAGACGCGGCCGTCCTCGTCGACCAAACCACAGATGGAGGGCTGCGCAACTATTTTACGTGAGTGGGCTTGGCGCCGACTGCATTGCTCGTGTGCTTATCGGTATGCGCAGTTCATTTGGATTCTCGTCAGAATGTCTCGGACAGCACACAGGATCGGACCAGCAAGTCGATCTGGGAGACGGGAACGGCTCTAGTGAGCACAACACAACAAAGCGCTTTTGCTGTCCCAAATACAATTTCTAACCGCATCATACTTTAGAAAATGAGACAGCTGTGATACGGTGGGACTACGGTGATCCTTCAGTGGGGACGTGCAAAGAGACCATAGAAGGCGGAAACCACTTCCGATACTGGGTTCAAAACGGAAAGAGCGCGGACAGTGGAGCAGTTTTCTTAGCAGTATCGTACGAGAAACCCATTGCCCGTACGTTCTTCGACCCTTACAACGTTGCGCCCTTACCTTAATATCCTTATCTGAAAGAACAACACGATATCATTCCTAATGGGTGAGTAGTCTATATTGCTGCTACGCACGTCCCTCCGTACTTAATCCCATCCCCCCAGATACAACGCGGCACGGTGCGTATCAGATACACAGGCTATACCATTCGTATGCTCATACGGCGCAATGCAGAGATTGGTTAGTGGGAAATGCGACGTTCCAGACTTATATTATACCCACCGAAACGCTCACAAACGCGTCGACTTACTCGGGCTCGACGTCGTACAACGGATACACGTACTCGACATCCGTGCAATACGTCTCGGGACTATTGCCGAACACGAGCGACGGCATTAACCACTTCCAGTCCGTACCCATCAACGGCTCGAATGCCGTCGATGGGCTGGTCGCGGTGATGACGGTCAAGATCACAGCGCGTCCGGCAGGCTCGAAGTGCGTATATCACCCCGCGCCCCTGCGTGTATTCCTAGCTCTAATCCTCTTTCTGCAGCGCTGCGTCACCGACATCACACCCGCGGACATGGCTCCTATCCACCCTCATTGCTTCTGCTGCTATTCTCTGCGCTTCTGCCATCACATGCCTGTAAATCCCCAATCATGACGCCCCCTTGCGTAGACGCGGACTTGCTATCGACGGTTCCGGACGCTGGACTTTACTTACTCTTAGCATTAGACCTCCCCTTCCAACGCGTGTGCGTGCGAACGGGTGCGGGCCCTCCACGCCACGGCCCCCGTGCTCAGACTTCGCACACAGTTCTAATACTGGTAGCCCTGCGTACCTATCATCTACCTCTATTTTGCTTCACGCACATACCTCCGTGTCCCGCACGGGGCCCCCTTCACGATCACGCTGTGTGCAATTGTACTATCCTGACATTTACCGCTCGCCGGATTATCCTTAGAATAGTTGCTGTCTTATACTTATCCTCTCCTCGACGCTGCTCAATATATCGTATGGCCGGATCTTTGCTGCGTGCTCGGGAGAACATGCATGCTATTTCTGCGCACTGTGGAGGTCCTATACATAACTCTTCATAAATAGGTCGTGGTCTGTGCTTCCCTCACACTTCGCTCGATAGCCTCGATAACTTGGTGTCTCTTCACGGCATGAGCGAAGTCAAGATAATCGCCTCCGACACCTTTGGCGAACTCCTCGTACTCCCTGCGCGTAGGCGCAAGGGGGTCGATCTCACCCACGTCGACCTTCTCGCCGTTGAGGTACAGCGTCGGCTCATGTATCTATTTATGTTTGTGACCGTCAATCCTCCACATACAAACACGGATATGAAGCACCGACCTGGACGTGTCCCGCCGGGCCTTTGAGGACGATCAAGCCGTTCTCGCCCTCGATCTCCCAGAAGAAGTTGACCGGGCTGTTCCCCGCAGACGCGCTACTGTCAACCTGCAACCCGGCGCCGGCACGGAAGTGCATGCTCACGAGCGCGCCGCTCTGCAGAATCCCCTGGATCGCGATGTGGTCCGGGGTCGTCGCCTCGAGGATCTCGTCCGTCCCGACCAAGCTGACCAGGGGGTGTCGAATCGCGGTGGTGGCGGACAGCGAGGAGAATTCGCCGAGCACGTAAGCGAGCGCATCGAGCGCGTGCGAGGTGGGGATAGTCAGCAGATTTGCTCCTGTTGCAGTTCGATTGATGTGTGACTATGATGGAGCCCTGGCCACCGTGCGGGACTGCTCACTGACCATTCTTGTGATCGCGCAAGTAAGCATGGCCATTGTCGGTCATGGTGCTCCATGCGCTTCCTCTGCCCAACTGTTCGATATTATCAGTGACTTGTTGCGTGGTGTCGGAGGGCTCGCACTGACCACGCTTGTAGAGAGCACTCTGCCGATCTTCCCGCTGTTGATCAGCTCCTTCGCTTTGCGCACCGCGGTGCCCTGTCTCGCCTGGAGTCCAACGATCGTCCGCACCCCCTTCTCCCTTGCGAACTGCTCGATCTCCTCCGCCTCCGCGAGATCGCGGCCGAGCGGCCACTCAACGAACACATCCTTACCGGCCTCGATCGCGGGCCACACGCTGGCCTTGTGGTGCGGCACCTTGACCGACACCACGACGAGTTCAACGTCTTTGTCCTGTGCGATCTGCGCGGGGTCGCCGTGGTACCCCTTCACGCCGAACTTCTTGCTGGCCTCGTCAGCGGTATCCGCCCTAGACGTAGACAGAGCAACGAGCTTGTATGATTCCGGAAGGGCGGGGGCATGGTGTGTTGAGGCCCATCCAATGGTGGAGAGGCCGATGATACCGACTCCGATGGGTGCCATAACCATTGTGAGCTGACGGTGCAGCACAATGGAACTGGCCACACACCTGTAGCACCCAGGTTTTATAAGTCGCTAGCGGTAGCATTCTAGGACATAGCAGTGCTCAATCCATGGTTCAATTATCGAGCAAACCTGATTACCGAAAGAGAGTCAATAAGGTAAGCTGCAGAGGCGTTATGAACGGACTCGCCAGGAGTCGTGATTCTCGTTCGACATTCCACCATCATATCCTCTACTAACCATTCCAGCTGCTACCGCACAATGATTGTTTGTTGGACCATGCTATTGGTGAAGCTGGTGCAGTCAAGGCAGTTGTCGACTGTGTCGCCGGACTCCGAGTCTGCAAGGCATTGAAGGTTAGGTCATATTCAAAGTCAGAATCTTTGGGCAACATGGCGCACCTTCGAATTTCGTTCTTGCTGTCTAGCTCCATACATACCTCACCTGCCAGCGATTGAGCATTATATAACCGCACGAGAGGCACAAAGGAATTTGTTCCAATATCGGTGAGCCAATATCAATGTCATGTAACGTGAACGATGCAGTGCTCATATCTACAAGTTGAAAACCTTTTGAAAACTGACAAGCCCAAATGTCCCGCATCGAGGTCAGAGCTGTTGATGGTGACATTGACATTCCAAGCCTCCAGAGGCAGGTGAAGGTGCTAGAGGCAGCCGAGAACGATCTCTTGAAGCGACTGCGTGAGGTGCAGCACACCCTGGCATCCTTACGATCCCGTATCGGCAACCTCGTCAATGACAGGGCATCTATATCGCGACTGCCCGTCGAGGTCCTGGTTGCGATATTCGCATACGGAGACCCCACCTATACGCCCAGGTCTCTGCCGTCGCATGCGGTAGCCTCGCATGTCTCCCAGCATTGGCGCCAAGTCATTCTCTGCAGTCCTGTGCTGTGGACCTGCATCTGGAGAGACCGATATGCGGAGGGCTACCCTATCGGCCTCCTCCAGGCGCATCTCGAGTGGTCGTGCGTGTCCCCCCTTTACATTGTTTGTGGTAACGAGTCGGACGCGTTCTTCCGTGCAGTCGTTGCACACGTTCATCGGTGGTCATCATTCCGGGTCCTCAAAAACTCTTACGGCTCCTCGTATTCCGACGTGCTGCCTCATCTTGCTGGCTTGCGCGCGCCGAATCTGCGCCGCCTCGCGCTCGATTTCGCCTTGGCGGACTTCACGCCGCAGACCGTTCTTGCAGGCGGTTGTCCTGTCCTCTCATCGCTGACAAGCCCCGCATGCATGTTTTCAGAGTTCGAGGCCGCGTTTGCCCATCTGACTGTGTTGCACATCACGTCGATAGTCGCCATCCGTGCCGCACAGGATGTCCTTGGCCGACTACCGTCTTTGCATACACTCGTCTTAGGCCACATTGTGGAATTTGACAGCGCGGACGTGATCCCAGTCAGCGTGCCGTCGCTCACCAGCTTGGAAATACGCTGTGCCACGCGGAGCGACGATGCCCACTATTTGCCGCAAATTCTCTCCGCCGTCCGCGTGCCCGGTCTCGCGTCCCTGATCCTACGATACTGCATGGACGAACAGGTCGCGTCGTTTGAGAACTGGCTCCAGTCCGTCCCGTCAACCCCGTTCCCCTGCCTCCACTCGCTAACACTGGAAGGGGTGGCTGCTACCTCCGTGATCGTACGCGCATTTCCTGACATCACCGACGTCATCGTCGTTCTCAGTCCGGGGTTGGACTACTGTGCGACTTTGGAGACATGGCTCGAGCCCGGCGCCGGGGAGGACGCGGCTCCTTGGCCCTTGCTGCGATCTGTCACGTTTGATGCACCCTACGCTTTTCGTCCGTGCGATCCCTCGAAACTTGTCGCGTCTCGTATCGCTGCAGGGCGCCCTCTCGAGAGACTTCATATGAATCGTGACATTCTTCCCGGTGCGGACACCACCTCCTGGCTGGCAGACAGTGTATACTTCGAGACCTTTTCGTGAGCAACTTCAATATTATCTATTTTAGACATGGGGGGTGTCCACCGCATTCATGCCAATGTTCCTTGTGTGTGCTATGTGTAGACTGATCCTTGTTTGTCTACTTACTTCCACGCAGTATAACACTGACGTGGTCCAGCCCCGTTGTCGTATAGGATTCAGAGTCGACTCAGGCACACTGAGACGTACACTCAGAAGGCCTCCTGCATTAAGCTTCACAGCCCAATTCCTTACAACTGGATTCAGGACATGCTGTGGCCATCATAGGTATCAATTGGGCATCCTATGTACGATGTCTTATTCCCGAAGATGTATCACTCGCTCATGACATTTCTCCCTGAACAACCTGAGTTTATCAACTTATTACCCAAAAGTATACATGCAGTGTTTGTGATTTATGGTGTAAGTCCTACAGGTAAGAGACCCTCTTCCCCTCCCTTGCACTCCGCTCGATAGCGTCGATGACTTCGTGCCTCTTCACAGCATGTGCAAAGTCCAGATATTCGCCTCCGGGTCCCTTGGCGAATTCTGCGTACTCCCTACGCGTGGGCCCAAGGGGGTCGATTTCACCAACGTCCACCTTTTCGCCGTTGAGGTACAGCTCCGGCTCGATTATCTTCCATACACCCGTAACCGTGAGTCCTTGATATACAACAGAAACTTGTAACACAAATGCACCGACCTGGATATGTCCTGTTGGCCCTCTTAGCACGATGATCCCATCTTCGCCCTCGATCTCCCAAAAAAAATCGACCGAACCCTTGTTCTTGTAGGTTGGGATGGTGACATCCGCTCCCCCGCCACCACGGAAGTGCACGCTCGCGATCGCCCCGGTCTGTAGTATCCCTTGAATGACGACGTGGTCGGTGGCCGTCGATTCGATTGTCCTGTCAGTGCCGATCACGCCGACCTTGGTGTGTGCGACCACAGTCGTGGCGGAAAGCGACGCGAATTCGCCAAGGACATACGCAAACGCATCGAGAGTGTGTGAGGTGGGGATGCTCAGCACGTTCGCGCCTGGATCCAACGACGTCAAGACACGCCCTTCCTCGAACGAACTAGGCACTAACCGTGTTTTCCATCGCGTGCATAGGCGTATTTCTCCTCGGCGATCCCGCCCATCGCGCCCCCCGTGCCCAGCTATCATTCGCCCTCGTTAATAACACCGCTGCTTGGACGATGGATGTGGATCGGGACTTACGACGCTCGTAGAAAGCACTTTGCCGATCTTCCCGCTGTTGATCAGCTCCTTCGCTTTGCGCACCGCGTTGCCCTGTCTCGCCTGGAGCCCGACGATCGTCCGTACCCCCTTCTCCCTTGCGAACTGCTCGATCTCCTTTGCCTCCGCGAGATCGCGGCCGAGCGGCCACTCCACGAAAACGTCTTTACCGGCCTCGATCGCGGGCCACACGCTGGCCTTGTGGTGCGGCAACTTGACCGAGACGACGACGAGGTCGACGTCCTTGTCCTGTGCGATCTGCGCGGGATCGCCGTGGTACCCCTTCACGCCGAACTTCTTGCTGGCCTCGTCAGCGGTCTCCGCCCTGGTGGTAGAGAGCGCGACGAGCTTGTATGGTTCTGGAAGGGCGGGGGCATGGTGCGTCGAGGCCCATCCAGTGGTGGAGAGACCGATGGTACCGACTCTGATGGGTGCCATTGCGTGTTGTGATTTCGGATGTTGCGATCTCGAGTACAGGGCCGGGAGTGGAGTGGACGGTAGTGTCGTGTGCACTACTTGCCTTTATACCTTTCCATCTGAGAGAGAGAGAGTGTGTGATCTGTGGATTTGCTCACTCATCGCACAAGATGACATACATACCTAAGAGCCCGAGGTTGTGATCCATGGAACAGATTTACAGAGTCTTTTGGCTTGCGACCTCTTGTGGCTTATACAGTTTCTATATCCCGATCGATTCGATCGTGTTTGTTGTATCTCACCTGGGTGTAATTTTTGTTTTCTCACCGGAGTCCTAGACTGCAGAGTTAAGGATTCGAGACTTCATTCCACAGGTTCCCTATCCCCTCAAGCCAGTACGGCGCCCCCTTCAACAAGGGAGTACGTGCCAGTCACGAAGTCCGCCTTCATCAAATAGAGGTATGTCTCCGCCGCATCCTCCGCCTCGCCCAATCTCTTCACCAACGACTTCTCCGCGAACGCCGTCTGTACCTCGGGCGGGATGTGCAGGCCGTCCCAGAACTCCGTGCGTATCGCGCCCGGGACCGCCAGGTTCACGCGGATCGGCGCGAGGTCAACCGCGAGCCCGCGCACGAGCGTCTCCAGCGCTCCGCCGAGCGGGAGAATCGCCGTCTGGCCCGCCGAGGGGCGGTACCCGCTCGACCCGCTCGTCAGCGTGATGCTTCCGCGCGCGTTCAAGAACGCGTGGGCGGCCTTAACGGCGGCGACCGCGCCCCAGAAGCGCACGTCGAGCGTGCGCTTCAGCTGATCCACCGGCGTGTCGATGATGGACGTGAAGGGAAACGAGTCTGCACGGGCATAGTTGTGTTCAATATCATGCAATTTGAACGGGGTTTCGAAATGAATGACGCACCGCCGGCAGTATAAACAAGGTGATCGAAGGGCCCAACTTTGCCGAAAAGTGCGCTCAAGTGCGTCTCTTCGAGCCCCTCAAGCTGGAGCCCCTGGACCGAGCCGCCGCCCGCATTGGTCTCGAGACGCTTTACGGCGTTGGCGACCTTCTCCCTGTTTGAGGACGACACGACTACATTCGCTCCTAGTGCATGGGCAGCTTTCGCGTATAAATTTAGTTTTCGTTGTTTTTGTTTGTCCTCGTTCGTAGGTCCTCGGTCGTCAGTCAAGGTCGGATCGGCTAACCTTCCGAATTACATAAGATACCATTTCTGGAAGATAGTCGCCGGAGGTTCCGGGCATCCGCCAACGCTGGCCTCCTCTTAGCGCGGTCGCTGGTATAGATATCACAGAGACGTTGTAAGCGCCTATATAACCGCATAGAATGCATTTGAGATATTTCCACTACCTTCTCCCTCTTGTTCTAGCAGAGTTTATGTGCTCTTCAGTAAGAGGTTATGTTTCTGGCTTCACAGGAATACAACTTGTATTCTGCATCAAACTTTCCGGTCTCTTCGCAGTTTTGTGCAAAATACCTGTAGCTACAGCGTAGCTCTGTCCTGTATTATGGTTGTGCCTCGGAAAGTAGGACCGAAACAAACCAGCAAATTTCGTTGCACCAGACAAGGAGTTGCAAAATGCCGCCGTGCTGTTTTCCTCGCGCACTCGAGCACGCGAGCACACATCTTGCAAAAGCATTGTTATGCAGGTGCTTCAGCACACTTGTGAAGCATTGGACATTAATATAGGCAGAAAACATAATGAAGCATTGATACCCTGTTTTTTCCCGGAGAAAGAGTGTGCCTTGGCGGTGCAGACAGCCCGAGACACTGTTTTGCAAAACTTCCCGAGTGCAGACCTGTCTTGCTCAATAACGAGCTTCTGCTGCCACTTTTTTCTATTATAATCTTGTAGGAATGCCAGGCTGGCCCTATATGGCCCCTGTACAAGATATATTGCTGAAAGAGTGTTGTGCAAGAGAGTTACAAATTTATATCGAGTATTTACAAGCCAATGTACCGTTTGCACTCAGTAGCGCTCAGCCACATTCCCGTTTTGGGAGGCCGCGGGAAAAAAGTCCTAATCGGTCGAAATAGCCGAGCTGCAGTGGCGCGCGCGACCGAGGACCACAGACCAGGATCAAGCAGGACCACAGAAAGGATCACACCAAAACCATAGGTTCGGAACAAGCCCTCTTGCTCCGCGCCGGCAAGCCGGCGAACCTTCGTGCGGAGCTTGAGGAGCACCAACTTTAATCCCAAAAAGGAGGCGGGGCTTGAACCTAGTGCTGCCGCTGATGTGAGGTGAACTCAAGATGACCTCAACTCAAATCAAGTGCATTTCCTTATTGGGCGTCTTGAGGTACCTCAAGGTGAACCGACCTTGAGTTGCATCGCGATTTGATGACCGATTTAGAAAGCTCGAGAAATGTCGCGCGACGCCTGCACCCCTCACTGGCACTAGAATGCATCACATATCTCTAATCACTGTCCAGCCGTGATACAGAAATGACTGTACTTACACACCATATACGATGCACCACATCACCGTTGAGTCACCGCTGCTAAGAATGCAATTTTCCTGCTCATTCCTCCGTACTCAGGCTACCCCGTATGATGCATCAACTCACCAGTATCCGCTGATGCATTAACTAACCGTCGCTCATCACCTCAGAATATGATTTATCACCTTACCGTTCGTCGCCCAGCTACCCGTCTGCCTGTGACGATGCATCACCTTACCGTTCGGCGTAGCAATTGTCAATCCCCAGGCTTTCTCCCGTCAGTACCGTAAATTTCCTCTGTGATGTATCACTTTACCGTCCGCTCTCACTTTCAGCAAATTGGCACTGGCTGCTGTTTTGATGCATCACATTGTCGTGCGCGGCCCACCGCGATATATTACTTTACCGTCCCCTTCCGCTTTTAGCGAATCTGCCCAACCGGCGCCGGCTGCTTTTTCAATGCATCACATTGTCGTTCGCAGCCCAGGTCACTCCCGCTCCCCGTTTTCTGCCTGCATCGATTCCCATCGTGCATTCCCTCCGCGATGTATCACTTTACCGTCCCCTCCGGAAATTTCGCCGTCACTTGCTGTCCAATATACCACTTTACCGTTCGACACCCGCTGTGCGTGTTCTGCCTGCTTCAATGCACCACATTACCGTCCCCCGCGCCGCTGCCAGTAAATTTGCCGCCGCCCGCTGCTTTAATATACCACTTTATCGTTCACCATCCAGATGCTCCCGCTCCCCGTTTTCTACCTAAATGGGGTACTTCACCGTCTCGCGCTCGTCCCCGGCAGTAGGGCTGGTCCTCGTGGCGAATTCCCTGCGCGATACATCATTTTACCGTTAACGTTTGCGCCTTCGCAACCCTACCTCCATCCTACCGATACATTCCCCTCCCCTTAATGCACCACCTTACCGTGCATCAGCCGTTTCGTTCCTTTCTCTTTCTTTGGTCTTGATTTTCCTAACTTTTCGTAGCATTTCACCGGTGACCGTACACCACTCTACCACTTGAGCTAACGTTGCTAATGATATACCGCTTTGCCGTTCGCTATTTCCTTGAGCAATGCAACACTGAGATGGTGACAAGTTATGTAGACATGCAGTACCCTACGTGTCCTCGTTCTCGTACTCTGAGATAAATGGTTGGGGGCACATCGGGGCGTCGTCGTCGTCGTCGTCCTCAGCTAATGCGATGAACTCGGGGACGTACCTCCAGACGTTCTCGCATCGTTCTTTGAGCGCGCGCCGGAGATGAGACTGCCTTAGTGCGTGGGCTTTGAGGCCCTCCGCATGGTCTGCAGTCAAGGGACGCTGCGTCGCCGAGTCGCCGTCCCACCAGATGTTGACGTTTTGGTCCCACCCCCGGGCTCTCGCGTCCCACTGATCTGCCTCCCACGAGAAGAAGGCTTTCACCCTCCGCATCTCCTCCTCTAACAGTACAACATCCTCGCTCCATCGCATGGCGCGTGCTCTCGCCATGCACCACTCGATGCGGACAGCTGGTAATCACTCAGTACAGCACCGACCACATATAATTGAAGGCCACATACCGTCGCAAAACTTCAAATCCTCGACCTCTTCCCCCATAGCGCCCTGCACTAGCCATATCCACGAAAGGTTGCTGCGCAAGCTAGCGGTACTGTTACCATGTATTCCGTCCGATTGAGACATACCCCTGACATCTCCTGGTGCTAGCTCGGCGTGCGTCCGCATCCACCCGGTGCCCTTATCGAGAATGTTCCCGAGCACGACCAAAGCCTTTCGCGCAACACGGTAGCTGTTCGCACTAGCCTCGACTTGATGATCGATGCGAGCGAGAAGTACTCGCGTTCTCGTGTTCGCCTTCTGCCCCCGAACAAATCGATTTTTCAACGCCCACATGTGCGATTGTGAGCGAAGGTGCCTGCGAAGATCGGCAAGTGATTCGTGAGCCTGGCCAACGCGCAGCTGCCATTCGTATTCGGCGTATATGCGATTGCACGGTGCACGCGTGCCAATTTCGGATGGAAGGAACAGGTGCATGTTCCAAGCTTCCTCTTCCGAGTTACCGGCGGCCAGCGCGGATCGCCTGAGTAATTGCGTCGCCCCGGGGATGTACAGCGCTTGAATCTCGCGCCATGCATTGATCCGTCGGCGCAAGGCATTGCTTCGTAGCTGCAGCTTCGCAAGCTGGGCACTCGTGGGGTGTAGCCCCGTGCCTTTCGTGCGATCAAAATGAAGCCGTCGTCTGCGGGTATAGTGAGTGAAACCTAGTCTCGGCAAGCACGGAAACAGTTCCACGTACTGTTGCTCCTCAATGTCAAACCCACTCGTGATGAGGATCGTTGGTGACACAGTCTCGTGGAGCAGCTCGATGTCTCCTGCGGCGATGTCCCCGGACTCTGCGACTGCCAGCTCACGTCGAACGTCAGCTTGAGTAGGCGCTAAGGTTGCAATCAGTATCGGTATCGAGACATTAACCTAGTTACTTACTTTTCACGGTCGACTTGAAGGGGTTTTGACAAGTGTTGTCAGCCTCCCAAGCTTCTACCATTTCCGTCCACGCCTTGACAGCATCGGCGGGCATGTTAGCGTTAAGCTGGGCGAACGCCCACACATGGTCTCCCCGTTCCGGCACGGACTCTTTGATCTTGCGCAAAAGCGAAGGTCCTGATGCGACGGGGACATTAGTTACTCATATGCGCGTGCCCGTCAATCCACGTTGACGTACCTATGCCGGTGACTTTTTTCCAGTTATGGTACGCGACATGATGGTTGACTTTATCGTTGAAGGAACCAGGGCCCATCTCCTTGACACTTGACGCAACCTTGTCCAGATCGTCCCATTCACGCTCGGGCGCTTCGCCTTCCGTGTGCCCGATGCCTTTCGTAAGGTTGTGTGAGTAGTCGCTATGACATTCGACTTTGTGTGCCGGTAGGTGGAACGCCGGGACAAGGAAAACGAGCTCCAAGGAGGGGTCATTAGCGAGACGCATGTGAGAAGGAAAGTCGCGCATGCGCGAGTGTAGGTTGCGCGACCACTGACACGCGATGTCGTAAGAAAGCACAATCCTCTGGAGGCCGTGGTCTTGCAAGGTGGAAAGCACGCAATAATCCATGTTCACGTACCTGTAATGTAAGATCTGCGTACCTCTGACTTATCTGAAGCGCCTGCAATACACCGGACCCAATGTATAGGGAGACAATGTAGCGTACAAGCGTAGTGTGATAAGTATAAAGGTAAAAAGATGCCGTGGGAAATGTCCCGAGAACGGCTATACAGATGCCCGAATAAACATCCATCAACAAGGCAGTGGCTTCAGCCACTGCCAATTTCCCAGACCTGACACATTCCCCCCGAATGAATGAATGCAGGGGTCGAAAGACCACATGCATGAAGGAATACAATGCTAAGTCTATCAGCTCGCTAATGCGTCTGGACTCTAAGCATCTCCTGCTCTGCGTCAATTGGCACAGAAGGCTCGTCGGAATAACATG